>CM076584.1:1418512964-1418929056 GCA_034641835.2 Pinus albicaulis | reverse complement strand
CATAAAATTTATTCTAGTCATTAAAGTACAAACTATTGATTTTATTCAATAAAATAAAATTTATTTTACTGATTAAATGTGACAGTCTTGTTTAGAGTTAATTAGCATGATTAAGCTAAAAGACAATTTGTTATTTTATTTGTTTATCTTATTTTGATAAAAGAAATTCAGAAACATTATTTTACTTTGCATTAATGAGTTAGTAATAAAAAGGGAATCTCTTAAACTGTTGGAAAAAGGTTTCTAAGAATAGAGGGTGGTTGGGAACAGTTTGAAAACAGTTACCTACCCTCCAGGGATAAAAGAAAATCCCAGGAGAGGGATAGGGGTTCTGCAAGTTTCTGGAGAAAGGGTAAGAAGCAGTATTCTCTAGAGCTGGGTGATAGAACAGTGGAGAACAGATTCTGCAACCCGTAAAACCAATACTGTCTGTCTGTGGCTGGATAGGCCGTCCAGAGGTCACAACAGAAGGAGAAATCTTTGTTCCCGTGGCACCGACTGTTATTCTGGAGCTAGGGGGCAGGAGGAGGACGTCATTGCCTCCCCCTGATGGTTGGGAGGACCACAGTTTAAGGGTTATTATTCCCCAAAAGATAAGTAACACAGAAACACTCTAACTTTTATGCTACAGAAAGTTAATAGTTGCTAGAATGTAATCAGTGAATGTTACAGTAGTCAATAGATAAGAAACACAAAAACACTCTATTACTATGCTACAGGAAATTAATTGTTATGAGTAGTTTATTCAGAGAATGTGTAAAGAAACCTGAGTTAATCTTATTGATAAAAGTAAAGGAAATCTCCTGTACACAAAAAACTTCAGTGTAGAAAAGAAGAAAGAAACAGTTCTGCAATTTTGTTGAAAGAGGAAACAGAAATTACAAAACAATGTTCATTATAAGCATGAAATTATCTATCGAATAGTTAAAAGTGGATGAGTTCATGTAGTATTACAAATGTTTTCTGTAGAGAAAAGATTCACTGTTTAATCCATTACCGGAAATAAATAGGTCGTGGAGTTCTCATGAAAACATCTTAACAGAAATACGTTAATACCCTATCGAGCTTGGAAGCGAGGAAGGGTAGCCCCTTTTCGTTTCGGCTCTTGTCAAGAAAAACTATACACGGCCAGAAACTCGGCGGCCGGTACCAGAGCCCTAGTGCAATGAAACAAATAAACAATGGAAACGGCAAACCTGAATGCGAACAATGAAGATCAGTACGTTCTGTTTAAACTCACGAGTTAAGCAAAATAGTCGAATAGCCAGAAGTAAAAATAAGACCTCTTAAGGAGAGAAATGAGCCGAGAGCTAACTTGTTTATAACGAATAAATGGAGCCAGTGCCAAAAATAAAATACAATGATTCATTCTGCATACTTGAACATGTAAGACCGAGATACGTATTAACAAACTTTACCTCATCCGGATTCCAATCTAAACCCCGGTGGAACGGAGCTGGCATGCCTTGATCAGCATTTGATATAACTTATGATATCATGACGACTAGTAAAATTCAAAATACGATAAAATAATTTGAATTACATTATCTAGTTTAATAATTTCGAGTAGCATCTTAAGCCCCATCAAACAAATGATAAAACTAGATACTCATGTGGACAATGAGCATCACGTAACTTCAAAAGTATAGCGCATGGTATGCGATACAAGAAGATTAATTTAGAGTTTGCCTCAGCCAGGAAACAGTTTGGGTGCATGCCCTGAACTATAAGAAAAATTCCTTCAAGGCGAGGTCGCCAGTTGAACTAAAACCCTAGACTAGGTGCCTCAGGCAGAACAAAACATGCCAGACTCACGCCATTATGGCTTGTCGAAGAGAGCGGCGGAATACCTGAAGAAGAAGGGATAAATAGTCAGCATTATGTTAGGAAAAGAAATGTAATTCCGCACAACAAGAACTTCGATTCAGCGTTAAGGAACCACACCCAACGGTAATAATATACTGCTTATTAATGATTACCGATTTAAGGAGTCTGGGAAGATTATGATGTTGAGAACCCAGAACTTCGAGGGTTTGTGTTGCGTTTACTGAAGGTGGTGCTAAACTTCTTGGCCAGGCTAACACACAGAGCCCTGAAACGCAACAAGCAAGAAATGAAATTAAATGTATGCAAACATAAACCTCGGTTGAAAGCTTGAACTTTTGCAAAGCTGTTGCACGGTTTGAAGGCGGAATAATACTTACAGAGGTTAGTGGTGGTAAAGGCCTTGCATGTATGAGTCACTCCACACCGTCGAGCTTGGTATCGAGCAGTGAGTAAGTAGCGAATGCTTGGAGGTAAATACATAAACCGGGGAATGTAATATTTTCCATATTTGTAGTTTCAAAGTAAAACACACCTCGGAACTGATATATAAGATTTAGCTGAGACTTATCAGTAAGTAAACAAAGAGAGGTTACCTAAAAACCAGTATGCGCCGATCATGACCAGAAGAAGCCGAGCAGAGAGCGCGCCGCGCCTAAGAAAGGAACTGCAAAATGAAACAGACCCATGGGCGGAATCACCACTGGTGTTTTCCCTCGCATACTCCGAGTGAATCGAGGAGCTTTGGATCCGCAAGATCTCCAGATTAATTTCTCTGATCGGAAGATCACTCGGAAGATGGACACATGGCGCCGGCGAGGAGTGCGAGGCATCTAACCGGACGGATATTTCCATATCCCAATAAATGAACCAGGTCTGTCAGAGATCATCGGGATACTATCAACGATTAATCCGGGATCAAAGGCGGTCAATTAAAGTTTCCATATGGGCGATAACGTTCCACATAAGTTTATTAATTATACCAGTAAATGCATATGAGGATAGGACTAATATTAATGGTGCTATGTATTAACGTTATTTGATAATCCGAATATTTCCTTTGCGTTAAATTGTAATTCCAATCTATGGCTAAGTTATGAGCCGAGTAGAATATCTAAGTTGGTTTACATGTAATTTAATAGTCGTATTTATATTTAGAAGTTTATTATTGTAAAGAATATCAAGTACAGTAAAATAATTTTTTTTTTACAGGTAAGTATGATGTTATCTATAGTAATTTTATTAGGTAGGTGTGACAAGTGGTATCAAAGCCGGTTACAACACTGGCGACCTTAAGGGTCTACTAACAGAGCTGTGTGTATATTAGTGCACTGAGTGGAAGAACGCATATGGCATCTCAGTCACAGCCAAATGAGACTCAAGGCCCAACAGTTATGGACCCAGAAATGTGGGTTCAACTAACTATGGAGCAACATCAAAAAACGAGTAGAATGTTAGAAGAACAGCAGCAACAAACTGTTTTTCTGCTAAACACGGTACAACAGCTACAAGAGGAGATGATGAGAGTCCGAAAGGACAATGAGAAGTTGTTGCAAGACCAGGAAAGGATTTTGAAGAGCATATCTGATAAACAAAATCAAGAAATGCAACAACCAAGTGCAGAAAAAGAGTTATCAACAGAGGCAGAAGACCAGCAAACCAGAAACAACACCAATGGAAGGACTGAAAAGAGCTACTCTCACAGGAGCAAAAACTGTAATAATAATGAAGCAGAATCGAAAAATATGTCTGAACAACAGAGTCATAAGAGGCTGAAGGTTGAACTGCAGGGGGAGTTCCGCAAGATTAAGCCACCAATGTTTGATGGCGAGGCGAAGGAAGCAGCTGAAGCATGGCTGATAAACATCAATAAATATTTTCAGGTATATGAGTATAGCAGCAATCTGAAGGCCAGATTGGCTATATACCAGTTGCGAGAGAAGGCTACCCTGTGGTGGGAGGAAGTGAAAAATGTTCGTAGTATCGATGAGCGGGATATTACATGGGAATCATTCCAGCAGTACTTCAAGGATAAATATTTAACAGAAAGATTTTATGATGATAAAGCCAAGGAGTTTCACGATCTGCGGTTAGGCCAAATGACTATGGATGAGTATGTCACAAAATTTACTTCCCTGCTACGCTATGTGCCTTACCTTAGGGAGGAAAAGGCCAAGGTACAGAGATTTCTGAGTAGTTTGCCTGTTCTCATGAGGGAAAGAATAGAGTTTGTTAATCCCCAAACGATGGATGAAGTTGTCCGGAAAGCACGCATGTGCTACCAACAGTATAGGACCAAAGAAAATGGTGGTAAGGGTTGGCAGCCCAAGAAAAATCAGAAAAACTCCTCTACTTTTAAAAGCAGCAAAAGCAGCCATTTTAAAGGGATAGCACGGAACGCAGGTAGTAAACAGTTTAACAGGAACCATCAAAGGATCAGGTGGCCAGCTGAAGAAAAACCCACCGAAGCATCAAGCAAACTAGAACAGGGGCAGAATTCTAAGCCTCCCCTACAGTGTTGGGGCTGTGGGGAAGCACATTACTACAAGAACTGTCCACAACGGAAAAAGAATGAATCTGTGGCAAACTTGCAGGAAGCATCAACAGTGGGAGACGTGGCATGGAATATACCACGTATCAATGCAGCCTTGGAGGATCGGCAGGCTGACTTTCAACCCACAATGATTGAACTGGAAGGTACTATATTTTCTAAACCTGTGTCGATTTTAGTAGATCCTGGAGCTAGTTTAAGCTATATAAGTCCTAAGCTAGTGGAGTTGTGTAAGTTAAAAGAACAGAAATTTAAAAACTCCTGGTTAGTTCAACTAGCCACCGGAGCAAAACGTAGAGTGAATGCGAAAATTTCTGAATGTACACTGGAGGTTTCAGAACAGCAATTGCAGGTAGATTTAAATATTCTGCCATTAGGATCTTATGATGTGTTACTCGGGATGGACTGGCTGGAAAAACATTGGACCTTGATAGACTGTAAGGAGAAGACAATTTATTATAGAGCGCTAGATGGTACGCGTAAGGAAATTAAGGGAATTAAGAAGCCTATGCAGTTATGCCCCATAACAGCGTCTCAGTTGAGCAAGTGCATCCGGAAGGGATGTCAGATGTATGCCATTCAAGTGGGGTATGCAGAATCTAAGGGAAAGGCAGCAGATATAAAAGACATTTCCGTAATACAGGAATTCCTGGATGTGTTTCCAGAAAACATTCCAGGATTGCTGCCTAAAAGAGATATTGATTTCACTATTGAGTTGCTACCCGGAGCTTCTCCTGTGTCAAGAGCCCCTTACAGAATGAGTGTACCGGAATTGACAGAGCTAAAAATGCAGCTGCAGGAGTTGCTGGACAAAGGATATATTCGTCCAAGCGTGTCACCTTGGGGAGCACCAGTCCTCTTTGTTAAAAATAAGGATGGAACCTTACGTATGTGTATGGATTACCGACAACTCAACAAGCTGACAGTTAAGAATAAATATCCTTTACCCAGAATCGATGATCTATTCGATCAGGTGAGAGGTGCCAAAGTGTTCTCAAAGATAGACTTGAGGTCTGGATATCATCAGATACGAATCAGAGATGAGGATGTCTGCAAAACAACATTTCGCACCAGATATGGGCATTATGAATTTGTGGTATTGCCCTTTGTATTGACTAATGCACCAGCAACCTTTATGAGGTTGATGAATGGTATTTTTCATCAATATCTAGATCGCTTTGTATTGGTCTTTATAGAAGACATTTTAATCTACTCAAAGAGTGAAGAGGAACATAAGGAGCATCTGAGGATAGTGCTGGAAATACTGAGGAAGCATCAGCTATACGCTAAATTCAGCAAGTACAATTTCTTTAAGTCGGAAATCCAGTACTTGGGTCATGTAGTGACAGCTGAAGGAATAGCAGTGGACCCCGAAAAGATTAAAACTATCTTGGAGTGGAAAGTACCACAGAATGTGGCAGATATCAGATCGTTTATGGGCTTGGCTGGATATTAAAGGCAGTTCATTGAAGGGTTTTCTAGGATTGCCTACCCTATTACATCCTTACAAAAGAAGGGCAAACTTTTCAAATGGAAGAATGAATGTCAGAACAGCTTTGAAAAGCTGAAGCAGCTCTTAACCACAGCACCAGTGCTGAAGGTTGCTGACCCCAGCAAAGACTATGAGGTGTGTACGGATGCCAGCGAGGAGGGAGTTGGTGCAGTATTAACGCAAGAAGGCAAGGTAATAGCCTATGAGTCTAGAAAATTAAGAGAACATGAACAAAAATACTCTGCTTATGACCTAGAACTTACAGCTGTAGTGCATGCTCTCCGAGTGTGGAGGCATTATTTACTTGGTAAAAGATTTGTGCTTAAAACAGACCATAGCAGTTTGACTAACTATTTTAAGCAGGCAAATTTAAACTCCAGGCAAGCAAGGTGGAATGCCTTCTTGAGTGAGTTCGACATGGAAATACAACATGTTAAGGGAAAAGAGAACCGAGTTGCAGATGCCCTGAGCAGGAAGTTGCATGGGATTTATGCGATGTACTTCAACCAACCTATAAGCCAGCTGACAGAACAATTAAGAGAAGAGGCACAAAAATATCCAGAATACAATTTCTTATGGCAGCAGATGGAAGCATAAAGAAATCAAGGTAAGACATCTGAGTATGGAAGCAATGAGGAACAGATGTTAACTTTTCGTGGCAGAACTTATGTTCCTAATCGTGAAGGTCTCAAGGAGTTAATCCTAGACGAGTACCATCGCAGCAACTATGTTGGCCATCCTGGTTACCAAAAGATGCTTTCAGCAGTTAGAAAGATGTACTACTGGCCAGGGATGCGCAGAGACATTGCAGAGTACTTAAGCAAGTGTTTAGAGTGCCAGCAAGTTAAAGTAGAACATCGGCACCCGGCGGGACTATTACAGCCCATACCCATTCCTGAATGGAAATGGGAAGTGATATCTTTGGACTTCATCACAGGATTACCTCGAACCAGGAAGCAGAATGACTCCATCATGGTAGTGGTGGACAGATTAAGTAAGTCTGCACACTTCATACCTGTGCAATCCACGTACAAGACGGTGCAGATTGCGGACATATTTATGAGAGAAATCTTTAGGTTGCATGGCATACCTAAGACGGTGATTTCAGATCGGGATGTTAAGTTTACCTCTGCATTTTGGAAAACCCTGTTCTCAGGTTTAGGTACTCAGATACACTTCAGCACAGCCTACCACCCTCAAACGGATGGGCAGACAGAACGGGTAAACCAAGTTTTGGAGGATATGCTGCGCATGTATGTGATGCGGCAGCCAGCTAAATGGGAAAATTACCTGCACCTAGTGGAGTTTGCGTATAACAATGGATATCAGGAGTCTCTGAAAATGAGCCCCTTCGAGGAACTTTATGGACGACAATGTCGAACACCAATTAACTGGAGCAGTCCGGAGACAAAATTAATGTTGGGACCCGAGATGTTGGCTGAGCTAGAAGCGGAGGTAAAAAGAATAAGGCAGAATTTGAAGGTTGCGCAAGACCGACAAAAGGTCTTTGCAGATAAGAAAAGATCTTATCGATAATTTGGAGTGGGTGACCATGTATATGTCAGGATTAAGCCTAAAAGAAGTACTTTAAGATGGACTTCCTGCGCCAAGCTAGCCCCTCGTTACTGTGGACCTTTCCAAATTTTGGAAAGGATTGGACCAGTAGCATATAGGCTGGCTTTGCCTAGTCATATTAAAGTGCACAACGTGTTTCATGTATCCTTGCTAAAGCGTTATGTGCATGATGAAAAACATGTAATACATTGGCAAAGCATTCAGGTAGGAAGTTAGGATGGAAATAAGACCTAACTAAGATATTGAATCAAAATATAATCTACTGATTGGTAACCCTGTTGTTTCTCTTTCAGGTAGAACCGGACGGAGAATTTCTGGTAGAGCCGCTACGCATACTTGATCGTAGGGACATTGAACTCCGTAAAAGAGTGGTTACTCAGGTGAAAGTGCAGTGGAAGCATTTTGGACCTGACGAAGCTACTTGGGAGGATGAAAAATTTGTGCAGGAAGCTTATCCAGAACTCTTTACAAGAGTGGGCTGAAAACACCGAGGACGGTGTTACTTCCAGGGGAGGGAGATGTGACAGCCTTGTTTGGAGTTAATTAGCATGATTAAGCTAAAAGACAATTTGTTATTTTATTTGTTTATCTTATTTTGATAAAAGAAATTCAGAAACATTATTTTACTTTGCATTAATGAGTTAGTAATAAAAAGGGAATCTCTTAAACTGTTGGAAAAAGGTTTCTAAGAATAGAGGGTGGTTGGGAATAGTTTGAAAACAGTTACCTACCCTCCAGGGATAAAAGTAAATCCCAGGAGAGGGATAGGGGTTCCGTAATTTTCTGGAGAAAGGGTAAGAAGCAGTATTCTCTAGAGCTGGGTGATAGACCAGTGGAGAACAGATTCTGCAACCTGTAAAACCAGTGCTGTTTATCTGTGGCTGGATAGGCCGTCCAGAGGTCACAACAGCAGGTGAAATCTTTGTTCCCGTGGCACCGACTGTTATTCTGGAGCTAGGGGGCAGGAGGAGGACGTCATTGCCTCCCCCTGATGGTTGGGAGGACCACAGTTTAAGGGTTATTATTCCCCAAAAGATAAGTAACACAGAAACACTCTAACTTTTATGCTACAGAAAGTTAATAGTTGCTAGAATGTAATCAGTGAATGTTACAGTAGTCAATAGATAAGAAACACAAAAACACTCTATTACTATGCTACAGGAAATTAATTGTTATGAGTAGTTTATTCAGAGAATGTGTAAAGAAACCTGAGTTAATCTTAATGATAACAGTAAAGGAAATCTCCTGTACACAAAAAACTTCAGTGTAGAAAAGAAGAAAGAAACAGTTCTGCAATTTTGTTGAAAGAGGAAACAGAAATTACAAAACAATGTTCATTATAAGCATGAAATTATCTATCGAATAGTTAAAAGTGGATGAGTTCATGTAGTATTACAAATGTTTTATGTAGAGAAAAGATTCACTGTTTAATCCATTACCGGAAATAAATAGGTCGTGGAGTTCTCATGAAAACATCTTAACAGAAATACGTTAATACCCTATCGAGCTTGGAAGCGAGGAAGGGTAGCCCCTTTTCGTTTTGGCTCTTGTCAAGAAAAACTATACACGACCAGAAACTCGGCGGCCGGTACCAGAGCCCTAGTGTAATGAAACAAATAAACAGTGGAAACGGCAAACCTGAATGCGAACAACGAAGATCAGTACGTTCTGTTTAAACTCTGGAGTTAAGAAAAATAGTCGAATAGCTAGAAGTAAAAATAAGACCTCTTAAGGAGAGAAATGAGCCGAGAGCTAACTTGTTTATAACGAATAAATGGAGCCAGTGCCAAAAAGGAAATACAATGATTCATACACACGCCACTGAACATGTAAGACACAGTTGCATGTGCTAACAAACATACCCTCAACCAGATTCCAATCTAAACCCCAGCCGAAAGACAGAGGAACGGCATGCAACAGATAGCATTTGTCTAAAACTTATATTATCATAATGTCGAAGAGTAAAATTCAAGATACGATAAAAATAAACTGGAATTACGCATTAAACAGTTCAGAATTTCTGAGTAACATCTTCAGTTAAACAATGATAAATCTAAAGGGAAACTCATGTCGAACAACTGACATCCTGTAACATCAAAGTATAGCGCATGGAATGCGTTACAAGAAAAATTAATTTAGAGTTCGCCTTAGCCAGGAAACAGTTTGGGAGCATGCCCTGAACTATAATAAAGACTCCTTCAAGGTGAGGTCGCCAGCAGAACTAAAACCCTAGACTAGGCGACTCGCGCAAGATAAAACATGCCAGAATCACGCCAATACAACTTGTCGAAGAAAGTGGCAGAATACCTGAAGAAGAAGGGATGAATAGTCACTGAAATGTTGAGAAAGAATTATACTTCCGCATAACAAGAACTTTGATTCAACGTTAAGGAACCCACCTGCAACAGTAGTAGTATACACTGTTAACGATTACCGGATTAAAAGAGGTACCGGGAAGATTTAATAGTGATGAGAACCAAGAACTCGGGGGTTTGTGACTGCGTATACCTGAAGGTGGTCACTGAAACTTGCTGACCAGAACCTTTCGACCTGAAACGCAACAAACAAGAAATGAAAATTAAAAGTATGCAAACATAAACCTCGGTTGTAGCTCGAACTTTTGCAACGCTTGTTGTAAGGTTTGGAGGCGGAATAATACTTACGGAGTTCCGTGGTGGTAAGGCACTGCATGTTTGAGACCTTCGCACTGTCGAGCTTGGTATCGAGCCGGTAATTATTAGATAATTCTTGCATAGGAAAAACACAAAACCAGGAATGTAAAACCTTTCCATCCACTGTAGTTTCAAAGTAAAACACACCTCGGAACTGATATATAAGATTTAGCTGAGACTTATCAGTAAGTAAACAAAGAGAGGTTACCTAAAAACCAGTATGCGCCGATCATGACCAGAAGAAGCCGAGCAGAGAGCGCGCCGCGCCTAAGAAAGGAACTGCAAAATGAAACAGACCCATGGGCGGAATCACCACTGGTGTTTTCCCTCGCATACTCCGAGTGAATCGAGGAGCTTTGGATCCGCAAGATCTCCAGATTAATTTCTCTGATCGGAAGATCACTCGGAAGATGGACACATGGCGCCGGCGAGGAGTGCGAGGCATCTAACCGGACGGATATTTCCATATCCCAATAAATGAACCAGGTCTGTCAGAGATCATCGGGATACTATCGACGATTAATCCAGGATCAAAGGCGGTCAATTAAAGTTTCCATATGGGCGATAACGTTCCACATAAGTTTATTAATTATATCAGTAAATGCATATGAGGATAGGACTGATATTAACGGTGCTATGTATTAATGTTATTTGATAATCCGAATATTTCCCTTGCGTTAAATTGTAATTCCAATCTATGGCTAAGTTATGAGCCGAGTAGAATATCTAAAGTTGGTTTACATGTAATTTAATAGTCATATTTATATTTAGAAGTTTATTATTGTAAAGAATATCAAGTACAGTAAAAGAAATTTTTTTTATAGGTAAGTATGATGTTATCTATAGTAATTTTATTAGGTAGGTGTGACACCGAGTAACGTAGTTCAAATGCTAGGTGTCACAGAGAACGCCCAACCACTTAGTCCCTCCCGTATGTGTCCTTCAATCACATTTTCAACTATTTGTTGATATACGACTATGTCTATGCTCTAGATTACCTTTCTAGGGACTTTTTTATTTGAAACGTCATCTTGATTTACTTGAAGTAGATTAATAAATTCTTTTCATCTTAAATGTCATCGTGATGTACTCGAATTTGATTAATAATTTCTTTCAAACGTACCATAAAATTATTTATAGAGTTTGAATTAATTGTCATATAAAATTATCCATAAAGTTTAAACAGTTTAAACGGTTTGAATTCTGTGTATAAAATATTTCAAAATTTTTACTCAAGGTTTCTAAATTGACATTTTTTTAGTATTATTAATATATGCAATTTTCAATCATTTAGTAGATAAGTCATATATCTTTAATTTTATTTTATTTTCAATCCCAAATTGTTTTTATTTATTTGCCTGTAATGTTATCTCTCGAGTCTTATTTTATAAACACATTTATTATAAATTAACATTATTGATATTAAAATTTATTTTTCATTTTGATTCATTATTCATACTAATTAAAATTGGCCGTTAAGATCAATTTCGCTCCCTTTTAAGTAAATTTTTATTTTTTTGAAAAATAATTTCACTGTTTTCATAATAATCTATTTTTTTTCATTTACAAAATAATTTTTTACTTTTAGAAAGTAAATTTACTCAAGAGCAATGGTTTTTTTTTTTAATAAATCTATGTTTTTTTTAGGAATTTATAGGGTAAGTTCCGTAAATCAAGAAGCAAAGGTCATCACTCACAAACAGATCGTACATGGTTATATTTGTGATCCGTTTTGTCGATTAATATACTTGGTTCTTGATTTACGGAACTTACCCTGTAAATTTCTACATTGTATCAAAGCTATTTTGAGGCCCGCGTCTGTTGTTAATCAAAATCGGAGGCCAGTTTGACTGCATGCTAATACCGTTTTGTAGATCTATTATTTCTGAACATTTTTGGGCTTGGAGAACTGCTCGGTTGTGTCCAAAGCGTCGTGAGGAATGCCTTTCATTTCATGCAAAAAAATTTCTGGCTGCCTAAGTTATGAATCTAGAGGTATAAAGCATATTTTTTGCAGTTATATTGCAGTGACCTTTGATTATTGATCTACGAAACTTACCTTGTAAATTCTACATTTTTTTCTAACAAAATAATTTTTATTTTTAGAAAATAAATTTTCTCCCTAATAATAAAAATATTTCAAAATTAAAAAATAATTTCAAACTTTTCATCATATAAATAATAATAATAATAATAATTATAATTATAATTTTTACCATAAAAATAACTAAATTAATCAATTCCAATATTTTTAACATTGTTTTTTTTCCATATTTAAAAAAAAAACAATATTTCCCAAAATTATAATTCATCGAAAAAACAATTAAGTATTCCTCTTTAATACACTTAGTGGGGTGGTTAAGGTTTATGAATATGACAACGGGAATAGGTCCTCCAAATCTGGCCTCCATTCCACACGTAGTTTGTTCTCTTTGCAAACCTGGTTGCTTGCTCATGTTCAAAGTATTTTGGCCTACCCAACTTTGTCCACATCTTCGAAATAATCCTACCCTCCTATACTAGAAGAGACGTAAGACTATTCTAATATCACTCAAATGTTATTGTCAGGGCCTGCCCAACCTTTGAATTGAAATAATGAGACTCTTATTTCTCAAAATATTTATGTGATTTTAATACCACTACAAAATTTAAAAAATAAAAATATTAAAATAATTAATTCATAAGATAAAGTGAGATAATAATTAATATTTTATAAAATATTTATAAATATAACTTAAAAAAACTAAAATAATTTTCTAAAAGTATTTAGAAAATAAAGTAATTTCCTAAATTTAATTAACAAGACTCACATTAAGACCGGACTCTTTATCCAACTAACACTAAGACCAGACTCTTTTAAAGATGAAGAAATTACGTTATATAGCAAGTTTCAATTTCTAAAAATATCTAGATTAGTTAATATAACCAGTCATCCAGGACTCTTCCAAAGACAAAGAAAGTACATTATATAGCAAGTTTAAATATCTCGAAGGAAAGATAAAGAAAGTACATTATATAGCAAGTTTAAATATCTGTAAGATATTTTCCTGCTAAATATGATGTAAATACAGGTGCAACTGTTTTCGAATTTGTTGAGATTGATATTCCAAAATGTTTGTTTAAAGAATGAAGGGAATATGTTAAGTCCTTTAATCTGAATATTTTTGTGACAGACTGGATTCGTTCGTAGACAATAGCAGCGCCATTGAAACTATATAGTATTGCTTATTATTAGTTTAGACGTAATTCACTTCTATTTAGATCCGAGTATCTCCAAGTTGCTTCTGAGATTTTGGTGCGGTGCATAGTTTAACATACTTCATGATAGAAGCATTCTAATGTGCAGATACAATAGGTCTAGCCATCTAGCTCTATCTGATCCTATCTTACTAATTCCCTCTCACAGCATTAACAACACGATAAAATCTGGGGAGTATGAGGAAGCTACATACTCTGTAGCTGTGGAGCGAAAGAGGAGAGCTAAACAAGCATTAGGCTGTTTTACATGCAATGACTCATGCATATTACCCTCTCTCATTCCCTTTTGAAGTGAAGTTATGGCCATCCTTCAAATCTTATCATAAATTACTGATTAAGTACAACAATTTTGGTATTACGAACCATGCATTGATCACCGATTTCTGCTTTTTATCATTATGTATTTGCTGACTGCATATAATTATCTTCTGATAAATATTTAATATTTCTATTTCTCTTGCCCATTACTTTGTCCATTGCTCTTACTTGGCAAAAATGATCCGTATTCCATCTAAACAGTGAAGTGTAGTTTATCTAGTGTACTAGTCGATGAACATTAGTTAAGACTACTTTTATCTTAATATTTTTGCTAGCAGCATATACAATCAATATTTCACATGTAACCCTGAGTATCAGTATTATTTGTTAAGAATGATTTGTAATCATGCTAACAGTAAAGTGCAGTTTGTAAAATTATTTTTAACATGGATATGGGATACCATGAGGTGTATCCTTGGCAAGGTTAATAAACTATATGAAATTTGCAAATTAAATTATTTTTTTATTAATTATATATGAAAATGTATTATAATATTTTTTTAAATTAAATTATTTTCCTATAGGAAAATTTATTATTACATTCTTTTATACATAGGAAAATTTATTATTACATTCTTTTATTGTTTAGTAAGTATAGATGCTTTGTTTTATTTATATTTTTATATTTTCTATTTTGAATAAGTTTAAATGCTTTATATTAATTTTAAAATATTTATTTTTTAGGAGGACAGAAAATTTTGGGGCTAATATTCAACTAATTTCCATCTTTTCTAAATATAATGGGCCCATTTTTTATAGTATAAAATTATTTTACCTTGAAATCACCATGATCATATATATATATATATATATATATATTACAAAAATATCATCAAAAATCTCTATTAGTAAGATTGACCAAGGTTTCTAAACTTTAAAATAAATTTCATCCTTAAAATTTTCCCTAGTCTTTGTTTTTAATGGGACGCTAGTTTACTATTTGAAAAAATAAACCAGTAATAAAAGTTCAAAATTTTAAAATAACATATAAAAAACAGTTACAAGTCTATCATTTAAATTGAAAAGAAAACTAATTAAAATACTTTGCCAAAAATTTCACTTTGTCCATCACCTCTACTGTACAAATTAAAAATTTCTAATGTGTTTGATCTATCTAGCAATAAAAAGTTTAATATACCATTACATATTAACAATTTATGGTTTTTCATATATAAAATCTGACAAATCCAAATTAAAATATTTATAATGTTTTAGAAATATTAAATCTTTAAACCAATTTTCAATTCCTATTTACTTAATTTTCTTCTTAAACCATTGACAATATATATATAATAAGTTATTGTTTATTAAAACTATAACAAAGTGTAAGAGCATTTCTTCATATTATTATTATGTCATAAGGTGTCATTATTTGAAAACAACTTTCCTAGTTGCTACTCTATCAGTGTTTGGGCCATTGGATGAAATGTTAGACGATTGAAATGCTTTAGACCATTAGATCCAATCCAATGCCTCCTTCAACCTAACTAACTAATTAACTCACTAAACATTACTAATGTCTTCCACCTTGCTATGAAATATGATACATCCTATAATTTGAATCATTTCATGGTCTTGCCCTCCAATGGTCAGAAAGACATAAACGCAGATCAACCTCCCATTGAAGACTTCATTGATGTGTTGCTCCGCATGCCTGATGCCAACACCAACGAATGACCAGGTATAGAAGATCACATGGATACCCAAAGAAGGACTGTAATGAAAAACAGGGCGACACAGAGGGGTTTAGAATTAATAGAATCGGTTGTCCATCGTCTACTCAGTAATGGTAAGTCACATGATCCTCATGGACAAGAGGCCGAATCGAAAGACAATATCAACGAGAAAGACATAGATATGCTCTTAATATTGCTGGACGAGATGAGCCTTCAAAAAAATGAAATTGGCAGGCAAGTAAAAAATGAAGAGGTGATGGAAGCAATCGGGAAAGTAAAAAATGAAATTAGCGGGAAGGTAAAAAATAAAATTGGTGGGCAAGTAAAAAATGAAGAGGTGATGGAAGCAATCGGGAAAGTGAAGAAGCAAAACAAGCGTACTCATTTGACCTTGGGACTCATTCTCACATCAAATATGGTATGGCGTATCTCATAATTAGTAGTAGCTCTGCTGATAAGGAGGCAAATTAGCAATCCTTTCAGATTAATAGGAGGCTTGATAACTAGAAACTTTGGAAACTTCCGAGGCTCTATAACCCAAAATCATAGCAGCCATAGTTACAGGGATTCCATACTAACTCGTGTTGAAACGTCTTCCATTCCCCACTTTGAAGCACTGCAATTGCCTCACATTGAAGTGCCATCATTTTTCCAAAAAAGGATAGGGCCCTTCACTTTTCAAATTTCAAACTGGTTAATGAATCTTCTAGACAAGCTCAAGAAAGCATAGCTTTATCTAACCTTCTTCTCCAAAACCCCTCAAGTATGTAGTACAATCCTTCCTTTACCCTTATTAGCGCATCTTTTAGGAATGATTTAGGGTTTGCCCTGCAATTTATTTACTTGGTCTATTAGAAAAGAATGGTACTAAGCTTATTTTTTCCATTTTATATAAATGCTCATAGATCATAATCATGCAAGTTTGAGGTTATGTTGGTGTGAATATATTAATATGGTGTATGGATGCTAGTTCTACATTTCCTTTAATCCCTTTGAAATGTGAAAATATTAAGATGGTTTATGGTTGTCAGTTCGGTATTTCCTTTAAGCCCTTTAATTTTGAAAAGTTAACAGAGAATAATGGATTTGAGGGCTTGCTAACAAATGCTTCTATTGGAACATAACATTTTTTAATTAAGAGAGAAGAGGAAATGGAAAGTTATACATAGACTTCTTTGAGTGATTAATCCTCAAGGAATTAAAACATGTTGGAGAGTATAATTTGAGCAAGGTACTTAACAAGGTCTAGTATAGTTATTCTTTTACTTAATTCTTCTTTTTAGCCTCATTTTCAATAGACCAACAAAGAGCCAATGTTGTCGACTATTAGGTGAGAAAGGCAACAGAAAGTCACTCTTGTACATTTTATAAATGATAGACCCATCGATGTTTCTTTTGAGGAATTAGGTAGACGAATGTATCAAGATGTAAGCAACTCTATTGAATTGGGGAATATGAGATCTACTTAGATTACTTAGGGTGCATAATGAACTCCTCGAACTCTGTCTTATTTTTCACATACAAATTGATTGTGTAAGTACTCAGATTGGTTATGATCGATTGCATCAAGTTGCAACCAACTCTGTTGAAGTGGGTAATATTAGATCCAGTCACATTGGTTAGGGTGCATAATGATCTCCTTGAATTCTGCCTTATTTTGCAAATCAATCATTATGTAGACCAATTGTATCAAGTTGTAACCAAGTCTCTTGATGTGGGGAGTATGAGACACACCCAGATTGGTTAGGGTGCATAATGAACTTCTTGAATTCTGTCTTATTCTGCACATCAATAATTATGTAGATTGCAATCAAGTTCTAACCAACTCTTTTGGAGTGGTGAATATGAGGTCCAGTCAGATTTGTTAGGGTGCATAAGAATTTTCTTGAATTATGTCTTATTCTGCAGATTAATCATTATGTAGGTAAATTGTATCAAGTTGTAACCAAGTCTCTTGAAGTGGGGATTATGAGACCCACTCAGATTGGTTAGGGTGCATAATGAACTTCTTGAATTCTATCTTATTATGCACATCAATCATTATGTAGATTGCAATCAAGTTGTAACCAACTCCCTTGGAGTGGGGAATATGAGATCCAGTCAAATTGGTTAGGGTACATAATGAACTCCTTGAATTTTGTCTTATTTTACACATAAAATGATTACTCCCATTGAATTGACCTATCGATGGGATACCTAGTAGACCACTCTATCTGATTCTCCTAATCCATTTTTGTTGACTCCACTGACTACCTCCAGAAGATACATAGGTGCAATGAATTTCTTAACCTATTGTTCCAGTAGCAAAAAAATGCATACCTACTTTGACTAAGGGTCATTGATTCACTTTTTGGGCCCCATCCCATTAATCAACGGGAGAGGAGGGAATAAGAGCTTCCATAGTTGGTAGAATGGGGACAATGGGAGAGGAGGGAAAAAGGAGGTTTCATACTTGGTGAAAATTATAGAATGGGGACAAAGGAGGTTAGCATCGGTAGAAAAGCAATATGTCCTATTTGTTGAAGGGAGGAAGGAGGTATGGAGAGAACCATAGGTGTGTATTTATGCAGAGCATTGTAGCATGGCGAGTCAATCATTTTGGGTGCTAGTGAACAAGAGGTCATGGTGACAGCCAAGGTGAGTGTTGGTGCTAGATGGCATTGCACTGTTTGTATTTTTTCAACCCAATGAATGAGTAGTGGGAGACATTGTAGATAGCCAAAGGATTGTAGGGATTTTGAACATTTTTTCTCATAGAGGAGGAGGTGACTCACACTGTAATCAATGTAATCATTGATGCTTGTCAATTTTTCGCATAGATAACACTCGTGATCTCTTAAATTTCCCATGAATTTTATCTATCAATTTTAGCAGTCGTTGAAATTGAAACTCAAACCTTCAAATCCCATAAATTCATTTTTTTGGTGGTTAATAAATCTAAGAAAAAACCAAAGTTGTTGATTTAAGTGAAAGCTAGAGTTGTAGCTTTTTGCTGGTTTACAATTCAAAAAATTTTAAAATGATTACTCATACAAATGAAAGACTTATACAAATAAAATAATAATTTTCCACTGTTCTTGAGTTATTTTCATGTTTCACCGTGTTCATTGATGTTTACTCTTTTATATATATTCCTTGAGTATATTTTTATGAGAGAGGAATATACATGTTTCGGTTCTATTTAGATTTAACAAGTTTGATTTCTTTTGGACTATTTAGGTTTAACAGGTTTTGAAGTCAAAGTTGGACTATTTATTTCTAACAGGTTTCGAAATCAAAGCTAGCTCATTATGTTTGGTTCTCTAGCTATTTTTTAATTTTAAAAGTTTATTAGATAATAATTCCTTTCAGTCACCAAGGTAAACTATTTACCCAAGATAAAAGTTTCCAAATCATTACAATAAAGAGCTCATTATGTCACCAAGATAAAATATTGACCCAAGATAAAAGTTTCCAAATCATTACAATAAAGAGCTCATTATGTTTAGGTTCTCCAATAATTATTTATATTTAATGAGTTTTGAAGTCATTAAATAAACTTTATTATTTTTATTTGTGAAAATTAAACTTAATGAGTTTCTAAATCATTAAATAAAGTTTATTATTTTTATTGGTAAACATTAAATATTTTTATTTTTGAAAATTAAACTTTGCTGGGGAGGATAATAATCACTCTTATATATACCTCAAGATAAAAAAATACATAATCAGAGATAAAACTAATTTTTTTTATATATATATAATAACATGGCGATATATTTTCATTGAATTCAATAATCAGAATTCAATAATCAGAGATAAACCTAACTTTTGTTTATATATGTAATAACATGTGGATATATTTTCTTTAAAAAAATCAATAATCAGAATTCAATAATTAGAGATAAACCTAAATTTTGTTTATATATATAATAACAATAACATGTGGATACATTTTCATTTGAGTTGTGAATGAACAATATGCAAATCTGTGATATTTTTCCTTTGACTTTTGGCTTTTGTCTTGGGCAGGAAATATGTCAAACTAGATGCATGCAAATGTTCATGAGAATTCTTCAATGATATGACGGAAAAAAATGGTCACATCACCTAGATGCATCATTTCATTGAACCACTTTATGTTTATATTTATCATGATAATTGCATGGTAATTTTGGGACCAATAATCTTCAGAGTGGGAGGTGGGTCAAAGAGGGAAACACTTACATGTAGCCTTAAAGAGACCTAAACCCTAACTAACTCCATAGTTTCTTTAAATACAAAAGAACCAAAAAGGAAAAGAAGGGAGAAAGGAGGCTACAGTCGGTAGTACACAGTAGAGGCTAGAGAAGTCTATTGTCATAGCGGGACACAAACATAGTAGGTAGTAACCGAACAAAATGCTTTGTTTCCATCATGATGGCACAAAGCTATAATCTCATGTGGAGACCTCTGTATAGGTTTCATTTCTCTATTAAAATGAGGTTGGATTTGTTTTAATACAACCAGAAAGGGTTTCTTTCTTTGGTTTTAATGTTGTCAAGCATTTGATTTGGATCTTTATAGTATTCAATGATTATTGTTTTTTCACTTAATATTTCAAATATGTTACATAATTTGCTACAGATTTTAATCTATGCTCAAACTGCGTTAACAATAGTGATTTTAATGGTGAAAAATAAAAGTCAATAGTCTTAAACCCATCCATAACACTCAAATATTCCCCATATTTGGTGATCTGTAATCCCAAGGAGAAAATACAGATCAATGTTTTCAGAGAAAAACATTGTGTATCTTTCAACAGAGGCAAGAAAAATATGCTCTGTTTTATTTGTATGACTTTGTTAAGCACATGCCTAAAATTTCAAACATTGCCAGCCCTTAGAATGGATGAAAGGAGTGGCCATATTTAAATCCCTTGGTTGTATGGTTCATTGAGGAATGATGGAATAAGTATCATTGTTCCCGTTTTGAGGGAATCTTTCATTTTGATGGCAACTTTGTCTGAGGTTATTCAACATTACGAACTTTTGAAGTAGGCTTCTATTTATTTGAATTTATATTTTTGGTTCTCTCAGATGCTACATATAGTAGCCATTGTCTAATGGTGGCCTAATGGGAACCTCATCTCAAGAAGCTAGGAAAGAGGACAGGGATTAAGGGGGAGTGACCCCTGTTCTCTTTCTTCGGGATTTTTTGAGATTTTAAGTTGTATTTTCTTTGTGCTTTAGGCATGATGCAATTTTATTTTGTTGTTAAATATGGTTAGAGCTAACAATATAGATTTTAGACTAAAATAAAATTTAAATTTCCAACTGTTAATAAGATCACGTGTCTAGAATTCTATGGTGTTATCTATATGATTGGATTCGATATTGTTTATGCTCTTTCGACTATGCTCATTTTTTCAATGTTTCTTTTTCAATAATGAATCAGATCGTACACTTAGTCCATTTGAAATAGTTGTCTCACTTTTCTGGTTATCACAGTCTTCATAGATTAGTTATTTGACACACAGTTCTGTACTTAGAAGCACATTTCTATTAATTCTACATAGCATTATCTGGTGTCATTAGCATGGTTATAGTGCTTCTAAATCCTGGTTTACTGAGTGATTCAGTTGTCAATAGTTGTTTCAAAGAATTTTTTATGTATCTTGCATTTGGAGAGCAAATTATTGCAGATTGAACATGATTTTTTCTATAACTTTGCTTTTAATTAAAATTGGAAATTGGGACAGAACACAATCTTTTTTCCACTCTTTACTAAAATTAACCAAAATCACTATAGATATCTTGCTTAGCAACTATTGGATATCTTTAAGAATCTTACGATGTTTCCTTTGCAACATATGGCGATGGTGCAATTGCTAGTTATAAGATTGTTAAAAGAATGGTAGTTTTTATTAAATATGATTTACAATAAAATATTAAAAATGATATGATATAAAATTGGAATACAGCTTGAGTGGGCCTAATGGTTAAGAGCATGTCTTTTCACAAAATATGTCATAAGTTCAAAGTCAGAGGGAGTAGATTATGTATGCCTTAATAGACTTAGCAATCAAATCACTGAACTCAAAGTCCCTTGTCTCACAAACAATGAGTATTTGGCTATAACCTTAAAATTACATAATAATAATAATGATATTTTTTATATTAATATACCATTACATATTAATAATTTGGATGTAAATCCAAATTAAGTATTTGTAATTTTTTTTTAAATATTAAAATTTTAAAACAATTTTTAATTTTTATTTACTTAATTTTCTTCTTAAACCATTGGCACCATTTTAAAAATCTGAAATCATAATTTGTTCTAGTTATATATAATAGGTTATTGTTTACTAAAACCATAACAATGTGCATTTTGTCATTTTTTAATTATATGATTATTAAAAGAATAGTAGTTTTATTAAATATAATTTACAATAAAACTATTGAAAATGATATAATACAAAATGAAAAAATATTTTTAAAATTTCAATCTAAGTAAAATAAAAAGATATTTATTATTTGATTAATTAATAAGAAATTTATATCCAAGGAGTAGTACGTGATAGTGTATTTTTTTAAACTATTGAAAAGATTACTCATTGAAATTCTCTTAAGTATAAATTTAACCATGAAAATAGGTTAATATGGGCCAATTTCTTCTCCCACAAATAAGGGAGCATCATATTTTCCCACAAACAAGGGGTCTCATACATCAATTTGGTGTCTTTCTTGACCATAAACTCAAAATTGGATAGTAATAATAATAATGTTTTTAAAATTTAATATACCATTAAATAATAATAATTTGCATATACAAACAAGTCCACGGGGTCTTCGATAGACTATGATTGGGTGCCCCAATAAGACACTCCTTCATGTAAAGCAAGTTCACCGCCACGATAAAGGTGATAATGAAGATGTATTCCTACTGAACATTAAAAAAAAAAATTGCATATTACAAATCCAAATTAAAATATTTTAATTTTTTTTTAAATATTATATTTTTAAAAATTAATTTATTTTTTATTTACTTATTTTGCTTCTTAAACCATTGGCACCATTTAAAAGATATGAAATCATATTTTGTACTAACTATATATAATAAGTTAGTGTCTACTAAAACCATAACAAAGTGCATTTTGTCATATTTTTATTATATTATATGATTCTTAAAAGAATAGTAGTTTTATTCAATATAATTTACAATAAAAAAAATTAAAAATGATATAATATAAAATGGAAATATATTTTTAAAATTTCATCTAATTAAAATACAAAAATGATTTATTATTTGATTTATAAATTAATAATAAATATACGCTCAAGGAATAAAGTAGTAGATGAAAATGCATTTTGTTAAAGTATGGAAAATATTACTCATTCAAATCCTTGTAAGAATAAATTTAACGATGCAAATAGGTTAGTATGGGCCAAACTAAACTAAACAAGGGGAGTTGTGGGGTAGCAAGTTTCCCCTCGAGTGTTGCAGTAATTAACCTGGAAGTTGTGTGATTTGACCCTTGCTACCTATTTAGCATGACTTGTTTGGCAGTTGTATTTTCCTAGCATGGACCAAGGTAGTCTTTTGGAGCATGATTTATAGTGTGTACTCAACAATAAACTATTGTGTGAGAACAAAGAATTTAAACAATAATAAGTTCTAACCAGGTGAAATCAATAGTACAATAAAGGAAAGAAAGAAAGGCTCAATATTGAATTCCTTAAAGGAAAGAAGACATTATTAGGGCCATTACAGACTCTCATCTGCAATAGAATCAATGAATTCATTTAAATATCTAATAAACCCATTAACTAGTTCCTTGAAAGAGAATCGCCAAAACTTGATATTGGCATATAAATTTCAAAAGAAACTAACAAAGTCTGATGTAGGTATATCTCTACAGAATTATAGCTAAGGAGATTACACTAACAAAAAACGGATATAAAGTTTTTTTTTTAGTGCCATTTAAATATACTTATCACTACAAGATCTGGATCCTAAAATTAACCTTCAAAATATATTCATCCAAAAGATTCAAATAATTTGAAGTACTATAAGTGATGTACCAATAAAAATTATAAAATAGAATTTTAATGGAAGATATTGAATATACAAAACCCATACCTACATCTAACATGGGATTTTACCCTATAAAGAAGATTAAAGAGAGTAATCATGGAGCTGGGATAAAAGAGAAAATAAATACAAAAAAAAGAAACACATGTCATGTGGTATACCACCTGGCCTCTAAGGGTGTATTTCTAAATGCAATTTCAAAGAAAAAAGGAAAATGTAATATTCTGAATATGGAACAGCTCAACAAGCCTGCTCAAATAATGCACTTCTGAGAATTCTGTGCATAGAAATGAGTTTGTAGCTCCTGGATCCCTTATATTAGTTCATCTAATATATAAATCCAAAAGGAGAGAAAAAAAAAATCAGACTAGGTGGGTTAAACAGATCTCCCACAAACTAGTCTAGCTGAAAAACACCCAAAGAGAGGGGCTGCAGCTATATGCAAAGGACTGCTTCAGAAATAACGTAGATCCACTGAAGCAAATTAGTAGGCTAATGTGGAGGTTCAGAAATTAGATGTATAACAACAAATCAGATGTACTTTCCAGCCCATACATTATACAAGAGAAAGAAAAAGACTATACAGGAAAAATCCTCAAAAATGAGGTGCTACAACCACAAGAAAAGACTGCATAAACATGAAAACATTATTTTTAGGGGCTGAAGTAGCAATTTATTAATCCTCATATCTAGAGTAGATATTTACATAAAAATTTAGATCTAATATAGATCTGCGTACAATAAAAGCCTATCTATACATTCCCCTTGGGGTTTTGTGCAAAACATGATGCAGAGAGATAGATCCGAGATATAAGGTTGCAGACTGTAGGAATGATTCAATTTATGAATAATACAATGGTACAATAGATAATATCTGAAACAAACATGGATTGGATTTCCCATCCATGGATCACCACAGTGAAAGGAAGAATCCCAACACCGGAGATCTCTCCTCCAAAAATGCAGACAAAACACCCAACAACTTCTCCTTTGCAAATAACGCAGTCCAGGGAGGGAAACTACACTTTAGGCTCTGAGAATGCTTTGGCCTGATGCCAAGGTCTAGATCTGAAGCTCACTTAGCTAATTCACTCTTCTAGGAGGTTAAAAGACACACTCATTGAGAAGAGCCACTAGTATAGACTAGATCTGAGCATATCTAGTGTCTTCCACTGCTGCAACCCACAAGGAAAACCCAACCCTCAACAGGATCAACATTGTAGGTGTAAGGTGAAGCTTTTCCCAAGCCTGATAGTGGACAAGATGGAACAAGTCTCCTCCAAGTGTTGCTCAAGGAAGGAGGTGGGAATCCTAAACAGGAAAGCCCAACAAGGGATGTCTAAGCAGACAATACCTTTAGAAAATAATATCTTAAAAAACCCCTTCATGTTGCTCTCCTCTTCCTCTTATAAGATGAGAGGTTTCCAATTCCCCCAAACCTGAACCATCTCGAAGCCAACTGCTGGTCCCTTTCACACAATAGACCTCATTCTAGAATTTTGTCGTGCCTTATCGATGAGCTACCCTCCGGCGACTGTGTTGTAGATAAGGGAATAAGATTGCCCCAAACTGGACGGATGCTCTTTCCCCTCGTCCACACTACAATTTTTTTTATTAGTGGTTCGCATTTACCCTTTTTCACATTCGGCAAAAATTTATTCTTTTATTAGGAGTGTTTGACCCTCCTTTACATAATTATTCTTTGAACAAAGAAAACAAAATGAAATTGAATATTCCTATTAAAATAGGAATATTATAGTCCTCCCCTCCAAAATTTTGCTTGTCCTCAAGCAACTCACAAGGACTTTGTAAAATCTCCAATGGAGTTGTCTCCTCCCAAGAATGCAAGTCTGCCTTTGGTGGATGAACCAAATAGCTGTCATCATGAAGTAATGGGGGATACAAAAAAGAATCATATGCTGTCCATTGGTCCCTTCAAGGCATGAGAGATGGTAAACATTGGGCACTTCAACCCCCATGAGAAACTCCAATCTCCTTGCTATCATCCAAACAGAGTGAGCCATCCTTGATAGCTCAAAGGAATAGTCACCAATCCCCACCATATGCAATGTGTAGGGGCTCCATGGCTGAAAATGAGAGATAAGAATACTCAACTCAGACTATCTCTCCCTCCATTTATGATACATATGGAGCTAATGATCCTAGGCTGCAACAATGTAGTCCTCATGAAGCCAAAAGAAACTTGGAACTTCATGATTCCCTTCATGGGTCATAGTGAGCCTTCTTGCCCAATCTTCCATGCATGTAGTGAATAGAGTATCTTCACCATATGTGCTCCAAAAGAAATATGGACCAAGTGTCATATGATATATTGGATGGTGACAATAGTCCTTCCCTTGAGACCAGCGTTGTCCATCATTTTGCTGCCTCAAATCATGGTGCAATAAGTGGTCACCCCACCACCTTCTTGCTGAAAAAGCTTCTTCAAAGCTTGGGAATAGGAGAGGGTAATAGGTGTTGGCTGAATATGATCCAAACAACACATGTCTTGCTGCAATTTCTCCCAAGTGAGAGACTTCTTCCAATGACATAAGCCCAACATATGCCTTCTAGCATAAGGAAACAAATGATATAATATAGCAACCACACAATGTTCTATTCCCCTCTTGAAACATGAATGAATGTGGGAGATTTCATCCCCAAAGGACACACTCAACTAATGTGTCATTCCTCCTCTCATGTTCATAAAAAATATTGGAGCATTATTGACATCATGATATAAATAAGCTCCCTTATGCCACCTCATGAGAAGGTTACAATTTCTCCCAACCCAAAGTACATACATGATTATGTTATCCATCCTAAACAGAAATACATGTACATACATCATGGACATAAGTAAATGTATGGACATGGAATTCATCATGGGGTGTCCATACTTTATTCTTGTCAACCAAAGCAACCACGCCTTCTTCTTATGCATTCTTTCCTTGAGATACAAGGCATGAGACAAGAAAATCAAAAACCTTGGGTGGTACCCACACTCACCCAATAGAAACCAACGTAGGCCATCTCCTCCTTGCTTTAGATCTAGATGTGATAAGTGGTTCACATGCCACTTACTTTATGCCCTCATCATTCCACCAAGGCTGAAGGTGAAATGTATATTTGGTGCTTTAGGGAAGCACCCATCATGCTGTAGAACCTCCCTTAGCCCATGAAGGGAGTGGCCAAGTTTGAAAATAGTCCTGGCCCAAACCATCCCATCCAAAAGGAATGGCACCTCATCACCATTTGGCATCCAAATCAGAAAAATGCTAATGGTCCCATGATGCCAATGGTCTATCCAAGGGATACAATGTAGTTCTTCCAACTGCTGCTTGAGAATGTCATGTGGCAAGTTGTCCTCCAACAAGGTACTAGCCGTGCATGAGTGCTCATCCACTATGTGGCAACAAACAACAATATATATCAGTTGTACATGATCAGAATAACAAGAAAATGTGCCATACATTCTTTCTAAAACATCATGATGAGTATGGAGAGATTTCAGCCCATACTCCCTCAATAATAGCCACAACAACAAGGACTCTTGCTACCTCCTTGCATTATCAAAATGTAGATCATGGAGCAATAATATAATGATGGACTTGTAAGATGCCTCATTAACATAGTACAAACCAGCTCCCTCATACATCATAGGGAAGTTATCCTCCCTCCAAAAACATTGCACATACATGAAATACATCTCAAGCATAAATACATGTGGGCCCATGAGATATATCTCAAACAAAGGAAAATATATGGACATTTGACATATGATGTCCAAACTCTCTTCTTAACAGCCACAACAACCATGCCTTCTTCTTATGCATCCTATCAATGAGACTCAAGGCATGAGATAAAGAAATAGAAATTTTTGGGTAGTGACCAAACTCACCCAAAAACAACTAGCACAACCATGCTTCTTGCTGGCCTGTATCATAGGCCTGCAAGGGGTTTGGCAACCTCTTGCTCCATAATACCATCCACTCATCCCAATGTGGGTGATCGATCTCATTCTGCCATGGCTTGATATCCTCCTAAGGTAGGAAACCATGCTCCTCCAACCTTTGAAGAACCTTGCACCTCATGAAATTTTGAAGTGCACCTCTAGTGGGATCTCCTGATGAGACCTCCTCCTCATGCATGATCTTCCAAAACTAGAGAGGCCCTGGATTTGTTGCAGGTAGAAGTCTCTCTTTGAGTTGTGGCATGCTCATCAAGAGAGTGCCATCTAGAGAGGAGAAAGAGTTTCTCATCTCAAGATGTCTAGCCTTTGACATCTCTTCCTCCATGGCTTCCTGAATGAAGCTGGCATTTGAATGTTCCAATGAGGAATGGGTCCTTAACTCTCGACTTTTGCTCTTGGAAAACGCAGTGCAACCCTGCTGCTCTTGCTGGACTTTGGGAACACCTTGCATGGCTGCAAGAGTTCTCTCTTTCACAATGTTGACTTCCTCAACTACAGGTGTTGAAGGCTGCTCCTCCAAGGCTGTCATAGTGCTGGTGCAAATCTTCTCAACAGATAGTGAGGACTTCTCTTCCTCAAATCTCTTGATGACCCTTTTTCTGCAAGGTCTCTTCTCTTCCTTCATCTGGATGAATTGAGGAAAAGTTAGAGTCTCCTTGGAAGCTCTAGAGTGACACTTGTACTCTATCAAGTACCTACTTAGAATCTCATGTTCTAAGTTCTCTTCTTGCTCTTCACTCTCTCTATGAGAATAGGAAGTGCCTGGTCCTTCTTCTTCTTCTTGAAACCTTCTAGAGGTCTCACTGTAGCTTTCTTCTTTCTTCTGTTTAACCTCTTTAGAGAGGTTCTTCTTAGATCTGAAAAATGATGAGAGTAATCTCATCCTCTCCATCATTATAAACTCTAATCCTTCTCTTTATACTTCTGATGGCTAGATCTCACAGTCTGAGCCAGAGATCATTCTCTGATACCACTGTAATATCCCAAAAGGGATTGCTCAACAAAACAGGCTTGAAAAATGAATTTTTCAGGGATGTGTGCTTCAGTAACCAATATAAGCCCTTGTATTCCTTAGATATGGTAATATAAGACCCAATATTAAGAGGAGATCAGAAACCAAACAAACTAGGTGAGGTAAACAGGCCTCCCACACCTAGTATGACTTGATAAATGTCCAATGAGGGACTGCAACAATATATAAACACTGTATTGGAGTGGTAGCAGGATAATAACACATGGGATATGTTGATAAAAAATTTAATATTAGTAATATATGTAGCAGCAAGGAAAGTGATGTATCCCTTCATCCCAAAGTGGGGAAAGACAGTAATTTAAGCCCTAAAATGATTAATTTCAAGGATGTGCGTAAAAATAAGGAGGGATGACGGTTGGTTCCTTTAGCTTAGGTTATGTGCAACTCCTATACCAAATTTCAGCCCAAAAAAATAATGCTATCTAGGTTAAACAGCTCTCCCACTCCTGGAATGGCTTAAAAATGCCAATTTCCCATGACCTAGAGTATGTAGAATGTGACTGAAGCCTATGCAGCGTAACTTTCTGAAGGAATTAGATGCAAATAAGTATGAACATCAGTAAATCAGACCTATGATATGATTTATGCAATATATTAGAGAAAGATAAAATTTTTACATGGATCAAGGCTTCAAAATGAGATACTACAACACAAGAAAATGCAAAATGAGATTGACAACATAATTTTCAGGGGGCTGAAGAAATATTTCATTATATCTCAGATATAGGGCAGATATTTACATAAAAATATAGGTATATTGCATATCTATATGCCAAATAGGCTCTTATTTACACTCCCCTTGGGGATCTCAGCAAAATATGGATATCAATGAATAGATCTGAGATTTAAGCCACAGATCTGCAGTAATCTTCAGAAATTTCTGAAGCATATGATAAAAAATAGATCATATCTGAAATGAACATGGATTGGTTGGCCAATCCATGGATCACCACAGTAAAGGGAAGGGTCCCTTTCACCAGAGATCTTTCCTCCAAGCTAATACAAAAACCCCACTGCAACTCTGCTTGAAAAAATGACGTAGTATCTTCAAGGAACCGTGTAGATGGTGATTTATAATACTTTGGCTTGATGCCAAGATCAAAACTGAAGCTCAAATAATGGCTGCACTCTTCCAGGAGGTTAAAAGACACACTCACTGAGAAGAGGCTCCAATATAAGCTAGATCTAGACAGATCTAAAGTTCCACTTGCTGCAGCTTACAAAATCAAGAAAACCCTCACTAGATCCGCATTGAAATTGGAATTAGAAGCTTGGTCTCCAACCAGATAGTGGACAAGCAATACAAGCTCTCCCAAGAGCTCCTCAATGGGAAGAGATGGGACTCCTAAATAGGAAATCCCAATGCAATCTAGGCTAAGCAGCCAAGAAATTTATTTGTCTAAACAAACAACAATTCAGAAATCAAATCATGAACAACCTCCACATGTTTCCTTCCCCTTCCTTTTAT
Organism: Pinus albicaulis; assembly: GCA_034641835.2. NCBI lineage: Eukaryota > Viridiplantae > Streptophyta > Pinopsida > Pinales > Pinaceae > Pinus > Pinus albicaulis. The sequence goes on along the minus strand of CM076584.1, from coordinate 1,418,899,161 downwards.
AAGATGAGAGCTTGCCAAAACCCTAAACCACCTTCATTCATTTAACCCTTTTCACATGGAGGACCTCCTTCTAGAACTACATTGATCATACAGGAGGTTCAATGCATCTGGAATGTGTTGTGATTTGGTCCTATTGACCCAGTCAAATGGCTCAATCCCATTTCACACACAAGTGGATTTTTTTGAGACAACCCTGATTTGCCTTTGTTCACATTGGGCATGTATTTATTCTTTTATTAGGAGTGTTTGACCCTCCTTTACATAATTATTCTTTGAACAAAGAAAACAAAATGAAATTGAATATTCCTATTAAAATAGGAATATTACAAAAATTTAGGGTATATCAACCATTAGACAGAGCAATTAATGACCATGAGTGCAGGAAGTTGTGCACTAGTTAACAACATTAAATAACATGCATGTCTCGAGTCAATCAATGATACTCATAATAGGTCAACGATGAGATGAAAATGAAGATGCTTGATGTTTAATTAGTTCCATTGGACCAACAAAATGATGACACATGGCAGTACCCTGTTTGATGATGACATGGATCTATCGATGACTGACACATGCCATTCTCACATAGTCAACATAACATCTCAATCATTTGACATCTATGTGATGATGTGGTGCCATATGGCATGGTGATTTGAGACACTATGCTTGGTGAAAGGTCTAAAATGTTGAAATTGGCAACATGAAAGGCTTCTAATTTAATTTTCCCTTAATTAAATTAGAAGGAAATTTCAATTCCACATCACAAGACATCTTGTACGAGTTAAATAATTCATGAAGACTTAGTTAGCTCAGTCAATTCCAGTTGAGGGTCAAATTGGAGGCATGTAGAGTTCTCTCTAAGTTTTAGGGGGTCCAGTTGCAGTTTATTTTGAGTTGTAATTAGTTAACTCAATTATTTGAGTTAAAATCATTTTAACTAGCTCTAACTGAGAGATGAGCTAGTCATAGGTCCAGTGAATTAAATTTGATTTAATTCACATTCATTGATCAATCATATAACTCATAATTCTCTATAAATATTTGTTGCATGTTAGTTCTAAGGAAGGCCCAGTTGAGATTGGAGTTAAAGGGAATATTTGTTGCACGTTAGTTCTGTATAATTAGAAAATTGTACAAGTCATGCATGGGGTCGTCAAGAGGCCTTGGATGTATTGCATAATCCATTGATGGGAATTTTCTAATTAATAGGGTCTCAATTAGCCCAAGAATGTGTGAGCAAGGTTGGTCAATCAGGTGCATGGAATTGGTTAAGTATTGGACCAAACTTTCCAGGATCAGTGTGAGACAGTCAAAGATAGTGAAAATTTTTATGAGGAAGGGAAATAACATTGTATTGTTTCATATCCTTGACTTAATTCAATATACATATAATGGGGTTTTTAGCTGAGGCTTTCCCTAGATAAATCTTTGCGTTGTGCGATTGAAATTATTTCTCTTTCTTGTTCATGTGATTTTGCAATCGTAATTGGTTTTCGCAATTTGTAGAATTTATTGAGTATTTTGTTTTAGTACATTACAATATTATTTGAATATATTTAGATAATTTCTACATGGTATCAGATCATGAATCACTATAGAAGAGAAGAACCAAAGTTTTTTTTGAACGGGTGAATCAAATTTGTAGATTTATTCTTCACGACCAACAACAGATCAAGATGTCTTTCACTGAGTTGAGACTCGAATACTCCCTTGAGGGTAATTAAAATTACATATCATAGAAGGAAAGGATGGAGGAAGTGCTAGAGGACAATACACTGAAGGAATTCATAGACAGTGATATTCCCCAGCCCGTAGTAGTATATGCTCAACTTCTTTATGCATGGATAAAGAATGTAGCAAAGGAGAGAAGGATTGGTTCAGCAGTTTATTTCCATGTTACTAAAGATGCCAGGAAGAAGCTAGATCCAAAAAATAAGTTGGGGTTACTTGTGGGGTACACTGATACACCTCACAACTATCGAGTGTACTTGCCAGCATACATGATGACAGTGGTTAAAATAGATGTTAAATTAAGAAAATCCCATACGAATTTCCATTGAGAGGGAGCTTCAGTTAAGTTGAGGAGCTCTTGGATCCAAAAGAAGAACCTCAAGATGTGGAGAATCCACAAGCAGAGGTGCAAAGAGTGGAATCATGAACTCATACAGAGACATCCTAAGACGAAAGGAAGCACACTAGAGAGGCTGACAGGTTGTTTCTTGATGCTAGAGAAAATGTGGGAGTACCCACATCACAACACATACATGGAAGGTCCCAGACCGGTACACTGGATACATGGATCATATGAACAAAGGTGTAGAGATAGAGCCATCCTCTTTTGAGGAAGTAGTGTAACAACCAATTTGGGTTGATCCATGGTTGAGGAGTATGAATCCATTATCAAATATAGTGCATGGAAAATTATCCTAAGACTAGAAGGGAAGTCAGTTGTAGGATCTAGGTGGATCTACAAGGTGAAGCAAACAGTAAATGGGAGTGCGGAGAAGAACAAGGAAATGTTTGTGGCCATAGGATTCTCAAAGGTGGAGGGGATAGATTATGATGAGACTTTTGCACCAGTCACAAGGTACTCATCAATCAGATCCGTCCTTTCACTCTCATCACAGATGGGATGGAAATTACATCATATGGATGTAAATACAACCTTCCTCAATGGGGTTATTGAGGAATAGGTGTACATTGAGCAACCAGAAGGTTTTGTGAAATTCTATAGAGATTCACATTTGTGTAGACTCAAGAGAGCATTGTATGGGCTGAAGCAAGCACCTCGTGCTTGGTACATTAGGATAAAAAACTATTTCACCATGTTGGGCTTCACTAAGAGTGAAGTAGATCCAGAACTTTACCATATTGTGGTAGAAGGTAAGATTTTGATCATTGTACTTTATGTTGATGATTTGATACTGACAGGTGATGAGAAATTCATAAATTCTTGCAAAGAGGATCTTGCAAGAGAATTTAAGATGAAGGAAATGGGGCTCTTGCACTATTTCATGGGATTGGAAATTTTGCAAAGAGATGGGTATCTATTTGTATCTCAGATAAATTATGCCAACAAGATTCTCAGGAGGTTCCACATGGAGGGAAAAAAGCCCATGGAGACTCCTATAGCAGGAAAGTGGAGGAAGGAGGATGCTTATTACAGGTCGATTTGGGCATCATCCCAAAACACATATCAATATCTATTAGGGCATATCATACTCTAAATTGGTTTCTACATGCCCTAAACAAGTCATTCCATTGATGGTTTTCCTTCATGAAAGTTTCATTGCTGAGATACTAGTTGAAGTGCCCCATTGCGCCATCAACGTACCCCTAAACAACATTAAATACTTTGAAAAACATCTACTCCCATGCAAGGCTGCGTTGTAGAGGATCTAGGCCCATTTTAGAGTGTGTTGGTCAACTGGGAGCGAATTTTTCATTGGATTTCGGGAATATTCCCAAACTCTAGTGACTTCTAAAAGTTGTTCCAACTTTGACCTCATCTGATAGCTTCGAATATGGACACCATGAAGCCATTAAATCTCTTATCCTCCTATTCTCATGAACAAGGAAACCTATTCATCCATTTTTAGGAAAGACATTCAATGATTCATTTATGTCAAACTACCTTCATATAATTATAAATATAGCACTGATCATAGTGCACAAGAGAGCAAGAATTTGTGTTAAATAGCGTTATGTTGGTGAGATCATGACTCTTGGAGGTATTGTGCATGTACTGTGATGTTGCTGGATTTCTGATGCTAGATGTGATAAGGATGGGACTAAAGTTGGATGAGTGACAATGAATCAATCAACTGGTTGTACTCTTTCTTCTACTTCATAATAAAGCCATTTGTTCCTTTCCCAATGCATGTGTCAATGATGTTATATGTGTATTTATGAATTTAATCAATTCAATTTGTTTAACTTGAATATATCATATTGACTTTATGTTGTTTTCTGTCTTCTTTTTGCCATTGCAGGTATCAATCAAGCAAGTTCAGTTAGATTGAGAGCGTCGAAAGCGACGAAGGGAGGTGAGGAAAAGTGAATAGATTACAAGTAGGTTTCCTCCCTTTATCTATTCATTTTAAGGAACATGTCAGATATATTTCTTTCTGTTGTTTTAAGTGCACCACCACACTTAGGGAAATCATACTTATCCATAGTTTTGATTTCCATAAAACAAATTGGCAACCATACTAGGGATCAACGGATCATCCCTGGTGGATTTGTCCTTGTCCATCAACATCTAGTAGAATTTACTTGCTTATTTTCATTCATATGAATGTGTCTTAGCAGAAGTAGTGTGTTTGATTTCTTTTTTAGAGAGTCCTCTGGCACCAACACACTGTTGGTCTTGACATAATGCTCTACATAACGCTGATGGCTTAGGGACAGTGCTCTGTAACACACTGTCTCCCACTCAAGGGTGCGTTTCCCCTGAGACTAGCCAAAATCTATCATATTTTGTCTTTTGCAAATTAATTTCAGTGTCTTTCTTGCTGAAGTTTTGAGTGATTAATTCCCTCTAGAGACCAGTTTGCCTCTACTGTTCTTGCCTCAGTTTGGATTTGTTTGATTGATGTTTCTTTTTGTTTTCTTTGTCATTTTCGAATAGTTTCAAAGTTAAATTTTACATTTGATCAATTCATTATTTTTGAAAAGAGGAATTGTCATTTTTGTCTTTGTTTCTCTTGAAATTTTTGAGTAATTGTTTGTGCACTAGTTTATTTTTCGTTCATCTAAACTTAAAAGAAATTGAAAAGAAAAGCATGCATTTGCATATAGGGATTGTGAGTGTTGCATAGGAACATTTTAGGGAAATTTCATTTAGATGTGTTCACTATTGATTGCATACAATCTGATTGCCCTATCCCTTGTAGCTAGTTTTTCATTGCTGAAAATCAATTCGAAACAAATGCTTATCATTTTAATTGCATTCTAGGAATGTTCAATACATCTCATGGTGAACCTGAAAGAAAAACTACTAAGAAAGATCAACGTAAAATTTATCTGAATTTATCTAAGGAAGCATTGTAACATTAACGATAAAATTTAGAGGTCTAGGCTAGAAGATGTGTTCCGACGTTGTTAAACATAGAAGTTGTCGTTAATTTTTTGTGATACATTCCGAGTGTGATACCTCATTCCACGTATGTAAGGATATCAAAGCTCATCCATGTACTTTCGGGTATATCGGGCGGTTTTATTGTATGAAAAGTATAAGGGGTTTCTCTCACTGTGCAGTTTCACATTAGACAACGCTAATATGGATTGGGCCTCCAAGTACCTTTGCGTATATTTGGGAGGAAAAATTTAGGTTGCTTACCATCCATAGGTAACCGAGTCAGCCTCCTTGTACTTGTGATACGCCGAACACAACATTCAGGGAGATTGCCTGCACATACAAAAGTCCTTGGTTTATTGGGGTGGTATATGGCAGTTCACTATTGCTTGGTAAACCTTTTTCCTAGCATTACCCTCTTTTTTTTATTTTTTTTCTATAAAATCAATAAATAATCATGGAAGAATATCAACCCTTTCCCCATTTTTCATGTAGGATAGTGAATAAACCACTGTTACCGCTAGAAGCTACACCTAGTAGACGAAGGCGCGCTCATTGTACTGATTTCGGTACCTCTGGAACTCTTGGTGCCACATCATCTAATACACTAGAGACACCTGATCCTTTGAGTATCGAGTATCGAGTCATTTTGATTGATCTCGGTTTATTTGCTACTGTTGAGACGGAACCCTCACAATTACCTAAGGACACTGAAATTCAATCCAGTGAAACGGTAAATCCAGAACCCGAGCTTGTTCAATTGGAAGTCGATCCAGAAGTTGATCACGAAGTTGAACAAGAAGAAGTTATTTTAGTGCAATCGTATGATCGTCAATCATATGTAACCGTCAAGCCTTCCTCTTTATCGCCGAGTTTACCACCTGAAATGTATCTCAAGCCTAACTGTGAAGTGCTTCTGCCTGGTTTGATTTTGATAGAGGAAGAATGTCAAGAAGAGACAACCCTTTAAACTCCCACTCATTTTGGGTCAGGGCTTCATTTGTATCAATATTTTCCTCATTTGACATACTCTTCTCTTGTTGATCCTTTTCACTCTCAAGTACCCGTAGATTCATTAGAGTATTTTATGGGTTATTTAAATATGACAGAGACAACATCTAAGATTGTACCATCTGTTATAGTTGTGACAACATCTACTGTTGCTTCATCTTCGATGTTTTCAACGACACTGGAGCCTTATATTTATGGTGGTCCGTCCGTCCCACTGGGTTACCAAGCTTTAAATGGAACCTACTCTGGTGTCTCCTCTAGTCCATGGACTTCACCCATGTCATCATATGGAATTATATCTGGTTCATCTCTTATGAGTATTGAATGGCCTGATCCATTATTGACATCATCAACTCAAGATCAGGCTGGTCCAACCAATTACCGTCCATCTTATCCAGTATATGTTGGATACCCCTCATATAAAAGTCAGTATGTGCAATATCCTTATACTCCATATGATCAGGGGCCACATATGTTCGGTCCATATGGTAGTACTCTGTCATATTTAGGTCAATCATATTGTGGAATTCTTGTTTGCAAATGGCAGCTTACTTTTCCCGTTCATATTTAAACGATTGTGTATCAATATCAGATAGTTCAACCTATTGCATCTGTGCCTACTACGCCTGCTATTTCTTCTATGGTTGTTGGTTAGTCTGCTCAAGCGGGTCCTTCAACCCCTAACCCTAAATTTTCGGGTCTAGAGACTCCGTCTTCCTAGGTTGGTATTCAAAAACCATATGTATCGATAATTTCACAACCACAGGCTAGTTTACCTTTGTCACATGCTTCTACTGGCCCTGTCTATTCACAACTGGGTCCGAATTATCCTAGCGGTCAACCCTTTTATTAGATCCCATGGAAGCCACAACAACCATTCCCATAGTATCAAGCTTATCCAGGTCCTGGTCAACAATCCCACCTCTATCTGGGTTACCAACAACAAAATCCATTTGTTGGTATGCAAAGTCCTATTGCCCAGGCAATTCCATCTTATCCTGGTTATGCTCAACATGACCTTAATCGATAGTTTCCATTTGTTGCGACATTAGAGTTACCTGATTTAAATCAACTCACCAATGATCCTATTCATTATTTACCTTGGTGGCTGGTGATTCCTCATAGATTACCCTCAGACATTCCAAAATTCAATGGAAATTCTGGAGAAGACCTGTCTACGCATGTTGTGACTTATCATTTATGGTGTTCATCAAATTCCTTAAATGATGATTTTGTAAGATTGTGTCTATTCCAATGAATGATTACTGGTCTGACTATGAAGTGGTACATTGAATTACCACGAGCTTCGTTTGACAACTTTATAGATTTAGCCACTACTTTTTTAACCCACTTCCAGTTACCCATTAGATATGAAACTGGAAATTTTTTTTTGACCAGCTTTAAACAAACCACTGCTACTCATATATCGGATCATATACATGAGTGGCATCATATTTGTCGAATGGTTAAAACATTTTTTGTTGATCAAATTTTAGCTGAGTGGTTTATTAAGTCCTTGTTGCCATCTATCACCGAGGATGTGGTCAAAGGCGGTGTTGTCACCGAAGAGCAAGTAATTGATCGTGCCCAATATCTGGATTTTATTTACACTCAGTCTAGCATGCTCTATGAAAATATTCCAAATGTGTTGTGCCCAAATTTTACTATTCCTCCTACTCCATCTGGTCAGGACATTCATGTCAACAATGGTGTGATTGATTTTGCTAGTGCTCTGACAACAAGTTGACTATGTGGTCCTACATTTTCCGTTTCAAATAAAAAACCTATTGCATCTAATCCTTCGTATTCTTCTGAAATCCATGCCATGTCATTTGAAAAAGGAAAAAGTGACAAGCAACCTTGAAATAAGAAGAAATAAAATTCACCCCTGCAGGAAAAATCATCTGATTCATACAATTCTTTTCAGAAACCTCGTTACCCTTGCTTGATATGTAATGAGGAGAATTTTACGAGAGATTGTCCTCACCACTCGGTAGTCCCAAAGCTTCTTAATAATTTTTCCACATCTGCAGTGTTGAAAAACCTTTTCCGAACCCGGAAAAAATATGGTTGTTATAGATCCTGCTTCTAGTTTGCAAGTGCTTATGCTATCCGCGACTAAGCCCAAAATTGATTTTTTGGTGTCGACTCGAAGTAAATATTAGAGTAATTCATTTTCATCATCAAACGGTTAGGCTACAGATCAACCTACCACTTCGACTTCAACCTCATATGACTCAACTCTACCGTTTATCCTTCCAGAGTGAACAATAAAGCTGCTGAAGGGAGTAGTTCATAAATCGACATTGAACCCTCGAGCTCGTTTAACTAAAAAATATTAAGTAGTAGAAGACCTGGCTCATTCACCTTATTCTATGTCAACTCTTGAGGTTCTTTATAATTTTCCCTCCCTGAAACAGGCTTTGCTATCCGAGATTGGTGGAATCAATCCGATAGATTCAAATCTTGTAGTCTTTAATCACACGGACTATGTGCCACAATTACTAGCACAACTAGTATTCTTGATTCAAGTACATGTCCTGAATCACCTCATTCATCACATTATCATTGATGAAGGAACATCTACTTGTATCATGTCAATGAGTTGCTGGAAGTCACTTGACTCTCCAACTTTGTCACAATCACCTATGACATTGAAAGCTTTTGACCCTCGTACATATAAGCCTTGTGGAATTCTTAGTAACCTACAAGTAGAACTAGGGGAAAAATCAATTACTATTTAATTTGAGGTCATTGACAGACCCCTTGAATACATTATATTACTTGGAAGATTGTGGGTTTATACTATGGTTGTGGTAGTATCTACTTACTTTCTTATGATCATCTTCCCCCATAAAGGAAGTATCGCAACCAATGATCAAATTTTTTTATTTGCCTCTGGTTCCCATGCAACTGGACGTGTTCCATTTGTTTACAAACCCCAACCTTCTCTTCAGAACATTGGTGTAGGAATCTTTAAGGATCCTTCCCGAATGGGAACCTTTTCATTACCCTTGTCTGGGACATCAGTGGAAATCACAAATATAGAGACCTGCAATATGATATCTTCCACTTCATCTGACTTAATGAATATTCCCAATGATTCTGAAGTAGTTAGGCTGGGTGACAACATGCCGCTAAGTCCAATTGAGCTAGCATAGAAATTAATTTTCTTGGCTTATGCGGCCAATCGAAATCCTTTTTTGCAGACCGTTTGGGTTGATTGTTCTTTGCATTTTGGTACTTCTTCTGATCCTTTTTCATGCGTATTCTTGAATGATGAGAGCGTTATGGAATCCATGATTATAGACGAATAACCACAATAAACATCACATCAACGATCCCATCTTCCAGATTACAGTGAAGATAATCCATCTGAACTATGTCACCCTACAGTCGTTGATTTCTTGACGAATTCTATTCCTATCCACGCCGTTGATTCTGGGTGAAACCCACTAAATATAGAAGAAACAATTTCTATTGATATTTCAACCAAACTAGGTATTGTAGAAAACATTCATGTCGGTGCGTCTTGTTCTCCATCTTAACTTGACACTTAGCATGCTCTTTTTTCGTGAATTCCGAGATGTATTCACTTGGTAATATGAGGAGATGCATGTATCAACTCCAGCATTGTTGAACATGAGATTAAAATGTATCCCGATGTTAAGCCGGTACGATAGTGCCTTCATCCTATTCACCCTAATAATTTTTTTGCCATTAAAGCAGAAGTTGAAATTTTTTTCATGCTGGATTCATTTACCATGTTCCGCTTACCGATTGGGTTTCTAATATTGTTCATGTCATGAAGAAACAAGGGGAAATTAGAGTGTGTATTGATTATTGGGATGTTAATCATGCTTATACGAAAGACAACTATCCCACTCCCTTTATCGACCAAATTATTGATGAATGTGCTAAATGTGAAACATTTTCTTTCATGGATGGATTTTCCTGTTATAATCAGATCAATATTCGCCTAGAGGACCAATATAAAACCAAATTTATCTATTCCTGGGGCACATTCTCTTATCGAAATCTCCCTTTTGATTTAAAGAACGTTGGCACAACATTCCAGAGGGCAATGAATTATGATTTTCATGACATCAAGCACATAGTTCAACCCTATCTGGATGACTTACTTGCACATTCATGGAAACATGCTGACCACCTACTACATTTGAGAGCGATATTATTACGATTTTGTCATTATAAAATATGCCTCAATATGCACAAATGTGTGTTTGGTGTTGGTTCTAGTTATTTTCTTGGATTCTTCGTGTCAAAAGACATAATTCGTCGTGATCGATTGAAGGAACAAGCCATTCTTGATTTACCTGCTCCTTCCAATCTACTTCAGTTACAGAGACTCCAAGGAAAGGCTAACTTTCTAAGGAGGTTCATTCCTAACTACGTCAAAATGGCTAAAGGATTTACTCGACCCTTGAAAAAGGGGATTCAATTCCATTGGGATGAGGTTGTGCAAGATTCCTTTGGTGTTCTTAAATATACCTAGATCTGAGCATCATTAATCTATCCCCCAAATTATCAGAGTGATTATTTCCTGTATCTCGCTGCTGTAGATACAACCATCGCTATGGTTTTATGTCCAAGAAGAAGATGGGATTGAACATGCGATATATTATTTGAGTAATAATTTCAATGATACAAAAGTCAAGTACACATACGTTGAGAAGCTCGCTTTGGCAGTTGTTCAAGTTGTACAAAGATTTCACTATTATATCCTGCTCCGAAAGACCATTGTCATTTCATATTGCAAACCTATGAGATACATTCTATCACGTCAATTGATGGGGGGAAAATATTCAAAATGGATCGTAATTTTGTAGGAATTTGATTTAGAATTCATTAAATCCAAGTCAAAGGAGTCTTTGGTGTTTGCTGAGCTTATTTTTGACCTTCCTTCGAGTAACACCAATCCTACTATGGAGCCATCAATCCTAGATGAGTCTTTGTTTCTAATCGAGTCATATAACCCGTGGTATGGAGATTTCATCATCTATCTCTAGACCCAAAATTTTCGGCCCAATACCTCTCGCTTGCAACAACGACGTATTCAATACCAAGCCAAATATTATGTGATCGTTGGTGATACACTTTATTTTTGTGGTGTCGATATGATTTTACGTAGGTGCCTCACGTATTAGGAGGCTGAAAAGTTCTAAATGATTGTCATTTTGGTGCATGTGGTGGAAATTTGTTTGGTTATGCTACTGTGCAGAAGATTCTCCACGCTAGTTACTTCTGGCCTACCATATTTCATCACTGCATTATCATGGTTAGAATTTTTCATGCTTTCCATATATTTTATTGTAAAAACTGCTTGCCGGCATCACCAATGCATCCTGTCGTTGTTGTTGGAACATTTGAAAAATGGGGCATTGAATTCATGACATGTAACCCTCGCTCGGCCGGGGGGCATGGGTATATTATTGTCTCCGTTGACTATTTTACTAAGTGGGCTGAGGCGATGCCTACATTCAACAACACGAGACAGAAAAATGCATTGTTCTTTTTTAACCATGTGGTTACCCGATTTGGTGTACCACAAGCCATAGTAAGAGATAATGGAAAAAATTTTCGCAATCACATGATGGATGAGTTGACTGCCAAGTTAGGACTGTCACATGATAGTTATACCCCTTATTATCCGCAAGCTAATGGACAAGTTGAAGCTATCAACAAGATTCTTAGGTGTATGCTTCAACGCATGATTGGGGTTCATAAACGAAATTGGCATTTGATCCTGTACTTGACTTTGTGGGCATATCAAACCTCGGTGAGAAATGCGATGATATTCACTCCCTTTTAGCTGGTTTCCAGTCTGGAATCTATCTTACCGATACAATGCAAAATACCATTGTTGAAACTTGCAATTGACCTACTACCTGACACTTCTGAAGAACAAGCACATCTCTTAGATCTCATCCACCTAGATAAAATGCGTCGTGAAGTCGCATTTTCCAATGAAGTGCATAAGAGACAAATCAAGGTGCAATATGACTGCAATGTTAAGCCTCGCACCTTCTCGGAAGGAGACCTGGTCTTGATTTATGATCAAGAAGTTGATAAGATAGGAACATGGAAATTTGACCCATTATGGCACAACCCCTACATTTCCAAGCGCATTCTGGCTAAGGGTGCCTATGATTTAGTAGATTATGATGGGATTCCATTGTCGCATCCTCGAAATGGGTTGTATCAATGTTACTATGCCTGATTTTTCGTAGTAAACACTGTATTATAGGCTTTGATTGCGTGTGTGTAGAAGTGTGTATTTTAGAGTTTTTCATGTGGTTAGTAATCCACTTTAAATTTTTTGCAGATGTCAGAATCTTAGGAACTATTTGTTCGATATGTCGATGGTTCTAGTCATAGTACTCAAAATCTATCCTCTGCAACATGGGCCATCTTTTCTCCAAGTGGTGAGTTAGTGAGTTTACAAGGGATTTGTATCGGTCGATCAACTAAGAATATCACTGAGTATAGCAGGTTGATTGAACTAATCTATGATGCCATTTCAATTAGCATTCATCGAATCATCATCACGTTGGACTCACAACTTGTCGTACTACAACTTACTACCGTCTATACTGTTCGAAATGCAACAATTCATCGCATGTCCCTTAGAGTTTGTCTTTTGGAAAGACATTTTGATTACATCCAATATCAACACATTTCCAGAAACTTTAACACTTTGGTTGATTCTTTGGTGAATTATGTGTTAAATAGACATTTTCAACATATGCAAAGATAGATTTTCAATTCACATCATACAATTGAATAGGTTTGCACATAATCATAGAAAAACATTGAAAGTAAAATAGATTTATATCGATTTTTTTACAAAAATTGTGTCCAAGACACGTTGGTCATCTGATCTCAAAATGTATACAGAAATAGCATAATCTAAGTAAACCTAGTGATGCTCATAACAGTAGGTCACTGCTTGGGCTATCATGCGCAATAGCCTTATCCAATTGCTAGGCACACCAATGGTATGGCGCTGAAGCCTCATAGATAACTCCTCAATCCGAGCATTCAGTATCCCAAGAGTTAATCCCTCCACATGTTGCTGCAACTCAACAAGATTCTCGGCTAAATCCAAATCCTGAAGGATTGCTCTCCCGACAGTCCTCTCCACTGGTTCTCCCACCTGTTGTGCACGAATCACTAGTCAAACTATACCTACATCTGCATACCTAAAACATCTTTAATAGTCTTGGAAACATAAAAAAACACAAAAATATGTAAAAAACCAAAAAAAATAAAAAACATGGTCAACATTTTACCTATAGCACCCCATTAAGCGCCGGTTGGTAAAATCAAATATGGATCTCTGCGGAAATCCATTCCTGCATATGGATGCTCCTCTATGAAGATATTCTGTCTTCGGAGCCAATTGAACAATGTAGTAGAAAACGAGATTGATGACTGACCAACATGTCTAGCCATTAGCTCAACCCACCACTGCATCTGTGGATCTCTAGGACCAACTAATCCCAGTGTCACATGCTGTGGCTGCATCAATGGAACACACTCCAAAACAAAAGTGATCAAGATCGACCCATAGCTGAAATTTTTGGTCTTTACACTTTTTATTTAAAATATGCCCAATGCACTCCTAAGTGGAAGATAGAGTGTTACAAAGGAATTGACCTTCTTTCCAGCCTCTCTGCAATGCACTTTTCGACATCCAAGGGTGCATTGGTCCTAGGGCGCTGCATATTTACCCTAGGAGCCCAAAAAACCTAAAAAATTTGCATGAAACTGAACAAGAATGCAACCAATAGAAAGAGGAAGGTAATATATTCTACTTGATCCAGACGACATGAGAAATGGTCCAAAGAATTTGTCATAATCAGCTGCTGAAGGTCGAGGGTAAAATAGGCTCAGAGCACTGAAATTCGAATGGTAAATGTGAAATGGTAAAAATGATTTGGTAATTTCTTATTGTAATGGTATTTTTGATTAATTTATGCATATTTAATGAAATGACTATGGTTTTTACCCATTTTTACTATTTAAACATGTATTGTTAATCCATTTGATGGTTGTTTTATTAGGTTTACAACTAATTACAATGAGTTAGTCGTGCATGATCGTGAAATGCAATTTTTACCACAAAGCACACTTTTATCTCTTTTTCGAGCTTTGTTAAACATGAAAAAAGGAACTCAAAGCGCACTTTTATCTCTTTTTAGAGCTTTGTTAAATATGAAAAAGGAACCCCCTGGAGTTCCCTTTCAAATCTTTTCAGACTCTCAAAATATGAAAATATTGCCGAGTACTTGTCCTTTCGAGCTCGTAAAAGGAATTGAAATGACATATACTCAATATAAGTTTAACCCTTTTCTAGACTGAGATACATTATGTTTACGAAAAAGGAAAACCCTAGTCGAACATGGTTAGGAGGTTCTCTCAGGTATTATTTTACACTTTTTCGGATTTGAGGGACTATTATATGAAAAAGAACTTGTGGAGTTTTCTTTTTGTCCCTTTTTCAAACTCTCTAAACATGAAAAAGGACTGAGTTTTCACTGTTTTTAGACTCGCTAAAGCATCAAATAGCAACAAACTTGTCCATCACGACAAGATCGGGTTTCACATTTTCTATACTTGTTAAAGCATCAAATAGAGATGGATTCACCTGAAGGGTGGAATTATACATCAAGCATATGTTATCCTCCTCAAGCTTGTTAAAAAATAAAGAGGTACTGGTTAGCAATGACTTGGGAAAATTGGAAAGGGATAAAACACTTTATGGTAGCAAGTCGCTCTTGAACATGACACTTATTCAATTCATCTCCATGATTTTGGGTTGGGTAATTTGCTTGATGGTATATCATACCTATGGTCTATCACACCATCCATCACTTTGGTTTTGGGTCAAATGTGTCCAATTCATTCAGTGTCGCCGATATGTTAAAGAGAAGTCACTTAGTTATTCCTCATCCTTTGCAATACTAATAAACCTTCATTTCATGATTGCCATCCTTGACATTGCTTCATTAATCACATTCTGTCTCTAAAATAATTACTCCTGTTTCATGTCATTGATGGGGGAAACATCAATGCCCTCATGCGACGAGTCACTTCTTGTCGAAATTATCTCATCATCGAGGAAGTTGACTTAGAAAAAACCTTTTAGTACCTTGGAGCTTGATTACATCAAAAACAGGTTACTCACTTCTGGTGATAGGTTGACATCACAGGCCTCCTACCAAAAGACTTTGTATGGTGTTCGACATTAAATCATCTATTCACACCATGCAGAATGTACCGCAGTACATATAGCCATTATCATCAATGGTGGTTTCTCTTGCGTCTGTTAGTGACTCACATCATTGGATGGTGATCAGACGGTGTCTTCCCACGTTCGACTTCACATCACATATTCGGATGGTTGGACTCGTACTTTAGGAAATTGAGTGAACGAGATAGAAGACTCTAGATCTAGATTTATCCATTCGAGCTACGATTTCAGGAGTAGTACCAAATCATTCGTACGATGGTCATTACTTAGATGGTCATCCTATCATGGGTCTATATTTTAGACAACTTTCTGATGTTATGATAGTTTATGTGCTGAGTATGGGATATGCCTCCCTGAGGAATTCATGTCCAAGGTGAACATATATCATGATGTAATGTATTGTAATTGATGTAGGTCACGATCCGCTTCAGATCCTCCTCATCACATCGTAAAGAAAATAACTCAACATTATCATTTTTGACTTCATTATTTAGGGGTCAGTTGTTATAGGTCGATTTGGGCATCATCCCAAAATGCAGATCAATATATATTAGGGTATATCATACTCTAAATTGGTTGCTACATGCCCTAAAAAAGTCATTCTATTGGTGGTTTTCCTTCATGAAAGTTTCACTGCATAGATACTGGTTGAAGTGCCCCATTGAGCCATCAACACAACCTAGACAACAATAACTGATTTGCAGAGCAGCTACTCCCACACAAGGCTGTGTTTCAGAGGATCTAGGCCCACTTTAGAGTGCGTTGGTCGACTGGGAGTGAATTGTTCATTGGATTCCAAGAATATTCCCAACCTATAGTGTCTTCTAGAAGTTTTTCCAGCTTTCACCTCATATGATAGCTTCGAATATGGACACCATGAAGCCATTAAACCTCTTATCCTCCTACTCCCATGAACAAGGAAACCTCTTCATCCATTTTTAGGAAAGCCATTCAATTATTCATTTATGTCAAACTACCTTCATCTACTTATAAATAGAGCACTGATCATAATGCACAAGAGAGAAAGAATTTGTGTTAAGTAGAGTTATGCTGGTGAGATCACAACTCTTGGAGGTATTGTGCATGTATTGTGATGCTGTTGGATTGTTGATGCTAGATGTGATGAGGATGGGACTAAAACTGGATGAGTGACAATGAATCAATCAACTGGTTGTACTCTTCCTTCTACTTCATAAAAAAGACCATTTTGTTCATTTCCTAATGCATGTGTCAATGATGTTATATGTGTATTTATGAATTTAATCGATTGAATTTGTTTAAATTGAATAGATAATATTGAATTTATGTTGTTTTCTGTCTTCTATTTTCCATTACAGGTATCAATCAAGCGAGTTTAGTAAGATTGAGAGCGATGGAAGCGAAGAAGGGAGGCGAGGAAAAGTGAACATATTACAAGTAGGTTTTCCTCCCTTTATCTATTCATTTTAAGGAGAAGTTCAGATATATTTCTTTCTATTGTTCTAAGTGCACCACCACACTTAGTGAAAGCACACTTATTCGTAGGTTTGATTTCCGTAAAATAATGCTACTTCAGGCGAGGTAGTAGATGTTACAATCTACAGGAATGTTCTAGGTTCACTCATGTATTTGGTGAACACATGACCAAACATATGCTATGAATTTATCCAACTTAGTCAAGCTATGGTTAATCCTACCAAGCTCTTTTGGAAGGCATGCAAGCATGTGTTGAGATACCTCAGAGGCACTACACAGTTTTGGCTATGGTACAGATAGACAGAGGGAGTGGAGCTTCAAGGCTTTGTAGATGCAGATTTGGTAGGGAGTCCATCCGAAAGGAAGAACACATCAGGGGGAATCTTCAACATAGGATCAACAGTAGTTTCCTGGTACAATAGGAAACAAATATCAATTTCACTCAGTTCAACAGAGGTAGAGTACATGGAGGCCAGTCAGGCAGCGTTTGAGGCCATCTGGATGAGGAATATACTTGTTGGTTTGTTTGGTCGATAGATGGATTTGACCGTGATTTATTGTGATACCTAGAGTTGCATCAAACTCTCTGTTAATCCATTTTTTCATGACATGTCCAAGAATATTGATATCTGGTATCACTATCTGAGAGATTATGTGAAGAGGAAGATTATGTAATTAGAGTACATTCCCATGGAGGAGAAGGATGAAGACATATTTATGAAGTCACTGTCAAGAAGAAAATTTGAGTTCCACAGAGACAAGATTGGGGTAGCAAACAATCCATTTCTTACTGAGAGGGAGTGTTGAAATTGGCAACATGAAAGGCTACTAATTTAATTTTCCCTTAATTAAATTAGAAGGAAATTGTAATTCCACATCACATGAAAGCTTGTATGAGTTAACTGAGTCAGGAAGACTTAGTTAGCTCAGTAAATTCGAGTTTAGGGTCAAACTGGAGGCATGTAGAGTTATCTCTAAGTTTTAGGGGGCCCAGTTGTAGTTTATTTTGATTTGTAATTAGTTAATTCAATTATTTGAGTTAAAATTAGTTTAACTAGTTCTAACTAAGAAATGAGCTAATGATATGTCCAGTGAATTAAATATGATTTAATTCACATTCAATGATCAATCCGATAACTGATAATTCTCTATAAATAGTTTTTTCATGTTAGTTCTAGGGAAGGCCTAGTTGATAATGGAGTTAAAGGGAATATAACTATTAGTTATATAATTAGAAAATTGTCCAGGTCATGCATGAGGTCATCAAGATGTCTTGGTTGTATTGCGAAATATATTGATGATAATTTTTTAATTAATAAGGGCTCAATTAGCCTAGGAATGCGTGAGAAAGGCTGGCCATTCAGGTGCAGGGAATTGGTTAAGTATTGGACCAAAATTTCTAGGATCAGTGTGAGGAAGTCATAGATAGTGTAGAGGTTTCTCAGGAAGGGAAATATCATTGAATTGTTTCATATTCTTCACTTAATTCAATATACAGATAGAGGGTTTCTTACCTGAGGCTTTCCCCAAATAAATCTTTGTGTTGTGAGTTTTAGATTATTTCTCTTTCTTGTTCATGTGATTCTGTGATTGTAATGGGTTTCCACAATTTGTAGAATTGATTCATTATTTTGTTTTAGTACATTACAAGATCAATTGAATCTATTTAGATGATTTCTACAAAAGGGTGACACGTGGCACCCCTCATAGGAATCCACATGGCTCGCTGATGTCATTAAGGAAATGACTAATGACCCTTGGGTCTCAGTCATATGGGCATGGTAACATGTTTATGGAGCTCTTGACATTAATCATCCTTGGTCATATGGCATGGCTACATAGAACCATGGTACAAATTTTAATGAAACTTGAGTCACATTCTATTGGTCACCCAACTATGAAGACAAGTTTCATGGGAAATTAAGGTCGACCCCATAAGGTGTAGCACCCTCCTCCCACATTTACCCAACCTAACTGGTCCACTAGGGTAAAAATGTGACGAAGAGTTACTATGATATGATTCAAATCCCCAAGTATAATTAAGGAAGTGGAATCAACAAACCAAAACCAAATTGACCTTCCTCAAGAGCTACAGGACTCCCAGGGTCTAACCAACTACACCAGGTGACAAACCCCTGAGTTAACCTCATGTTGACTAATATAGACCCACAGTCGCTCCCATGAAAATCCCTCCATATGACTAAAACCCTCCAGTCACATGCATAACTAGGGAATCCATGCGACTGCAGACTTTTTCAGGTAGTTATGTGCCAGCAACCCTGAATTATGAGCAACGTTTTCAGGGCTAGGACTTAGGCCTCTTCCCAAAAATTGATGGAATTCTCATAAATGATAAATAATGAGAATATGAGGCCAAAAATGAAAAACTTGAACAAGGACCTGACCTGACTGATCCTAACCATGACATGCATTCCGTCAAACACATCATGAACATATAATGTACATGTCATAAATAGACATATGAAAATAAGAACTTCATACATATTTGAGATTCTTCAGGAAGGTCTTATTCCCTTTCATAATAGTTGCAAAAGGATATATTAGGTCTCAAATTCATTAAAAATTCAGTTACTAATCGAAATAGGATGAAAGCCATAACTCAAGTCTGTCATAGACCATGCTTTTAACCAACATATAACCAAATAAATATCTATGATAGAATAACCATTAACGCCACATAATACCAAGTAAATTTACCCATAAAATACAAGAGGAAAGAGCTCTTATTAACATATGCAAAATCAAACCAAGTCAGGGACTTCCATGTACCACCCGACCATAGATTGGGTTAAACCAAATATTTCTTTCAGCTAATCACCCCTGTGCCATATTCCAAGCATGAATGTGGGACTTACAAAAAAAAAACTAGGGCTCCCTCAAGCTTTACCACAATCCCACCATATGCTGGTCAAGAATTCCTATGCTCGACCCTCATCTATACAACCAGGCTTTATCATATATCTCACCAAGGGATTCATAGGCCCAAACAAGAAACATACACTACTAGGATTTACCGCAATCCCACCACATACTGATCTAGGTATCAGTAGGCCTATACAAGGATGGATGCCTCCAGATCTCTCCACCTAAACCATGAGGAAATTTTCCATCTTCACCCTCTATGATTTACCATATATATCACCATTTACCAGTTGAAGATTGCTAGGCCCAATGAGGGTCTACACCACCAAGCTTTAACCTAATCCCACCTTCACCAATCCAAGAATTCCTAGGCCTTGTGTTTCTTCCTGAGGACATGCCACTAAGTTTCAAAACCATTTGTAAATCCATCTCAACCATGTAAAATAAAAACCCCATCACACAATGGTTATCCATAAATGGCAAGGCAAGGCTGAAAACCACTGTGACACTTGGAAAAACCCATGCCAATCACAACAAGAGAACCAAATACATAAAATAATATACCATGCATGACGAAAATAACAAGGAAATCATACATGCAACTTGATGCCTGCAAGTAATCCCACTGTAACTGTTGGATCCAACTCTTTCTTGCTTGATATTTTCTTTCCTTTGCCTTATTTGTGCTTCCTCTTCTTTCCTTGCTAAAATGCTAGAGTTCTCCAAGAACACTCTAAGTGTGCAAGAGTGTGAGAGAGTAGAGAGAAAAGAGAGAGAGCTCCAAAATTAAACTGAAAAAGGTTGTGAATTGATCCTCAAAAGCCTTTTTATCGAGGCCTCTATTTTCATCATTTTCCATTATTTTTCTTTATTCTCCTTCTCACATGTAAACTGTGAATTTTCAGCTTCCTTTTCTCCTAATTTCTATTATTTTCATGAATAAAAGGCCAAATAATGCCTCTTTTCTTTCCAAATCCTTTTCTTTTTCCATTACCAATTTCCCCTAACCATAATAAAAAAAATGAAAACCCATACTAGGATGTTTCGCTTGACATTCATCTTGGAATATTTGTCCCATGACCTTGGTATTATTTTTCCTTTATTAATTTTATTACATGATATTTTAACCAGGGTTGTTACAAAACCCTCCCCCTTAAGGCAACATTGTCCTCAGTGTTCAATGATACCTACAACCAATAAAAAACTGAAAACCAAAACATACTACCCATGGAGCTTTATAACTTAGCTCAATGTAGTTTTTACAATGAACAACTTGTTTAAAAGAAATCAACATGACAAATATAACAACATGACACCTATTGTAGCACAATTTTACTCAGCAAAAATTCGGAAGAAGCTATGGGAAATTTAAGGTTGCTGAGGAACAATTATCGAAGTGGAACAAGTTCAAGGAGATAAACAAAATATTTTAAAGGCATTTGAAATACTGTGCCTAAGAAATCTGTTATTGGGTGATTTAATTAAATTGCAGGGGTTGCTCCAGCTATGTGGAAGGCTTACAAGGGTGCATGCCATTGCATTGCGTTTCCTTGATAGAGGTGGATTGGTTGCTTTGCTGAACTTGCCTACTAGTTGCCTATTTTCAGGGTTTGACAGTGTTGCATCAATTATTATTTGACATATTCTTGAGGATCCTCACACACTGCAGGCAGCTATGGAGTCAGAAATTCGACACAGTCTTGTAGCAGCCTTAAATCTAAATATGAATGGAAGGGTGAGTGCTCGTACTTTTCTTTCAAACTTGGCTCCCGTTATCTCCAGAGACCCTGCTGTTTTTATGCTTGCTGCACAAGCAGTTTGTTAGGTTGAAATGGTTGGAGAAAGACCTTATGTAATTTTTTCAAAAGATCGTGAGAAGGAAAAAGGAAAAGAGAAGGAAAAGGTTTTAGAGAAAGATAGGCTGGGAGGTGGAGATAAGTCTGTGCAAGGATACAAGAGGCCAACACGTAGCTTTGCAAGCATGATTGAACAAATTTTGGATTCAGTTACTCAATATTCACTCCCTGTGACAAATGACCCTCAAGGGAAATTTATATCTTCTGGTTCTGTTGCTGATATGGATGTTGATGAGATTCCATCAGAGGAGAAGGGAAACGCTGTTGTTGGATGAGATAACGTGGAACTGGATGGAAAATCTTCATTTTCTTTAGCAAGAACAACTTTTATTTTGAAGCTACTAACTGAAATAGTTCTAATGTATCCATCAGCAGTAAATGTTATTCTCTGTCATGATGCTGAAAGCAGCCATCCTAGAGCGCCCCTACAAGGAGGGGCCAGTGGCATGGGCCACAATGGGCCTTTATACTATGTTCTTCATAGGCTTCTTCCATATTCTGCGAGGCACATAAAAGAAAAGTAGGTAGATAGTGAATGGAGGCAGAAACTTTCAAGTAAGGCCAACCAATTTTTGATGGCAATATGTGTTCGTTCAGTTGAAGGACGGACAAGGTTATTTGTGGAGATTGTTCATTCATTCAATGCATATATCTGTACTCATGTAGGTGGCTTCAAACCTCTAGAATGCCATATGGTTTCATTTATAGATCTGATAAATGATGTTCTTGCAGCACGCTCACCTTCAGGGTCAAACATCTAAACAGAAGTTTCCAAAACACTAATTGATGTTGGAGTGATTCAGGCCTTGTCCTATACATTTGAGAATCTAGATTTAGATCATCCTGAGTGTGTTAAGATTGCAAATGGCATTGTAAAGGCCTTAGAGTCCTTAACTATGGAACCGATACAAGGCCATGAAGATGCTCAACACAAAAGTAGCAGTCTTGGAGCTTCTGGATCCACTGTGCATCAACACCAGAATGAAAGAGAGAATGAAGAAGCACCATTAGGAGATGAAATTGCTCATTCTCAACAGAACGAAACATAGTCTGACCAAATGGAATCTTCCCATGATGCAATGGCGTCTGTCCAAACTGTTGGAAATTTGATAATAGAGTCGAAAGAGGATTTTATGAATGAGGATTATGAAGAGGATGAGGACGATGAACATGAAGATTGGTCTGACATTAAAGACAGCGTATTGGCAATGACAACTGCAAGCATTCATATGAAGGTTTTTCAACATGAAAGGTTCAATGGACATGAATGTCATGAATCCAGAAACATAGAGTGTGCAGGAACCTCTGGCCAAAATAGAAGTTTAATCAGTCCCAACATTGTAGTATATGGGTCCTGAGTTACAATCACGCACATACCTTACCTTATCTATGCCGATAAGCAGAGAGGAGTTATTCAATAAAATATTAACAACATGCTTGAAAGAATTCCCATATACACGAACCAGGCCCCTACCAGTCATTATTTCTGATGGAAAAATCGTTGATCTTTATGAGTTTTCAAATGTTGTTAGGAAGCAAGGTGGTTTTGATTTGGTTTTTGCAAATAAATGTGGAGGTCAATTGCAGGGCATTCAGGATTCGGCGCTGAATGTATCCATAAGACTTCCAATGTTTCGCTTTCAGGCGTGTTAGAATGGTCAAACTGGGTCGCGAGGAACCCCTGTGGTTATGTGAAAGGACAAGGTGCTAAGATCTACAGGCGGAGTGAGGAGATGGCTCATAAATGTTTGGGATTTGTTTAGCGGCTTGGATCATCCAGATCAGATTCAATGGTCTGCAGCATCATAAATTAAACAGAATTTATGAGAAATGGTGCCCCCACAAAATGGTTTAGTTCAAACCGCTATTTACAAAATCAACAGCTATGATGTGTTATGACATCACTTAGCCATTTCCCAAGAAATCGCCATCACTGCTCCCGCAGGCGGTTATTGGTTTTCAAAAACCATGGGTGACTTTGTTGGTACATATGGGTGTAATGGGACCCAAAGTGTACCATTGGTTCCTTTTGCTTGCGCTAGAGTAAGGTTCTATTTTCGGTTTTATATTATATATTATATATATAATATTAAAACATATATTTTGTAAATTTAAATAATTCTAGAACTTCCAAGAATCAGTTTTAAAACTGATCATAACAGTTAGTTAGATCAAAGAGCAGATATAAAAGTAGAGATAAGAGGAGGAGTAGGGGTTCCAGTTTTTGGGACCTCCAGGCAGTGATATTTGTACTGAGATTTCAAGTGATTAATGAAGGAAAAGCAAGCTTCTAGTATTTGTTGATATTGATACGTCTTCTAGTTTACATAATGTATTTTCAGTCCTTGAATAAAATGAAGTATCGAAGCAGCATGTCTCTTTTTACGTGTGTAAATAAGAGTTAAAACCCTTAATAGGCGCTCCTTCATTTTAATTGTTCTTTCCTTATAATTCTTCTAAAGTTTGAGATGATAGATTCTATACAACAGCATATCATTTTGGGCTTTTTCCTTTCATCCTTCTTCTGATCATTTCATTCCATATCAGCAGATAATAGCATTGTGGAACATTTATAACATTTGATTTTGAAAGTTTAATGATTAAAATCTGGAGGTGATTAAACAAGGATCAATATTTTTGTGACATAATTATTTGAATGTCTTAAGCACGGATTCCTTTTCACAGCCAAGGAATTGTTTCTTAAGGTACAACATTAATTGGCGCCGTTGCTGGGGATCGAAGAAGCGAAGTTCATTTCCCTAGGTTTTCTTTCTATTTCCTCTGATTGTTCAGTGAGGAGGAAGTACTCGGCTGTGTTTTCTTTTTACAGAATTCTCATTTTCACAAAGCCAAATGCGAGGTCACATACCTTGCAGTAGAAGGTTTCATAATCCTTTCTTCTTGATGATGAACAAGATTCAGATTTGAAGTTTGGATTGTTTATTATTCACTTGGCGACTCCACTGATGAAGGTTTCATTAGATGAAGAATTTTTCTAGCAAAAAGATGAGAAAGTATCATGGAAAAAACATGTATCAGAATTTCCGCTTTTTAAAGGAGGTTCTATTTTTTATTGTCAGTTTAGTGGTCTATTTTCCCTTTTATATTAAAAGGATTGTTTCCTGCTTTATTTTCTCAGAAGATTATAAGGCCCAAAATGTAAATTTGTTATTGGAAAAAGATGATTTTCCTTCTACTTGTATTATAAATCTTGACACAAGTGTATCTCCTAAACATGAAAGGAGGGATGATTGTTGTATTACAATCCCGGAAGATAATCAGTCGTATTCTGGGCATAAAGGTGATGATTCATCATCTTTGGATGATAATATTTTGCCTCATAAGAAATTTACTGCTTTCCAGTTCAAAAACAGAGAAATATTTAAACCCCTGAAGTTGCCCGCTATTCTCCATCAATATCCTTCAAACGGATTCAAGTCCTTGCCAAGTTTCTCCGGGAAGGAGAAGGACATTTCAGCTAAATTACATATCTTGGAATTTGAGTACTTTCTGGAAAAATTTCAAATTATTTATGAATATGTAGCTTTAAGGATGTTTTGCCATTCTTTAAAGAAGGATGCTCAACAATGGTTTCAGTGTTTGGAAGCAAATTCAATTAATTCCTGGAAAGATCTTCAAGATGTATTCCTTACATATTGGGGTGATAATAAGTCATATGAAGAGCACCTTTTGGAATTATATTCTATCCGAAGGCAAAGCGATGAATCAATTTTTGAGTTTAATAGGAGGTTTCAAAAAATTTATTTCAGCATGCCAAAAGAAATTTGACCTCCAGAAGCAACAACTATGGTCTATTATTTGAGAGCTCTTTCTATTGCCTTGGCTTTTTATCTCAAGGAGAGAAAGCCTAGAACTCTGAAACTGATGTTTCTCTATGCGCAAGAAATCGAAGATAATGTTTGGGGTTGTAGAAATTTTTCCTGCGATGTAGAAAATCCAAGTTTTGTCAAAGATAAGAGAGCTTGTGAGGGAAACATTGGAATTTATTTACAAGAGAATGTAAGTTCAGAGGCAAATAAAGATTTCCAAAAAGTTTCAAAAGGTTCTTGTATTGTTGAAGAACAAGAATCTAATTCTTTTGAAGATTCTAGTCAAAACTTTGAAGCAACAGCTGAATTACACTATGAAAGCATGGAAGATCATTGTAATAATTTTGTGAGTAGTGAGGAAAATAGTGCAGTTTCTCAGACATGTTTGCAAGAAGAGGAAGATTTTAGTCATCAATTGATGTTAAATGAAGAACATCAGAATTATGGAGAGCAAACCTTGGATGTTTATTTTCAGCCTAAATGCCTGCCTACAGGAAGTGGCAGTCAAGTTCCTAACACACAGTTCCTAATTGAAGGGTCAAACAATGAAAGAAGCTGCCATGTTCAAAGACGTCCGCAAAATGTTCAAGAAAAGAAGATAACCAAAGTTTTGTCTCATGATTTCTATGATCCAGTTGCTGAATATATGGCAAATTTCTTCGGTCAGCAACAAGCTTTAATGCAAGGGTGTGTACAAAATTTTGTATATGAAAATTTTTCATGGTACTTTCCTCTTTTGATTTTTAAATTTCAGCAGTATGAAGGTATTAAATCTGACAAGCAGATGTTGGATTGGTTTCATTGGAAGGTTGACTTCACTTGATTAAGTTCAACCATGCTTATATATATAGGAGTTGTACATAAATAAGCTCAAGAGTTAAGCATTCCCAGTTGCAGTATTTCTAGTTTAGAATTTTCAGTATAAGAATAAAGATCCTAGAAGAAAGAGGTTTCAGAGAAGTTTTGAAATTTTCAGAGATTTTGGATTGAGAGAAAATTCAGTTTGACTTGACTCCATGCCCAATAAATGCTACTGATCTACAAGTTCTCAGCACTTTGCTACCAAAGTACTGTCCCCAATTGGAGCCAGATGTTGTAGCACAATTTTACTCAGCAAAAAGTCGGAAGAAGCTCTGGGAAATTTAAGGTTGTTGAGGAACAATTATCGAAGTGGAACAAGTTCAAGGAGATAAACAAAATATTTTAAAGGCATTTGAAATATTGTGCCTAAGAAATCTGTTATTGGGTGATTTAATTACATTGCAAGGGTTGCTCCAGCTATGTGGAAGGCTTACAAGGGTGCATGCCATTGCATTGCATTTCCTTCATAGAGGTGGATTGGTTGCTTTGCTGAACTTTCCTACTAGTTGCCTATTTTCAGGGTTTGACAGTGTTGCATCAATTATTATTCGACATATTCTTGAGGATCCTCACACACTGCAGGCAGCTATGGATTCAGAAATTCAGCACAGTCTTGTAGCAGCCTTAAATCGAAATATGAATGGAAGGGTGAGTGCTTGTACTTTTCTTTCAAACTTGGCTCCCGTTATCTCCAGAGACCCTGCTATTTTTATGCTTGCTGCACAAGAAGTTTGTCAGGTTGAAATGGTTGGAGAAATACCTTATGTAATTTTGTCAAAAGATCGTGAGAAGGAAAAAGGAAAAGAGAAGGAAAAGGTTTCAGAGAAAGATAGGCTAGGAGGTGGAGATAAGTATGTGCAAGGATACAAGAGGCCAACACGTAGCTTTGCAAGCGTGATTGAACAACTTTTGGATTCAGTTACTCAATATTCACTCCCTGTGACAAATGACCCTCGAGGGAAATTTATATCTTCTGGTTCTGTTGCTTATATGGATGTTGATGAGATTCCATTAGAGGAGAAGGGAAAAGCTGTTGTTGGCAGAGATAATGTGGAACTGGATGGAAAATCTTCATTTGCTTTACCAAGAACAACTTTTATTTTGAAGCTACTAACTGAAATAGTTCTAATGTATCCATCAGCAGTAAATGTTATTCTCCGTCGTAATGCTGAACGCAGCCATCCTAGAGCGCCCCTACAAGGAGGGGCCAGTGGCATGGGCCACAGTGGCCCTTTATACTATGTTATTCATAGGCTTCTTCCATATTCTGTGAGGTACATAAAAGAAAAGCAGGTAGATAGTGAATGGAGGCAGAAACTTTCAAGTAAGGCCAGCCAGTTTTTGATGGCAATATGTGTTCGTTCAGCTGAAGGAAGGAGAAGTTTATTTGTGGAGATTGTTCATTCATTCAATGCATCTATCTGTACTCATGTAGGTGGCTTCAAACCTCTAGAATGCCATATGGTTGCATTTATAGATCTGATAAATGATGTTCTTGCAGCGCGCTCACCTTCAGGGTCAAACATCTCAACAGAAGTGTCCAAAACACTAATTGATGTTGGAGTGATTCAGGCCTTGTCCTGTACACTTGAGAATCTAGATTTAGATCATACTGAGTGTGTTAAGATTGCAAATGGCATTGTAAAGGCCTTAGAGTCCTTAACTATGGAATCGATACAAGGCCATGAAGATGCTCAACACAAAAGTAGCAGTCTTGGAGCTTCTGGATCCACTGTGCATCAACACCAGAATGAAAGACGGAATGAAGAAGCACCATCAGCAGATGAAATTGTTCATTCTCAGTAGAATGAAACAGAGTCTGACCAAATGGAATCTTCCCATGATGCAATGGTGCCTGTCCAAACTGTTGGAAATTTGATAATAGAGTCGGAAGAGGATTTTATGAATGAGGATTATGAAGAGGATGAGGACGATGAAGATGAAGATTGGTCTGACATTAAAGACAACGTATTGGCAATGACAACTGCAAGCACTCATATGAAGGTTTTTCAGCGTGAAAGGTTCAATGGACATGAATGTCATGAATCCAGAAACATAGAGTGCGCAGGAACCTCTGGCCAAAATAGCAGTTTAATCAGTCCCAACGTTGTAGTATATGGGTCCTGAGTTATAGTCACGCACATACCTTACCTTATCTATGCCGATAAGCAGAGAGGAGTTATTCAATAAACTATTAACAACATGCTTGAAAGAATTCCCATATACACGAACCAGGCCCCTACCAGTCATTATTTCTGATGGAAAAATCATTGATCTTTATGAGTTTTCAAATGTTGTTAGGAAGCAAGGTGGTTTTGATTTGGTTTCTGCAAATAAATGTGGAGGTCAATTGCAGGGCATTCAGGATTCGACGCCGAATGTTTCCATAAGACTTCCAATGTTTCGATTTCAGGCATGTTATAATGGTCAAACTGGGTCGCGAGGAACCCCTATGGTTCTATGAAAGGACAAGGTGCTAAGATCTACAGGCAGAGTGAGAAGATGGCTCAGAAATGTTTGGGATTTTTTTAGTGTCTTGGATCATCCGGCTCAGATCCAATGGTCTGCGGCATCATAAATTAAACAGAATTTATGAGAAATAGTGCCCCCGCAAAATGGTTTAGTTCAAACCACTATTTATAAAATCGACGGCTATGATGTGTTACGGCATCACTTAGCCATTTCCCAAGAAACCGCCATCACTGCTCCCGCAGGCAGTTATTGGTTTTAAAAAACCATGGGTGACTTTGTTGGTACGTATGGGTGTAATGGGACCCAAAGTGTACCATTGGTTCCTTTTGCTTGCGCTAGAGTAAGGTTCTATTTTCAGTTTTATATTATATATTATATATATAATATTAAAACAGATATTTTGTAAATTTAAATAATTCTAGAACTTCCAAGAATCAGTTTCAAAACTGATCATAACAGTTAGTTAGATCATAACAGTTAGCAAGCTTCTAGTATTTGTTGATATTGATACGTCTTCTAGTTTACATAATGTATTTTCAGTCCTTGAATAAAATGAAGTATCGAAGCAGCAGGTCTCTTTTTACGTGTGTAAATAAGAGTTAAAACCCTTAATAGGTGCTCCTTCATTTTAATTGTTCTTTCCTTATAATTCTTCTAAAGTTTGAGATGATAGATTCTGTACAACAACATATCAGTTTGGGCTTTTTCTTTTCATTCTTCTTATGATCATTTCATTCCATATCAGCAGATAATAGCATTGTGGAACATTTATAACATTTGATTTTGAAAGTTTAATGATTAAAATCTAGAGGCGATTAAACAAGGATCAATATTTCTGTGACATAATTATTTGAATGTCTTAAGCACGGATTCCTTTTCACAGCCAAGGAATTGTTTCTTAAGGTACAACAACACCCATACTGCTTATTGGAGATTTATAACACTTGTGTCGGTATTACATCCATATGCATATATACATATACCAAAACTACTTTTTGTCAACTGAGGATACATAGCCCACATCCGATCAACCATCTCCCATGTAGATTCATCGAACCCAACGTGCTTCCACTGCACTTTAACCAACGCGATTGCTCATTTCCGGAGAATGAAAATATTTCTCTACAAAAGGCACTAAGGTTCCAGCTAGAATTCTCCTTCTGGTTCCACCATCAATACAAACCAATCAATCATATGATCAACATATTCCACATATTTCTGGAATCTAAGTTTCTATGATTAATCATATAAATTAGCATAATTCTTTCGGTAATAATCACATGAAATAGAACGTGATTATTACTGAAAGAATTCTGCTAATTTATATTCCACATATCTTTTAAGCAATGAAACATGGAAAATATCATGGAATTTCATTGTCGGAGGTATTTTAAGTCGATAAGACACTGGTCCAATCCTGTCAAGGATCTCAAAAGGTATGAAATACCAAGGTGTCAACTTCTCACATGAAAAAATACTCAAGGAGATATTCTTGGGCTTGATGCGTAAGTAAACCCATTCCCCAACCTGAGATCCTTAAATTCCCTATGCCGATATTCATAAATTTTCTTCCTATCCTGTCCTACCTTTAGATTCTATTTTATAACCTGCATATCCTATTAAATTTCTGCCAACACATCCAACCCTATCAATACCTTGCTCACTGGATCACTCCAACTAATGGGAGTAATACAACTCCGCCCATAGAGTGCCTCAAATTGAATCATCCTCAGTGACTTGTGATACCCATTATTGTAAGAAAAATCAACCAATGGAAGATATTATTCCCACTTCCACTACTGATGCATCACATACATCCCCAACATGTCCTCCAATGTCTTTTTTACCCTCTCTATTTTTCCATCTATTAGCGGATGATAATCTATGCTAAAGGCCAACCGTGTACCCAAGCCTACAAATAACTCATTCCAAAACCTGGAAGTGAACTTAGCATCCCTGTTTGAAACAATATTATTTGGTACACAATGAAACCTCACTATTTGATCTGAAAATGAATGCTAGTTATTACTGTGCTAGTTTCATTTCAGATATAAACTTTTCTTTGCTTTGTTTTACTTATCCTTCACGGGTTTGTTTATGAGCATGTGATTGTCAAACAATGTACTTAGTCACAATTATGAGTTATCATAAGCTTAAAAAAACATAATTTTAAATGACATAATAGATGCAATATTAAACATAGCAAACACACATAAAAAAGCTTAACACAAAGAATTTTGATAAAGGAGTTCACCCCTCCTGGGATACATCTCCTTGGTCTAGCTTCATAGTGTGACCTTTGTCTAAGCTTCAAGGGTACTCAAATTTCTATTACAAGCTTTAGAACCTCTTGGACCCTATTCCAATGAGTTTAAAACATCATAATCTCCCAAAAATGACCATTTGTTTGTTGAATTTGGACTCTGGATGCTCTAGCAATGACCCCAACACCTGGTGGCCCTAGCCTTCAAAAATATTTAAATGCACAAAAACACCTGTATATGACATTTTCTGCCTCTGAAACCAACTCCATTGAGTTCCAAATATGCCAATTAGCCTAGAATGACTTTTACTGAGCTCAATTTGGTCGAACATTGAGTGAGTTATGACCAAAACCAATTTGCCCCAATTTCTCCTCCAAAACTAGAGGAACTGCCAATTAACTTTCTAAACCTAGAATTCTCTTCCAAAATTGGCGCACCTCCGAAAAATCTGCCAAATTAAGTGTCAGGATTAATTAGCGATAATCCTGGGTTAGTGGGCGAATAAGACAAGGTTTAATGTTAATCTTGATTTATGCGCTAATGACATTTTAACGTCATTAACCCATGTCTTATAGTTAATTAAACGTTCTTAGGAAAATCCGTTGGTTCAACTGTCGTAGTTCTTGGTTCTTGAGTCGTGGCCACATGGGGAGGGGGGCTGGCCCCCTCTAACCCCCAAACGGTCGGCAGTTAAACTTTAAGTTTATGCAGAGGATGTATAGGGTAAGAACTACCTAGTAGGAGAGAGGGTGGAGCGTGCGGTTTGTGGGAGTGAGGATAGGAGTTCGACCCCCACTCCGCCTCATAAATTTTAAACTGCATGATAATAAAACTCCTCTACAATATTTGTTGATCCCACCATTCTTAAGCCTCCGCCATATGTAGTTAGTGTATCCTCTAGAGATAGTTAGGTCCGCCGACATACATACATACATACATACATACATACATACATATATATATATATATATATACATACACACACACACACACACACACATATATATATATATATATACATACACACACACACACACATATATATATACACACATACATACATACATACATACATACATACATATATATATATATACATACATACATACATATATACATACATACATATACACACACACACACACACACACACACACACACACACACACACATATATATATAATACCACCATGAACCTTAGTCCAGTCATTGATATAACAAATAATTTGACCCCCATAGGTTAGGAGGTGGCCCACTAGAGAGGACACGTGGTGCCCTCTTGTTGGGTTACACTCCAACCCTTAAAAAAATTTCAAATTCCCACTTAGGAAGAATTGGAAGTCATTAGACAATTTATTTCTTCACTTAACCCATTTGGCGAATCTAAAGACAACACTTGTCACAATGTCACTATATGCAATCTGGAGAATATTCCTGCAATTCTGACTGTACCTTCCACATCACCACTGTACCTGTTCTGCTCCCTTTTTTTGCATATTTTGGCAAAACAAACAAAAGACGATAACTTAGTCATACGAACTTGGATTTTGATGAAACCAGTTGCACCGAAATCCTAGCAATGAACTCTATCTAATCATTCAGTTCTAAAACAATTTTGAGCAATTTGAATTTTTAGCTAATTTTAGGCCCTCATCCAAATTCCGATCACACCTTCCCACTGATGGGATTTTGGACCCACATGATAATTATCTTCTTGAATTTCAAAACTCTTCTGGCTATGTCTCTCAACCACTGCCCTTTGGTTGTTGCTAACCCACTTGAACATTGTTGACTGTTTTTCACTGATACACACCCTACTACCAAATTTATCTCTATGTTGTTGGCAAACTGTTAGCCTTCCCACTAAGAATGAAGTCCCTTTTGCAACAATGGCATACAAGCTTCTTCTTGGAAATCCTCTTATCCAAATTAAACTTGCAATATGAGTGAACTCTTGGTGTCAACACAAAAACCCAGCTTGTTATGCAATGGTTGCAAATCACTTTGCATCTCATCCACTTTTCACTGAATGGACCTCAAACTTCCTGTGACATCTTTTCATAAGAAAAAATAATCAATCTTGAAAATAAAACATTATGCAAGAATTGAAATGACGACCACCTTTTTTTTTTTTTGCTCCTTCAAAACAATGACTGTCACCTCCTATAACATCAAGTACATGGAGATCTTCTTGCACATTGGTGTATCCAATATCAAAACAATCGACAAACACCATCGAATAAAACATAAGTCGATCAACATAATTGAAAAACATAGTCGAAAAAAAGCATGTGACATCAACAACACAAGTTGACATGAAATGTGCAACACAATCGACATAAATCGATATGAAATGTGTGTGACACAATCGACACCAGTTGATAAACTTATGTACAACAAAATAGACATAAATCAATATGGAATGTGTGCAACAGAATCGACACAAGTCGATAAATATATATACATCACAATTGACATAAATTGATATGAAATGTGTGCGACACAATCGACACAAGTCAGTAAATATATATACAACACAATCAACATAAATCGATATGAAATGTGTGCGACACAATCGACACAATCGATAAACATATGTGCAGTACAATTGACACAAGTCAAAATTCCAAGATACATTTTGACAACACTCATGCATGTATCTATTTACAGTGAACTTATCACAAGTCCTCTATTTACACATACAAAATCTCATGCATATGTACACTCTTCAACTCTCTCTTTCAAGTACAAATAAGTACAAAAACCCAAAACATATGAGTGATCATAAGAGCTGAATTGAATGATAAATTGATGCAACATAAATGAGTGACATACCCATCTTTTACACCATCTTGGCGAAATTTTTGCAACAAAA
Source organism: Pinus albicaulis (assembly GCA_034641835.2). Taxonomy (NCBI): domain Eukaryota; kingdom Viridiplantae; phylum Streptophyta; class Pinopsida; order Pinales; family Pinaceae; genus Pinus; species Pinus albicaulis. Next base: position 1,418,865,300 of record CM076584.1, on the reverse strand, counting down.
AGAATTTCCTTCAACATAACAACATTCACATGAAATCTTGCATCATACAAGTTGTAATAATGTGCTGCAACTTGTCATAATTTCAACAGAAATTTATGCATACACAAGGCTGAAATTTGCATCTATGTACAAAGTAAATGCATGCCTTACATGGTCAAGAAATCAATCCATTTCTTACCAAACCACTTGAATGGCAATTTTTCTTGTTGAACATCATCTTCTTGTGAATCATCCTGACTCACATTGATGATGGAATCTCCTGTTCCATTCTCACCAGTATTTTTATCCACTTGCTTCAAATGCTTGGGATGAGTTGTTGGATGCAGCATCCAACATTGGGTAATGAGATGTCCCTTCTTCTGACAATAAGTGCAAATATTTTTCATCTTCTGTTGAAGTCGGCTTTTCTTTGAATATTTCCTGTATGCTATCATTCTCTTCCATCATCTTGAAACTTGATGGTTACACAAACCACAATATGAACAACAAATTTTTCTCCCATTCATGCATGCCGATTTTTCATGCTTAACATAATCATAAACAACATGATTATAGGAAAAATTATACCTTGAATGGTTCTTTGAATGTTCATATTTATCACCTTCTTGAGAAGATGAACTTGAAGAGGTTCCAACTCTCTTTTGAAGACCAACAATAATGTTCATTTCCTTAGAGCTGTCACAACTCTCTTGTTTGTCATAAGCTGCATGTTTACAAACATCCTACTACAACATGGGTTTCAAACAATTGCATTCATCTTGATTTCAAAATTTACATGTTTGAGGGTTTGAACCTACAGCAAAATTCCTTCTTGGTTCTGTTTCAAGTGCCTTCATGGATTTAGAACTTTCTCCATAAATTTTTCCATAGCCCAGACCCAAATACTTAGGCCTTTCCTCAACCATAATTGGCTCAACTATGCCTTGTGCATGATTGCCTAATCCGTTACCTTCATAGCCCATTTTGATCATCAGTTTGGACCCTATTCCTCTAGTGTGTTTTTCAAATGAACCTACACATTTATATTGAGAGGAAATTGAAGACAAATTTGAATTATTTACCTCTTCTTCAAGCACATGCTTGGCTAAGGATTCTTTGGCATCATGGAGATGAAGCTCCATCTCATGCATCTTTTGAAGAAGTTCTTGCTTCTCTTTCTTCATGGCAAATAATTGCTCTTGAAGTTTAGTGTTCTCCCACATATCATCATACAGATGTTGCACCATATATTTCATGATGTATATGTCCTGCTTCATCTCTTTATCAAAGAGTCTTGCAGAGGAGGATGGTTTAGAATCACCACTTAATGGAATTTCCATCACAATGTAATGAATTAAAGAGCTCCACAAAAATTCACAAAGCTTCATAAAATTATTTCACCATCCTTTTCATTTCTTTGAATTCCCTCTTGACATCATCTTCTTCATAATGTTCATGAGTTCCTTCATAGCCTAAATTTTGGCTGTAGATTCAAGCTCAATCTCCGCAACTTGTATCTCTTCAATCACTTCAGCCTCTTGTGCAATTAATTCATCTTGCCATTCAAGTGTTGCCTTGAGTGGTCCTTTGGGTAAGGATGATGCTTTCTCAACCTTCTTCCTTCTTGTCCTAACTTCAGGACTAGCTATCAGTAGTTTCCCTTCTCCTTTAGCAATCTCAATCTTGTAAGCAACAATAAATTTGCACTGTTAAAAATCTTCAAGTAAACAAGCAAGAAACCTTGTGCTTTGATACCAACTTGATCTGAAAATGAATGCTAGTTATTTCTGTGCTAGTTTCATTTTAGATATACAATTTTCCTTGCTTTGTTTTACTTATCCTTCATGGGTTTTTTTATGAGCATATGATTGTCAAAAAATGTTCTTAGTGAAATTATGAGTTTGTCACAAGCTTAAAAAAACATAATTTTAAATGAAAGAACAGAAGAAATATTAAACACAACAAACACATATAACAAATCTTAACACAAATAATTTTGATAAAGGATTTCACCCCTCCTGGGCTACATCTCCTTGGTCCAGCTTTGTAGTGTGACCTTTGTATTAGCTTCAAGTGTGCTAAAATTTATGTTACAAGCTTTAGAACCTCTTGGAACCTATTCTAATGAGTTTAAAACATCATAATCTCCCAAAAATGACTTTTTTTTGCTGAATTTGGACTCTGGATGCTCTGGCAATGACCCTAACACTTGGTGGCCATTACCTTAAAAAATATTCAAATGCACAAAAACACTTGTAGATGAACTTTTATGCCTCTACAACCTACTCCATTGAGTTCACAGCATGCCAATTAGCCTAGAATGACTTTTACTGAGCTCAATTTGGTTGAGTATTGAGTGAGTTATTACCAAAACCAATTTTGCCCCAAATTCTCCTCCAAAACTAGAGGAATTTCCTGTTAACTTTCTAAATCTGGAATTCCCCGCAAAAATTTGGGCGCATCCGAAAACTCCGCCAACTTAAGTGTCAGGATTAATTAGCGCTAATCCTAGGTTAGTGGGCAGATAAGACAAGGTTTAATCTTAATCGCGCTTTACGCACTAATGATGTTTTAACGTCATTAACCCACGTCTTATAGTTAATTAAACGTGCTTAGGAAAATCTGTCGGTTCAACTATCGTAGCTCCCAGTCCTTGAGTTTTGGCCACATGGGGAGGGGGATGGCTCATGGGGTTGGACCCCTCCAACCCCTAAACGGTCGGCGGTTAAAATTTAAATTTATGCGGAGGACGTATAGGGTAAGAAATACCCGGTAGGAGAGACGGTGGAGTGTGTGGTTTGTGGGTGTGAGGTCAGGAGTTTGACCCCCACTCCACCTCATAAATTTTACACCACATGATAATAAAAATTCTCTGCCATATTTTTCGATCCCGCCATTCTTAAGCCTCCGTCATATGTAGTTAGTGTATCCTCCAGAGATGGTTAGGTCCGTCGAAATGTAGATTTGAACATTATTATATATATATATATATATATATATATATATATATATATATATATATATATATATAATACCACCATGAACCTTAGTCCAACGTCCAATCATTGATATAACAAATAGTTCGACCCCCATAGGTTAGGAGGTGGCCCACTGGAGAGGACACATGGCGCCCTCTGGTTGGGTTACACTCCAACCCTTCAAAAAATTTCAAATTCCCACTTAGGAAGAATTGGAGGTCATTGGACAATTTATTTCTTCACTTAACCCATCTAGTGAATCTGAAAATGACACTTTTCACAGTGTCATTGGCTGCAATCTAGAGAATATTCCTACAATGTTGACTGTACCTGCCACATCAGCACTGTACCTATTATGCTCCTTTTTTTCCTATTTTGGAAAATGAACAACACACGATAACTCAGTCATACGAACTTGGATTTTGATGAAATGAGTTGAATCAGAATCCTGGTGAAGAACTCTATCTTATCATTCATGTATGAAACAATTTTGAGCACTTTTATTTTTTAGCTAATTTTAAGCCCCGATCCAAATTCTGATGACTATGTCTCTGATGAAGATATGTGTTACGTCATTTGTTGAATAAGTATACTTCATTGGAATGAAATGAGCTACCTTAGTCAATCTGTCAACCAAAACCATGATGGAATCATATTGTCTAGATGTCCTTGGAAAACATGTAATGAAGTCCATGGAAATGACTTCCCATTTCCATTCTGGAATTAGAATCGTCTATAGTAAACCACCTAGATGCTTACACTCTACTTTTACATGTTGAAAATCCAACAAACTAGCCAAAAACTCTGTCACTTCCTTCTTCAGATTACACCAATAGTAAAAATTATTCATCACTTTCAATGTATTCTAATATCATGGGTGACCTGAATATAACTTAGCATGAAATTCCCTCAAGATAAGATTCTTGAGCTCACTGTTGTTCTACACATAGATCCTACCCCTAAATCAGACCAAATCATCTACTGTGAGATGATAGTCCACATCTAGATCACCTATACCCTATTGTAACCTATACCTAAGCCCACTATACCTATCATCCTACTGGCCTACCCATAAGATCCGATCCTGTAAATTTGTCCCATATGAAATCCTTGTTGTTATATGATTTACCTGTACTATTCTGCTAAGAGCATGCACAACCTTGTTCTCTTTCCTTGCAATGTATCTGATTTCAAAGTCAAACTCACTGACCGTGGCCAACCATCTAGCTTGTTGGGAGTTCATATTTAGTTGATCAAATAAGTATCTCAATCCACTGTGGTTTCTCATCAATAAAAACTTCCTTCCAAGAAGATAGTGTCTCCACATCTTTAATGCATGGATGATCGCTGCCAACTCGATCATTTTCACATAATTCTGCTCGTGCTTATTCATTTTCCTTGATTCATAACATGCCACTTGTCCCTCCTGCATAAGGACTCCACCAAGACCTCTCTTTCAAGCATCTGTATGCACAATAAAATATTTATCTAGATCTGCAATCTTAAGAACTGGAGCATTTGTCAACAAGTACTGCAATTACTCAAAACTTGTTACACATTCCTCTGTCCATTCAAATTTCTTTCCTTTCATCTTTAATGATGTGATGGGATAGGAAAATTGTGAGAAGTTCCTAATGAACCTCTTGTAGTAACCTTCTAACCCCATAAATGACCTTACCTCATCCACATTCCTAGGAGCTACCCACTCCATGATATCTCATATCATTTCGGGATCTATTGCAATACCTTCCTTAGAAACCACATACCCCGAATAATGTACCACTCTCTGAAACAAATTGCATTTTTAAGCTTGGCATACAATTGATGCTATCTTAGTAACCTCAATATTGCTTCTAAGGGTTCTGCATGCTCTTCCTCATTCTTAGAATATATCAATATTATCATCAATGAACACAATAATAAACTTATCTAGATAAGAGTGAAAAATAATATTCATCAAGCACATACAAGTATTTGGAGCATTAGCCACACCAAATAGAATTACAACAAAATCATAATGCCCATACATGGTCTGTAAAAACTTCTTGTAAATGTCCTCTACTTTGATGCATACCTTATGGTATCCTGATCTAAAATCAATCTTCGAGAACACCACAGCTCCCTTAATATGATCAAACAAGTCAATGATCCTCCAAAAAATATACCTTTTCTTGATGGTTACCTTGTTCAACTGCCTGTAATCAATGCATAGCGTGAGATCACCATCCTTCTTCTTCACAAAAAATACTGTTGCATCCCACGGTGATACACTTTGCCTAATGTCTCCCTTGTCAAGCATTTATTTTAGCTGCAACTTCAATTCCAATAACTCTTGAGTGCTCATCCTATATGGTGCCTTTGATGTGGGTTGTACCCCTGGTACCAACTAAATAGAAAAGTCCACTTCCCTGTGAAGTGGCAACTATGAAATATTTGCGGGGAATACATCCTAAAACTATTGTAAGACCAGGTACCTATTCAAGATCTCTGCATCATTAAAATTCTTACCTTTATTGCTGGAAATATGTACTGCAAATAACACATACCCTTTCCACGATTGCATTTTTATTGCATAACTGTGACCATTCTAGCTTAGCTAGCATTCTTCTTATCCTTCTAAGAACTCAATACCCTTATCATAGTAGTCCACCTTAGTCCTATGAAGATACAACTAGTACATACCCAAAAATATATTGTATGATCCCAACGGAAGTACATTCAGATGCATTGATGTAAGCATACCATTCAACTCAAATGCACAATTTGTTACCCAATAATAAACTCCCTTCTTAGTACATGTAGCAAATTTCACTGGCCAAGATTCTACATGAACTTCTTGATTAAAACAACACTTATCCACCAAGTTAGGGTTAGCATAACTATAATTAGATCCAGGGTCAATAAAAATAGAAAAAACTTGATCAAAAAGATTAATGTCCATCTGTATAATAGATTCATGGTGATACACCTTCCTAATATCCAATGTTGCATAGATATGAGGAATACTCTATCCAACATCTCCATCCTTTTGTTCTTCCTGTGCATAATAGATCTGAGGCCTACCACCCTAGTTCTGCGAACAATCCTTCTTAAGATGCTCCTTACCACATGTCCAACATTTCAAATATCTCCTAACATCACTTTTGTTCTACTTTTCTCTAGGATGAGTTCCATTAAACCTCTTGTAAGGTGCAACATTATCTTTCTCACCTGCATGTTGGTGTATTTTCCTTTTCGGCTATCATTTACCTTTAACCTTGTATTTCCCTTTTCAACCTTATTGATGCTCTGTATTGCGCTTTGATTTCTCATAACAATGATTCAAATTACCAATGACTTCTTCAAGTGACCAAGGCTCATCATACTCAATCTGATCTCTAAATTCTAATGGTAATCCACTGACAAATATTTGAAAATTTTCCTTATCATCCTTTAGATATGATACATGCATCAATAAATACAAGAACTTAGTCATGTAATTCTCATCTATCATTGATCCCATCTTTATCTCATATAGCTCCTTGGCCTTATTGTCATAGTACCTCTCTAACAATTACTTCTTCCTGAAGAGTCTCTTGAATTCATTCCAACTCAACTCCTCTGTCCTAATGTCTTTGACACGCTTCATGTCTTCCCACCAGATGCCTATTTTCCATTTGAGGCTGAAGATAATTAATCTAGGCTTCAAGTTCTCAGTATAATCATGCAACTCAAAGAATTTTTTCATCCCAAGTAACTATGCCTTTGCATTTTCTGGCTTCTTCAAATCTCCATCAAATGTAGGTGGTTTGGATTTATTGAAATCATCTGGAAAATATCCCCTGTCACTCCTCCTGTAAGGATGATAATGATAATGACCATGACACCGGTCATATCCATAACTATAATAGAACCTGTTTCCATCTCCTTTCCTATCCGGTGTGTCCAAGAACCTACCATCCCTGATCATGTCATCTCTATATGACCCGTGACCACCATAAGACCTGTTACCATATTCCCCATTCGTCCTTTCCCCATGTCCATGAGTAATTCTAAGTGGTCCCTGTATCTGCAGATCTAACAGATTTTGAAGGATGACTGCATTAACCTCTGCTTATTTCTATTGTGCCAGAATGATTCTGTCATTATTTTCCTTATTTCTACATTCAAAGTTCTCAAAGTGTCTGCTATATCAGGAGAATACTAATCACCATGGTACTCATCAGATCTATAGGGAGAATTTCATGAACTATATTCTACCATATTTATAGTCATCTTTAATCTTCTTCCTGCAAGTATACCATGTCATATAAACCAAAATATAAACATAATAAACATACCTCACTATAGTTTAGGGGAGGATATCTCGTCTGCAAGATCAACCATATTAGCATGATACATGTATAATCATAATCATAACAATATATCAACATCATGAATGGGAACACCAACTACATACCATGACCTTATGCATTACAGTCATAGCCACAACACTATATGCATATATCCACATAGACACCTGACATACACAACAAATTCATATTCAACCAGTATGCATTCACGAAAAACACATCCCAACAACAACATCATCAAATTCTACATGACAACATTATTATAAAAAATACTAACACCATGCATACATAACGAACACATATACCACAAGAATAATGAACACATATGCAACCGACATGTATGAACGACAAACACATTCCACCCATCTAGTCCAAGGGGTGAACCATAATTTGGTACCACTTGTAACACCTTCCTCCCACATTTACCCAAGCTAACTGGTACATCAGGGTAAAAATATGAAGAAGAGTTACTATGATATGATTCAACTCCCAAAGTATAGTTAAGGAAGTGGAATCAACAAACCAAAACTAAACTAACCTTCCTCAGAAGCTACAAGACCTCAGGGGCTAACTAACCACTCCAGGTTCCAAACCCTTGAGTTAACCTGCTTTTGACTGAGATATACCCCCAAACGCTCCCATGAGAAGGTCTCCATGCGACTGAAACCCTCTAGTAGCATGTATAACAAGGGAATCCATGTGACTGTTGACTTTTTTAGGTAGTTTTGTGCCAGTGGCCCTGAATTATAAGTCACTTTTAGGGCTAGGACTTAGGCCTCTATCCATAAATTTATGAAATTATCATAAATGATAAATAACAAGAAGACACAACCTCTAATGAAAAACTTGAACTAGGAGCTGACCTAACTTATCCTAACCATGGTAGGAATTCCATAAAACACATCATGACCATGTCATGTATAGGTCATAAATACACACCTAAACATAGGAACTTCATACTTATATAAGATTCGTCAAGAAGGTATAATTTTCTCTCATAATAGTTGCAAAATCATCTATTGGGTTGTAATAATCCAAATTTTCCATAAGCTAATTGGAATATTAGAGTTCTTACTTTCCTTATTTAGTTAAGTAAATAAAAGGGTGGAGGGACCCATAAACCCAGTAGATGAATAAAATCCACTTCTATAGTGTGAATGTGGGTTAGTTTAGTAGTGGAGTAGCATTATGGAGTAGTGGAGCAACATAATAATGAATAAAGAGTGGAGGCCATGGAGCAATAATGAGGAAGATGATGGAGATAATGGAGAAATAATGATGAAGTGATGGAGGAAGTGGTGCATTAAATGCACACATGATGGAGGGAGTGGAGAGTAATTGCAGAGATGATGGAGATCATGGAGGAAAACGAAGTCTTTATAGAGACTAGTGGCCACATGTGTAGCAAAGTAATGAGGTGGCCCAAGGTTATAGAAGGCTCACAACCATAAAAGGAAGGTGAGAGAAGCCATAGAGGGAATTCTAGATATTGATATTGTATTATCGTTTATGACATTTCTTTGCACGCTTCAGCTGTTTAGCTAAGTCTGTTGTGTTGTTTAGCACATGGGTGTCTCTAAGCGGATATCCCACCCTTATCTAGGGGGAATTCGAGTGCCTACAATGGAAAAGTTCTTTGAGAAGTAATTCATCATTCAGAAACAATGCCACATTCAACCTCTCTCTTCAACACTTACAACTATAGGAATTACACATTCCTCCCTTAGGGTTTGAGAGGAGGAAGGTAGTTCTCAGTATTTCAGCTGGGAAACCTGTGAAGGGATCAACCCTTCGCCTTGCGCATCCATTGCAGTCTTCTGAGAGAAGCATTGCTACATTTGGCATCAGGCCATTATTATACTTGTCTATGCAGTAGTAGTCCCTGCAGGAATTACACATTCTAGCAGTGTAGTTTCGAAGGAGGAAGGAAGTTCCAAGTATCTCATCTTGGAATCCCGTGAGGGATTATCCCATCACCTTGGTGAGATAAATTCCATTTTTTGTGAGCATTATTGCATCATCTAGAAGGAGGCTACAACATCAGCCCTCTTGAAAATGCAGTCACTTCCAGCAGTTGTGCAGTTCAGCAACTGCAACTTGAGTGGAGGAGCTAGAACTCAAGCTGCGAGCTTGGGGATTAGGAGAAGGGACCAACCCTTCATGCATTGAGATGATTGGGTGTTACTGCAGTTATTTTATCTTTCAGTTCATGCCATATATCTTCATACCCAGTAGTTATGCATTGCAAGCCCCAGGAGGGTGATTTTCCGAGGTGAGCCAATCCGTAAATCCTTTTTGGGTTATTCTGGGTTTTCATCATAGAGTCCAGATTCCAAATCCTGGCACTTTCCAAGCTCTGGAACAACCTTATCTATGCACCCCTTTTCAACTAGCAGTTACATTTCCAACATTTCTAGTAGTGGCAATGCAGTAGGGTCTCCAGTCAAGCAAAAGTTACGCAGTGTTCTCAGTAAGAGGACATGAGGGTCACTATAGCCATCTCTGTCAGCTTGAGTGTTGCTATTTTTGAACATTGTTGTACTTGTATTCCACCTCCTGATCAATAAAATGGCTCAACTATTTTTGGTTTTATTTATGGTGTTTTGATGTTCTGACATTATTTTTTTTATTTTCTTGTAGTATTACCTTTTCCTATTTTGGGATATTACATAGGTCTTACATTCATTAACCATTCATTTACAAATCAAAACAGGATGAAATCCATAACTCAAGTCTCTCATAGACCATGCTTATAACCAAAATATAACCAGAGAAATATCAATGATAAAAAAACCATTAAAGCCACATAATAACAAGTATATTTACCCATAAAATCCAAGAGGAAAGAGCTCTTATTAACATATGAAAAATCCAACCAAGTTAGGGATTTCCACATACCACCTGACCATAGATTGGGATGAACCAAATATTTCTTTAAACTAATCATCTTTGTGCCATATTCCAAGCATTAATGCGGGACATACAAAAAAACAACCAGGGCTCCCTCAGGCTTTACTGCAATCACTCCATATGCTGATCAAGGATTCCTAGGCCCAATCTCTCATCTATACAACCAACCTTTACCATATATCCCTCCAAGGGATTCATAGGCCTAAACAAGAAACAAACACTACTAGGCTTTATCGCAATCCCACATTAATCGGTCCATATATTCCTAGACCTTGTGTTTCTTCATGGGAGCACCCCACTTAGTTTAGAAACCATCCGATAATCCAAATCAACCAAGTAAAATAAAAATCCCATCACACCATGGCTATCTAGAAATGGAAAGACAAGTCTGAAAACCACTGTCACACCTAGAAAAACCCATACCAATGGAAACAAGATAACCAAATACACACATGCATATACCATGCATGCCAAAAATAGCAAGGAAATCATACATGCAACTCAATACTTGCAAGTAATCTCATTGTAGCCGCTAGATCCAACTCTTAGTTTCTTGATCTTTGCTTTCATTTACCTTCTTTGTCCTTGCTCTGATTTCATTTCTCTAATGCTAGAGTGACCCAAGAATACTCTAAGGGTGCAAGATTTTGAGAGAGTAGATATAAAATAGAGAGACTCCAAAAATGAACTAAAAAAAGGTTGTGAACTGATCCTCATAAACCATTTTATAAGTGAGGCCTCTATTTTCTTCATTTTCCATTATTTTCCTTCGTTTTACTTCTCACATGCAACCTGTGACTTTTCACCTTACTTTTCTCCTGATTTCCATTATTTTCATAAATAAAATGCCAATTAATGTCTCTTGTCTTTCCAAATCCTTTTCCATTTCCATTTCCGATTTTCCCTAGCCATAATAAACCAAATGAACACCCACACTAGGATTTTTTTCTCGACATTCAACTTGGAATACTTGTCCCATGACCTTGGTCTTATTTTTCCTTTATTAATTTTATTACATGAACTTTTAACTAGGGATGTTACATAAGGCCTAGGACCACCAACATGATTCAGCTCCAAAGCACATTAATTCGAACAACGAGTGTGGATATCCAATGAAATCTATGAATGTAATTTGAATTTCTTTGAGGTTATTTGAGAAAGAGTTTTTGGTTCTAGTTTTGAATGGATTTTTCATTCACTGCCAAGATTATTATCCCAGTTTCTCACGATAGAAGTCTAGTTCTCGATTTGTGGTGAACCGATTTAGTTTCAAGATTGAGGTCTTGTTATAATGCTATGGCTTGAACATAGAGCTATTATGGTTATGAGGTGACTAGAAAACATGTTTGAGATTATTCATAGAAAATGCAACTAATGTTATGGTTGACAGATGTATTGTCGTGATTACTTTTGGATAGAGTTTTCCTTCAAATGAAACCACGTAAGTGATTACCTTATTTTACTAGTGATACAAATAATTGAAGTTGCATAGTAGTGGCTCATTGGAAGGAGTTGATTGGTGACACATTGGATTGGCACAACGATAATCCATGGGGGTAGCACAAATCCTTAGGTTGGTTGAATCTACAACATTCAAAGTAAAATGAAAGTGAATGGGTGACATTGCAAGCCAGAGAGTGTAGCTCGGTTGGTAAGTGGTAAGTAGTATAGATCCAAGGTCGTGGGTTCAATCTTCGACAATTGATAGGCTAAGTTATATTTTTTTAAAATTTCCATTTTGTAGAAAATTTAAGAAACCATCAGCGGGAGGCACCAAAATTTGACAGGGAACCCAGAAACGTGTTTTCATAGAATATTTAGCTTTATATAAAGTTTTATTTAGTTATTTTGAGATTTTGGAGTCAACATTGGTCCAAATTTGACTCTGAAAGAAGTTGGACAATTAGGAATCAAAGATGGATGAAACCATAGGTATGTCATGTGTTTTTGATTCTTATTTGATGTCCAAAATCTCTTGTATTTGATTTGAAGGTCTATGAGCATGCTGAAGGTATTTTGGATATAAGAAGGAAACATGCTCTAAAATGGGGTTTGAGTGATCAGATTGCAGATCTAGTTGAAGAAGAATATGGGCATGAATATGACAACTAGCAGAAGTGATTGATATGATATTTTTGGTATGGAAACACAATGGTCGCAGGTGATCGAGCACAAATTAGAGGTTGTGTGGAAGTGTAATTATAGAAGTGTTGATTGCAGTTTGTGACAATCCTTTTGATAGCAGATGTAGTAATATATGATGACTATGGATCTAGTTTAAAAATGAGATGAAACAAAGGTCTACACAAAATTTGAAGAAGGAGATCAACGCCTCCAATGAGGTTGGATGTTCAATCAGGTTGGAGGATAAAGTAGGTTGGAACCTACTCATTCTTGAGGTTGGAGCCTAGAGAAAGTTGGAACCTACTTATTCTCGAGGTTGGAGCCTAGAGAAAGTTGGAACCTACTCATCCTTGAGGTTAGATCCTCAATCAGATTGTAGCCTACAATGAGCAACTACTTTCATCTTTCAAGGTTGGTGCCTCAATTAGGTTTTAGCCTATCACAAGTGGCATATTGTATTTCTTGGGGGTAGTTTCCTCCAATATTTCAAAGCCTGCAAATTGATGTAAATGAAATGAAGAAGAAGAAGAAGAATATTGGTGGTTTTCTTGCATATAGTTTTTCACTTAAAAAATTGTGTTTATGTGATGGCTTATTATTTTTTTGATAGCTTATTGATATATTATTGATATGATGATGAATTAATATATTTGGTGATATAATACTTGTGATTTATTTTTATATGGTTGTGTGATTAAGAAAAGTTGTGAATTTGTAAATTCGATCTCACGTTGATTCACCCCCCATCTTAATTTTACCTTTGGGTCAATATAACCATGTGATAATGATAATTAAGACTCTATAAGACTTGATATTTTAACTCTAGTTAAGAGTTGAAGGAGTCAAAATTAAACTCTAGTAGGTTATTGGGCTATGTTATAACCGGGCTGCTAGGAGGAAAAAAGGTTCAATTCTATTTGAGTGCATTTTGTTCCATAAATGAAAAGAGTAGTTGATAGTGGATATATAGAGAGAAAATAGAGAGGGTTTGCGCATTGTAGTAGCCCACATGTGACAATTATCACTCCTTTGTACCTACATCCATTTCCATTTAGAGAAAGAAATTTCAAAGTAGCCTCACCTTCTAACTGGGTTTTCCATTGAAAGGGTTTCAATGTCATATTTTGTGTTATTGTGGTCTATGAGTGATTGTTCTATTTATTCTCTATTTTATGCGTAATTATAATTTGCATGCATAGGAAATAAGCAATAATTAACTGGTCTCGAAATTTAAGGATAAATTAACCCTCATAGTGTAGATTTCATATTTTCTTATATGTCTTAGTAAATATGTCGTGACAAATTTTCTAGTGGAAGATCCATGACAATTCATGGATCATGCAATATATTTGATTATTTACTTATATATTTAAGGAGCCTATTTGGAGCGTTATCGACCGAACCAAAGAATCCAAGACAAAAGTTTGGATGTATAGATTTGTATTTTTCGAATTTTATATATTACTTAATCAACCATTTATTAAAGTAATAGTTTAATATTATTCTTTAATTATCTTAGTTTAATAGTATTATTTATTATATAATATGGGAATATATAGTTGAAAATTTCTAAGGTTAATTTTCAATTATAAAATATTTCTCTTGGATGTCTAGATAAAATGAAATTATGATTAACACAAATACTAATTTTAAATAAAATGCTATCATAATTGAGTGGTTTGCATAATTAAACTCTAAAATCATAATCAAATTTGTGAAAAATGATTATTTTCTACAATGACAAAAATTCATCCTTTCAAATGACTATTAAGAAACACATTTCCAAAGAATTGAAAACATCAATAATTTCTAATAATGATTTCATAGAGTGTTAGTCTCTAGTAGTGTTAATTTTGTAGAATGTCCATTGAAGAAGTAGATACATGAGTTCGAATCATGTTGTGTCAAAGGATGTCATGCATAGAAGATGCAAACTAGAAGAAGAAAACAACGCATGCTCAAATAAATCTTTCAAGGAATGTACATACAAGAACCACATAATTCTCTAATGAATACTACACTTAAATTAAGATTTTCAATAATATTATTTTTTAAAATTTTCATGTTATTTTATGGTTTTTTTATTATTGTAATAAGTGCTTTGCCATAACAATTTGGTCTTTTTTTTTGGTAAATTTAGATTCATATTTTTCTTATTATTTCACTGCTCATGTAGTGACATATATGATCGGTTGGAAGCTATTAATTTGTCTGTACTAGCTAAAATTTTCAATTTCTTATAGTTAACATTTGGATTTCGGGGGGAATTTTCCTATGATGTATGCCCGTCGCCACATGCACGGCTCCAAATTTTGAGGTGTGATGTCATTCTGGCATGCACGATAGACAGTTGTTAATTCGGTTGTACACTGGAGGTATAGGAAAGGGCGATTTTCCGTGCGGCTGGGAATTAAATTGGGATATGTTGAGCTCTGGTGGTGTAAATTTCGTATTAAGGGTGTAGGTGAAAAATTTATTTTGGTTGATTGATTATTGATAAGCATGTTTAGTTTTTTTTGGCATTCAAAGTTTTTCTAGTGCTTGCTAAAGTTGTATTTGGGATTTAATTTGGGTTGTGTTGAGCTATGGTGGTGAATTTATCTGAGTTTTAAATTTCACCTGAATAGTTGTTTCTCATGGGTTTCATTGAAGCAGTGGAATTTGTGTGCGGAATATTGGAAAAGTGAACTTTCAAGAGGCAGGATTTCCAACCTTCTAGATGAGCATTTGATAGGTGAATGTTTGGAATTTGTCTTTTGGCTTAATTTTTATGGTGCATAATTTGGAGTTCTAATGGTGCAACATTTCACATAATTTGCAGGTTAAAATTTAGAATTTAGAGTGCAACAATTGTTCAGGAAATCAGGTTGCTGGATTCTAACGATGAGAACTTGGTGAGTTTTGAATTCTCCCTTCGAGCAAACTTTGGTTTAATGGGTGATTTTGCTTGTTTAAAGAAGTGTTCAATACATTGTGGGATCGAGTTTTGATGGTTCGGATGCAATGTTGTAGGAATAAAGTAGTAGTAACTAAGGACGAGTAGGTCAAAGGGAAAATCAGGTTAGAGGGTGACTCATATTTGCATTTGCAGAATCCCTATGAGCAAGAGTTTCGACTCTGCATGCATGTAGTCTAGTTTTAAATTGTTTGCTAAGTACTATTTCATGCTTTCTTGTAGTTGTTACGACGATTTTTTCGTGGAATTTATTTTGAGTGCTGCAAAGTCGAGAGTATAGTAATGTTTGGACTTGTAGAAGGATTGTGAGAAAGGTGGTGGCTCCAAGTTCTTATTGTGTTTTTTTATGTGGTTAGGGTGTTGGAATTATATTGACATAAACATGTGGCTTTAGAAGAAAATAAATCCGATCTTAGTGGGGCACAACGCATAATCACAAGGATATGTTAATTATTATGTTTATAAAATTTGTGATGTCGAAAGTTGGTGCATGTTTCCATTTTTGCAGACTCGTGGACAAGGTGTCAATGCAGATTTGATATCGTGGTGTTTTTAATAGTCGAGAAGTCGGATGTCTATTGGCATGCATATCTAAGTGAAGAAGGAATTAATGCCAACTTGAGTTGGGCCCGACGCATAGACATACCATTTTAAGTTTCTATATTTTGAGGTGTTAGAAGTTGAGCAATTTTTGCTTTTTGACAAGGCCCTTGAGCAATAAATATATGAAAAAATAGAAAGATGAGCTCTATTAGATTGTTTAATTTGCAGTTTAGAACTTCGTTATGCATATGTGAGTTTTTTGATGGATTTTACATTCAACCCATTATCATAGGACAAATTTGGTGCTATTTTTTTTTTTTGAAAACACTAATTTTTTGGAATAGAAGTTGTAGTTTAATTTTCGGGAAGCTATAATATGAGATAACTATGAACTAGGAAAACAAAGGCATGAAAAAATTGACGCCAAAATTGAACTTACAAGGATATTGGAGAAATTTTGAGACCAATGGTACCAATATTATGAGTTTCCAATGGTGGGATTTTATAATGTACATTATTTCTAAATTTTGTGTATAGATGAACATGCTTGAGCTGTGGTGGTAAGAGTATGTTTAAAAAAAATAAATTTGGAGTAAGAGCATTGGTCTCTATCTCAGTTTCTTAAGGTTTCTTTGGAGTCGGAGGAAATCCATAGTCGAGTTCGGCCTCAACTTCGTGGTCGGGCAATCGACGTGTTTGTGGAAAAGAATCATAAGAAAAATGCCAAACTCCAATTCATCTTGGCAAATACTAGGCTTGGAGCAGTGTTGAAGTTGGAGCTCATGTTTAAGTTAATTATTTTTTGAATTTTGTAATTTATGAACCATATTCACATTATTTTTTTCTTTAGACGAGAGATAAGGGTGATTCAATTTAAACATTTTAATACTAATTTGTTTTGATTTGTACGTGGTTTTTGGTTTTCTTAGTTAATATTTTAGATAGAAATAATAATAATATTTTATGTAGAATTTATTTAAATGAATTTGTCTTATAAAAATAATGCTGAAGTTATTTTTTTATTGATAAAAAATAAAGTGTTTTAAATTAATTTTATTAAATAATATTTTAAATGGAATATATATATATATATATATTATAGACACATTTTTTTCTTATGTGGGCCTCTGTATGGGCAAGTCGTAGGTCGGTCTAGATATGCAATCAGAGGTTGCAGTTGATACACATATGGCTATACGGTCATAGTGATTTTGTGGCCGCTACTGAAAGCAAGAAGGAGGTTCGCCCAAATGTGAGGTTGAGGGTCGGCATTGTCATTTGGATGGTGTCTCTAGACACTACCGACTACTGATACTCCCCGACCAATTCGGATCCAAATTCAATGATTCATATGAGCTAGTGCGAGGTTAGGAAAATTCAACGCAGGCTGCAATATATGTTTGATTTAGATATTATTTTTTTCAAAACTATTGACGTATACATTAATGTTGAAATTAGTTGATATTAAAGTGTCGTGTTACTAATTTATTTTTTTTGTTCAATATAAATCGAAAATATAATTTTTTGGAAATAGTTTTTATAATAATTTATATTGTTTATTGCTGATTGATTTGTATCATTTGAAAAAGTAAATATAAATAACCACATTCACATTATTTTTTTCTTCAAAGAAGAGATAACGATTTTATATATTTGAAACATTTTGAAGAATAATTTATTGATAAAAAATTAAGATCTTTTAAATTAATTTTATTAAATAATTTTTATATGAAAAAATAAATAATAAATTATAAAAAATTCCAACTATACATATATGCTTGTTTTGTGGAGCCTGCTAGAAGCAAGTCTGAAGTTGGCATGGCTATCAGATCGAAGGTCAGGATTGTCTTTTGAATGGTGTTATGACACTTCGCGATCTGTTTGGCTCCATAAACAGGACTGCAAATATTTGTTTTGTGGTCCCTATTGAAAGCAATTCGGAAGCTCAGTGTGGCTATAAGGTCAAAAGTTAGTGTTGTCGTTTGTATGGTGTCTCTAAACACTCGTGACCATTGACATTACCCGACCAAATGTTCTTAAGCTAGAATAGCACATGCATGCTCGAACAAGTGCTGATGAATTGAATAGAATTTAAGATTGTGGAAGACTGCAAAATAAATTAAATTTTCAATGAGTGCTTTAATTATTTTGACTACACTTTATAAAAGTAAAAAGGACTTAGTTTAAAATGATATGAATGTGAATTTGAATTTAATTTTATTCATATATTTTGAATTAATTATTTGAATTATTGAATAATTAATTAATTTTAAAATTAATTAAATTTATAATACATACATACATACATACATACATACATACATACATACATATATATATATATATACACACACACACAACATTTTTCATAAAAAAGAACATATATTAAAATTTTACTAATGTTGTTTTTTTTAGTTTTCTACATAATGCTAAATCACTTTATTATCAAAATTTATTGTTTTTATATATAAATAAATAAAGTATTAAATTATTATATAAAATTGTTTTATATTTTCTTATTATAAATTCCATGAATGTTACAATTGCTTATTCAACTAGTATTGTTGGACATCATTGTCATGTTGTTTCATCTATATTGTATTTACGAGAAGAAAAAAATTAAATAATTAAAGAAATGTAAATAAAAATCAAAATTAAAATAGTCTTGTGGTAAAAAAAGTACATTTTGTTGTATATATATATATATATATATATGTATATATATATATATATATTTATTTATTTTATGATAGATATAATTAAAAACATTTTATTATTTTTATTAGTTGTTTTTATTGTAAATCATGATGCAATGTTTGATATTTACTGAACAAGCATTATTGAAAAAAAACATGTAATTTATTTGAGTAATGAAAATATAAAGTTATGGATACAAATTCCTAAGTGAAAAGTGAAAAGTAATAACACAGAAATGAGAACTTGTAATATCCCAAAATGGGAGTACCTACACTATTGGGAATAATCTGAGTTATTACCAATGTGGAGCTTCACCAAACCATGAGCATGGAAATGTAGAGAATCTCTTTAGATGTCTAATAACATCGTACCAGTAGATGAAATAACCTTAGCAAATGGATGATCTATATTCTCCTTCTCGGGTGGGGAAATGCAGCAATATAGAGCATAAACAGCTGTCTTTAGAAAATAATGCTATAAAAGTGAGAAATGGGATTTGGATCCCTTAGAGGACATGATATAAAACTCACATGCAGAATTTGAGGTGAAACAAATCACTCTGGCTCATATAAACATATCTCCCAAGTCTATGCAGGTAAAATAAGCCAAAACCCCATAGCCTAGCTCATGCAACAACTACTGAAGCAAGGAATGCATTATTCTAATGAGGGTTTCTATAGAAATTGATGAAATAAGCCTGATGTAGATTTTATATTAATCATACAACAAATAAATGGAGGTTTAACCCCTTATACAACGGAAAAAAGACACCCGAAAAAGGTTTCCGACAAAATGCATGAATAACAAGCAGTACTGCAGAAAATAATGCAGTTACTGCATATCTGTATTATATATGGCTGAATATGACATGATATAATAGAAAAATAAAAGAAAATGGCCCTAGGCTTCTTATTAGAACTCCCGGAGGGAAATGAGCACCTCCTCCTCAAAGACTAGCATAAAATCAAAGGGTGCAACCCTGCTGCTGCTGCCCCTGCATAAAAGACACAGTTTACTGAAGGGAACTATGCTGTGGCTGAATGTAGATGAATGGACCCAAGCCAAATACTGAAATTAATCCCAAATCCTTCTCCCTTGATCCCTTAAGAAATCTGATCCAAAGAGAGGATGGAATTCCCACACAGGAATTCTTTGCACTAAGCAGTGCAACAATTCTGGCTAAACAACTGAAGCTTGCAATTAGTCACAAGACTAAGATAGCTGAATACATGAATGAATCCTTTGATACTATGCCTTCCTTTTTATCTTTGGTGAGCCTTCTCACTCCGGACCCCACACAATGTTGAGGTGACTTCCTAGTGAAGCTTCCTCTTTCAAAACTGCGCTGCCCTAGCTAGTTTCCCTCCTCTTTGTGACAGTGCTGTTGACTTGGTCAACTGGAACTAATCCACCTGCAATGCCTCTTTTCACACTAAGGGATCTTCTATCCGGTTCTCGTATGTGTGTCTAGGCTGATCCTTATTCACATTGAGCTAGTTTACTTGAGTGTTTCTTCCTCCTCAAGAATGGAGGTTGACTTAGTCAAACTTGACTATGTCTCCATCTAACTTGCCCTTGTTCACACTTGGAAGTGTAAAACCAACTCCAAAGGTAATATCCTTCCTTACTAAGGTGGAATTTATTCATATTTTATTATTCATGGGCCTCCTTTCCCATTTATTCTTCTCCTAGGTGACAACATCAAAATCTAATATTCCAATTTTATTGTTTGTAAATTTTGGAATATTATAGTCCTCCCCTCCCAAATGTTTCTTGTCCTCAAGCAACTACAAGGATAGGACTGAAGAGAATCCTCTTCTCCCTTGTAGCACCCTCATAAGATGAAATCCTCCAAAGGTCAAGGTGCTGCATCATCAACATATCTCCAAGTTGCCCCTCCCAAGTGTGTAAGCTATCCAAATAGCTGGCATTATTTGACAATGGATCATCCATGGAGGCAAAAATGGGCTGTTTGAAGGTCCTCTTGGGCAATGAAAGATGATATAGATTGGGATCCATCATCCCCATTTGAATATCTCCTCCCCAAGCTATCAACCAAACAAAACGAGTCACCCTCCAAAATAGTAACTCATGCAAATCATCCTCTGCCTGAAGGTTCAACAAAGTAGGTGGGCTGGAATTCCGGACATGGTAGACATAGTAGCCCACTCCACGCTTTCCTCTCCACTTAAGACAAGTGTAGATAATTTGCTGATCTTGGGCTGCAATACTGTTTCCCTCCAATGGAAAGAAGGAAGCTATACCTCCAAAGGTCCCTCTCCCAGCTCTGTGAATCAAGTTGGCCCAAACCATCTCATACATGATGTATAAGAACTCACCACCGTATGGCATCCCATCCATCTCATGGCCCTCTTCATCAAGAAACAAATATGTTGCTGTAGATGCCATGTCTCTTCCCATGCTCCCCTTAGAGCATGCAATGCAAAAAGTGTGGGGATGCTCCTCCCCCAAGAACACATCCACCCCATGTGTTCCTCCTCCAATTATGCTCTTCATATAGGTAAGAATAATATCAGCAAGTAGGATCATGATCAACATCATAATGAGAGAAAGGCTGAAGGTTTTATGTGGTTATGGAAGGTACCAACAGTATTCCAAGTGGTCACAACGCAGTCCTTCCCACTGCAGCTTCAGACAATAGCATGGAAAATTGTTTCTTGATAGATGGCTAGTTGTGTAAGTCACCACATCTACCAGCAAGTAGTAAATGGATGAGTGTATCAACTGAGCATACAAGAAGTAACCAAACACTTTCCCCAAATCATACAATAGATGGCTGTCTCCATCATAATAGCTGGACAAAAATGGTCGATGGAGCCTAAAGAGAAAATTTCCCCCTTGTAGAGCATTGCACTGCTAGGAAATTGTAATGTTCCAAATTGGGAACTGCTCATGAATACGGCAAATCATATTCCATTTTTTTTAGAAAAATTAACAATAAAAAACTGAACTATTCCAGAGATTGACTGTAGGGGAATTTAACAGGTATGTCACCTTTACAAGAAAGGATGAGACCCAGAGGCTAGCTGGCCCACTAGCAGACTCTGTCTATAGAACTATGTACAGAGCTAATATTTCCAAGAGGGGATATAATATCAACTCTTATATCCCTTAGATCTGATAATATAAAACCCAATTCCAAGAGGATATTAGAAGCAAATCATAATAGGTGGGTTAAACAGTTTTCCCACACCTAATTGCCTTGAAACTGCCGAAATAAGGGACTGCATCAATTTGGAAAATGTATAACAGTATTTCACTGATTAATAAGATTAAAAATATATGAAATAGACATAAATACATGTATTGAACTACATAAATGATTTATACAATGTTTTATGAACCAAGGGATGGGGAAAAGTGAGGATTTAGGCCCTAAAATGAGTATAATCAGAGATCTGCGTAAAAATAAGGTGGGAAAGTGGTTGGATATGATATCTAGGGTTATGAGGGACTCCCATGTCAAATTTGAACAAAAAAAAAAGTTTTTCTATGTTAAACAGTTCCTCCTTCCGGACTAGTCAAGAAAAACACCCAATCCCCATGACTTTGAATATGCAGAATTTACTGAAGCTCAGGAAGCGTGATTTTCTGAAGCTATTAGTTGAAATATGACACAATCATCATAAAATCAGCTTGGGTTCATAGCTTAAGAAAAATATGTAAGAAAACAGAGATTTACATGAAATAACCCTCAAGATTGAGGTGCTGCAACATAGGAGAAAGACTGCAGACTATATCAGCGTTATTTTTCAGGGGTTTCATTTGATGTAAGTGAAAAATAAGATATATGATGGATATATGGCTGAAACATCAAATCCATACTAGATCTGGAAACTACTCAACCTCCTCTATCCGATCCCCTTGGGATTTCATCAAAATAATGCATGTACAAGAGTAGATCTGAACTTTAAAGCTATAGGACTGCAGAAAACTCAGAATTTTTGAAGACAAATTTTACTATTCATGAAATTAGATCTGAAATATTTTATAACAACAGCTACTTGAAAGAATTACAAAGTGAGAGGCAAGCCTCAATCACTTGAGAGCAGATTTGCACAAAACTGGAATAACATGTAAACCCCAATGCAAAAAATGCAGTTCATGGAAAGGAATGCACTGTAGCTCAATGGAATTGAAGTAAAAACTATAAAATACAGATTTGAATACAAAATGGGAGAGAGATCCTCTTTTGGGTGGTCACAAGACACCCTCACTGAGAGAAATCTTCTCCAAAACAACTAGACCTTTGCAGATCTAGCCTACCACTTGCTGCAACTCAAGCAACTGCAAAACCCTCAACAGGATCAACTCTGCTAATGGAGATGGAGCTTGGTATTCAACCTGATAGTGGCTCATTTCAGTACAATCTCCTCCAATATCTACTCAAGGAAGGAGGGAGGATTCCTAAATAGGAAATCCTCTTCCCTTAGGCTAAACAACCAAGAGAGCTAGAGTTGCTCAAGCAACCTCTATTTCGAAAATTCTTCAACAAACACTACATGAGCCCTCTCCTCCTTTTTATAACTTGAAGGGGTGCACAAACCCTAAACCAATTCAATGGAATTAACCCCTTTCACATTGGATCCCTCTTCTAAAATTGCGCTGGTTCTCCAAGGTGGTCCAATTTCTATTCACACACAAGTGGATTTTGTTACAAAAGGCCCAGATTTATCCTTTTCACATTGGGCATGTATTTATTCTTTGATTTAAGGAGTTTTTCTTATCCTCCTTCACATTTTATTCATCAATCATGAAATAAAAAAATGAACAAATAAAAATTAATGTTCCAATTAGCTGAAGCTAATTTATGAACATTACAGAAATGGTAAGAGTATACAAATATAGTGTTGAACAATCAATAAGTGCAAAAATAAAGTTCTTACCATGTGATGGAAGCAAGATGGTGACAAGATCTATAGATGAATCCTCCATAGTGATATTACATACCCATATGAAGAGGAATGAACCCCAAGCTACATGAAAATCCTCCTTCTTATGCTTGGGAATCCAAGTCAAGGAGAGCATACCAATCTCACCTCCTCTATGCCCACCAAGTGCATCAAATATGAAGTGATCCTGGGAACACTCCATCAACAAGCTCATGCTCCAAAGTGACAACACTATTGGCCTATGCAAATAGGCTCCTGCCAACTCATGAATCCATCCTTTGACATGCTCAATGTCAAATACTCCTCTCATAATGTTGCCATCTCCTCCCATTGCAACATCATGCAAAATGTGAGAGCAACTTTTCCCTTGCTCTCTCTCAATCCTACAAAGCAACAAATGTCTTTTCTGCCTCATCATACCTCCATCATACAACTTATGCAGTGAAAACATAATGACCATACCATCATAATACATCCAAACTCCTTGCTGCCCCATGATGCAAGTACTTTGCCAAGTATTCTTCTCCCTCACACCCTTGGGAAAAGGATATGCCTCATGATGGCCAAACTCTCTCAAGAGTAGCCAACGCAATTTTGCCTCTTGCTGCTTGGTATCATAAAGTTGCAAGTAATTTCTAGCTTCTTGCTCTCTATCCACATCCACTTATCCACCGATGGATGCCTCCTACCATTCTCCACCTTGGTACTCCTCCAAAGAAGATACCATCCTCCCATATTGGATTTTTCTCCTTGCATTCTATGGGATGCTGAAATGCAACTCCTTGGAGACCTCCTAGAGAAGATCTCTCACCGATGATCATCTTGAACCCATAAGGATCCAAGGGGGCTGAAGGCAAAGCCTCCTTATTGCTACCTCTTGAAAAAACTGTAACCCTCCTCCAAGGTGTTTTGGCTATCTCATGTCTTAACTCCCGGATAAACATTTGATTCTGCATGAATTTGTTTGGAGCAAATTTCACTCCATTCTCCAAGTTCATGGCTCCTTCCAAAAGATCACACTCCAACCTCAAGGGTTGTGTGCAACTCAACAGGGGCTCATGAGAATGATGGTTCATTTGTTTCTTGAACCATTCAAGCTTGCACAACGCACTGCAATCCTGTTTCCCTACCTTAGCAAAAATTTTTGATCCTGGGCCATATGAAAACAAATCTCCAAATTCTTCCATAAAATTTTATGAAATGTTAAGACATGGAAATTTATGCATACCTTTGTGAGCCTTTGGAGCATCTTGTATGGTTGCAAGAGTCCCTCTCTTCAATGTGTTGGCTAATCCAACTGCTGGTGTAGAAGGCTATTCTCTCAAGGCTATGACATCGCTAGTACTTGCCTCCTCCCATGGTGGTGTGGGTCTACTCTCCTTTGATCTTCCTCCATCAAAGGTTCTGATTAGCTCTTGAGTGAACTCAGAAAAATAAGACACTCTTGTGTGGCTTAAGTGACTGCACCACCAAGCATTGGCTTGACCCTCCCTCTCTAGCACTGAGTGAAGTAGGAAGAATGCCTCAAGCTTCCTTGCTCAAGCTCTTGCTTTAATTGACCCATAAAATTTAGACAATAAGAACCTATTGCCTTTTATATCTCCTTTGCTATAGGGTCTCATTTCTTCTCTCAGTTGAATAAAATGAGGAAAATCTAGGGTTTCTCTGAAAGCCCTAGGTTGGCACTTGTATTCTGCTAAATACCCACTCAGGATTTCATGCTCTAAGTGGTCTCCTTGCACTCTACTTCCTTTATGAGAATAGGAAATGAATGCATCTTCTTCTTCTTTCTGAAACCTCCCAGAGATCTCACTGGAGCTCTCTCCTCCTTGAAACCCTCTTGGAGTTTCAATGCATTTCTCTTCTTCTTTCTTCTTAGATATAAAAATGGATGAGAGTAAGCTCATCCTCTCCATAATTTTGTTCTCCTCTCCTTATTATTTTATAATTGGATCTGAAATCCACAGGCTGATCCAGGATGGCAGCTCTGATACCACTGTAATATCCCAAAATGGGAATAGTTACACTATTGGGAATAATTTGAGTTATTACCAATGTGGAGCTTTAGCAAACCATGAGCATGGAAATATAGAGAAGCTAATTAGATGTCTAATAACATCATACCAGCAGATGAAATAACCTCAACAACAAGATGATCTATATTCTCCTTCCCGGGTGGGGAAATGTAGCAATATAGAGCATAAACAGCTGTCTTCAGAAAATAATACTATACAAGTGAGAAATGGGACTTGTATCCCTTATAGGACATGATATAAAACTCACATGAAGAATTTTAGGTGAAAAAAATCACTCTGGCTCATATAAACAGATCTCCCAAGTCTATGCAGGTAAAATAAGCCAAAACCCCATAGCCTAGCTCATGCAACAACTAATAAAGCAAGGATTGCATTATTATAATGAAGGTTTCTATAGAAATTGATGAAATAAGTATTATTTAGATTTTATATTAATAATACAGCAAAGAAATGGAGGTTTAACCCCTTATACATCAAAAACAAGACACCCGGCAAAGGTTTCCGGCAAAATGCATGAATAACAAGCAGTACTGCAGAAAATAATGCAGTTATTGCATATATATATTATATATGGCTGAATATGACATGAGATAATTGAATAATACAAGAAAATGGCCCTAGGCTTCCTATTAGAACTCCCGGAGGGAAATGAGCACCTCCTCCTCAAAGACTAGCATAAAATCAAAGGGTGCAACCCTGCTGCTGCTGCTCCTGCATAAAAGACATAGTTTAATGAAGGGAAATGTGCTATGGCTGAATGTAAATGAATGGCCCCAAGAAAAATGCTGAAATTAAGCCCAAATCCTTCTCTCTTGATCCCTTAAGCAAGCTGATCCAAAGAGAGGATGGAATTCCCGTACGGGAATTCTTTGCACTAAGCAGTGCAACACTAGTTTTTATTTGCAATTTCTGTAGTCATGTACAGCCAGAATGTTCTTTGTTAGAAATGACAAGGAAAATAATGCTTTCAATGGCTATCAAAAATTATGATAATAATTTGTGTTAGTCACTTTTATTTCCAATTTAATGTAATTATAGTTCTATGATTACAACAGGCCAATGATTTTTTCTTTATTTGTGCTTTTTTTAGCCAAATGCAACTAGAATGCTGTGTTTTACTTATAACATGATAGGTAATGTTTTCAATGACTAGCAAACAATAGTATACAAAATCACATGACCCATTTTTTGGGAATTGGTATTCGCAAAAATTATATTATATGTGTGTGTGTGTGTATTGCTCTAATAACATTGAATGTAATGTTAGTTTGTCTTTGTACACAAGTGTTGTATAGTTTTCATAAACTGATTGCTAAAGATCTATGAATATTGTTGTAGCTTGCATAAATTGTTGATGGTTCTCATGTAGTTTGATTCTAAGTATATCAATTTCTTATTGACCAGTGGATGATCACGGATACATGTTGAACTATCTATAGGCAATGCATGAAGACACAATATATATAGAACTAATGTGATTTTTTTTATTGTGTCATGAATCATAGAGAGACAATTTAGATAAAAGTGTTATAGAATCATATTGCAAGAAAGAACCTATAATTTTTATGAGAAAATAAATTGCATAGGTTTTTTTTGTGAAGAAAACAGGAATATGTGTTGTGTTTTATTGATCAAAACACTTGCAATTTTTTCTTTGGTGCTTCTTGCTACATAGAAACATCAATTATCAGTTTTTATAGGTTTCATTTTTTCCATTGACTCTGTGCATTGTTTTTTTGGCCACCAATTATGTCTAGGTTTTGTTCCTTCATATGCACATGTTAGCTATGAGAATTTATTCAATTGCTATCATGTGCATATGTAAAAAAACTGTAATGTTGATATGCTAAGCATATTTATCTTTAATTAGTTCGAACTATATCCACTTGCAGCAAGCCTTAAGAAAAACAAATATTGCATTATGCTAGGAACTCAAATACGCTACATTTTATTTGATGACATATTGTCTTTATAATGAAACAATAGTTTAGTAACTTAGATGTGGTGCAATTTATAGTTTTATAGTAATAAACATTTGAATATGTTTATTATTTCAATAAACTATTGAATATGATTATTGTTTTAAGTAGCTTTATGCTTGTTATTTTAAATTAAAGTTGCTTATTGTTAGGTCCCTATATTACTAGTATAGTCCCTTATTGTTGTTAGTGTAACCCCCTTATTGCTATTATTGTACCCTTGTAACCCCCATTTTGTTATTATTGTGCCCTTAAATTATTATTGTTAGGTCGGCTAGGATTACATTGTGGCCCATTAGGAATACATTATGGCCCCATGGACTCCTATATATAGAAAGGAGGTTTTGTAAATTATCATCAGAAAAGGTTCATTTATGTAATGTGTTGGAGGTTGCCCCTCAGTGGCTTATTTCTAAGGCGTTGATATCTTTTTTCTTCTATTTTTGGGTAGTTTACACAACATTTCGAGATATTGAAGATTTTCAATTCTGAGAGATAGTAAATAAATGTTTGGAAGGATATCTTCATTGTTTTGTGTACGATAAACAAACCTGATAGATTGATGTTCCTCTCGGTTGAATGGTGGTATAACACACTTCCTTCCATCTTGCGGCAAAATGATCCCATTTATGGCACTTTATGGATATCATCCACCATCGATAACATCATATTTAAGGGAAAATTCGAAGGATCAAGAATTGGAAGATCACATCGATAATCAACAACAAGTTCTCCAAATCTTAAAGGATAACCTCTCTTTGGCGCAGAATCGAATGAAACAACAAGCAGATCAACATCACAGTGAAAGAGTTTTTTATGTATGCGACTAGGTATTTTTACGGCTAAAACCATACAAACAAATTTCTCTCAAGAAAGCTAAGAAGGATAATAAATTATCACCAAAGTATTATGGTCCTTACAAGGTGTTTCAAAAGATTGGTACTATGGAATACAAATTGGAGCTTCCTGCTTCTTGCGAGTGCTCTTCGCGAGTACATCAGGTTTTCCATGTTTCGTGCTTAAGTTCTTGCTAAGGTGAAAATCTTCCAATTCAAACAATATTGCAGACTTGATGAGGGAGGAAAAATCTTATTGGAACTTGAAGCGGTCACGGAAACAAGGACTCGATAGCTATGGAATCGATCAATTTCAGAGTATCTCATCAAGTGGAAGAACTTACCCACTGAAGATTCTACATGGGAGTATGAGAAGTTTATACAGAAGCACCCAGAGCTACTCAAGCATTGAGGACAACACTTTTTTGAAGGAGAGGGGCATGTTAGGTCCCTATATTACTAGTATAGTCCCTTATTGTTATTAGTGTAACCCCCTTATTGTTATTATTGTACCCTTGTAACCCCCATATTGTTATTATTGTGCCCTTAAATTATTATTTTTAGGTAGGCTAGGATTACATTGTGGCCCCACTAGGATTACATTATGGCCCCATGGACTCCTATATATAGAAAGGAGGTTTTGTAATTTGTATCATCCAAGAATTGTTCATTTATGTAATGTATTGGAGGTTGCCCCCTCGAAGTGGCTTATTTCTAAGGCGTTGATATCTTTTTTCTTCTATTTCTGGAGCTGGTTACACAACACTTATTATAGGAAGCTATATTGTATTTTTTTTAAGTAATACTTGGATTCTATTTGATTTATATATTCTTAAAATAATTTACATTAATTGGTGAAATCTTTTATTCGATTTTTTCAAATTAAATATCTGTGTTTTGAAATTTTTAAAAATGATAATACCACTTTTGTTGCTATTATTTTAAATTGTATAAATGCCTTTAGTTTTAAATTATGTTTTAATTGAAAATATTGCTATCTTCAAGGTTTCTTATTTCATTTTTTCTACTCCTTTGTCGTAGTGTTAGGTACTGATTTTTAGAGTATTGTGAAAAAAAAAAATAGGGAAAATGAACAGTGACAGAGGAAATATAGACTAGATAATATATGAGGTCTACTCCACCTTTCTCTGGACAACTCTTCTTGCGGGGATGAGTATCCATCAAGTAATAAGTTCTTTGGAAGGCCATCTAAAATAGTAGATTTAGGATTGTTTGAGGAACTAGATCACCTTTAGGCTAGAGGTCTTTTTATTTGATAAGACAATTTTGCTTGTATTAGAGTAGCATCATTATATAGTTTTTTAATACTTGACACCACTGGACTGGGTGTTTTCTTGCTATTTGTTACTCTAATTTTCCTATCACCCTTTAGTCCTTTAGTGTTATCCTTGTCTTGACATCATTGCGCCACCTAGGTGTTGGTCGTGGAGAATTCAAGGTCTTCATCGTCAGTTCCCATTAGGACATATTACTCCTCCACATCGGGTGGGAGTTCATCCTCCTAGTCCTCCATCGAATCCTTTTGACTCTGAGTATATTGATTCCTTTGATTCCACGTCTTCTCAACCTCATATCACCACCATGTTAGGCACCAATGTAGGGGTGAGAAACCGAGGTGGTACCTCGGGTCCTACCCTAGGTAATACCACTAGTGGAAACTCAACTGGTACAATCACTCCACTCCATTGATACCCTTCATGGCCAGTTTGAATTTCCAAAATTTTAACCATCTTATTAACGATTCTCTTCTCCAAAACCCAAATTGGCCAGTTATTCCTACTAGACTTCCTTCAAACATTCCCAAGTTTGAGGGAAATCCTGGAGAAGACCCCACTAATCTTGTTCGCTCATTTCACATGTGGTGTTCCTCTAATTCCATTACCAATGACTCCATTCATCTTTTTTTATTCCAACCCACGCTTACTAGAGATGCAACTAAGTGGTATGTTGACCAACCTCGTGCCACCCATTCCACTTTTTCAACTCTCGCTAAATATTTATTATCATATTCCCAGTTACCTCTTCGTTACGACACCAAGACCGAAATCTTGACTTCATTCTGTCAAAATTCTGCCTCCTGCCTTTCTGACCATGTCCAAGAATGGCGCAGAAGGAGGAGCTCATGTCGGGCTCCTACTTTTGAAGATCATGTCTATATGGATTGGTTCCTTAGATCGATTTTGGCCCCCATAGTTAAATATGTCGCGTCACACTTCCCTTAGATAGAGGAAGATGCTCTCCAAATAGCCTTAAAATATGACATGCTCAATCAGGTTGTATTTATACCGTTCTCTCAAATTTGCCTCGGCCCGGTGCTGCTAATGCACTGGGGGCATCTCATGCCACCAAAGGTATCATTGGATCTCTTTCACATCCTTATCAACAACCATATGCTCTACCTCAGATGAGTTATGGTCAACCCTAGGGTGGGATTAGTACCTCCTACAACTATCCCCCTCCACTAGGAAACCCTTATCCAGGTCAAATCACACCATATGCATTTCCCCAATTACATCAACAAATTCTAGGGCCATTTTTTGCTCAACCTATTTATTCAAATGTTTCCCCTCCTACATATTTTCCTTATGCATCGCCTAGCACTCCATCCCCTTCGGCACAAGCACCTCATCCTCCCATGCCTCCTCAACCTTTGCCACAACAACCACCTCCTCCTCAAGGTCAAGTGTATGCTCCATAGAGCGTGACCAACACCCCCAAAACCAAGAAGAAAATAAGGGTAAAGGTAACGAGAATCAACAATCCCAATGTAATGACAGTAACCAAGGTCCTCCACCTAATCCACCCCAGGGAAATCAGCCTAATCCCATAGCCCAATAATAGGGCGGACAACCCAAGCATAATAAGGCCCTTCGACAAATATTCCTTATGCATGTTGTGGTGTATATGACCGTTACACTCATGATTGTCATATTCTACCTCAGATGCATAAAGTATGGGAAGAATAAACAGGTACTTCTAGTGTACATCATCCCATGGCTCAGCACCCTCTAGCCCTTTCTTCATCTCAACCAGTTGTTCTTACTAACCCATTTCCTTACCAAAGATACATAGTTGCTCAAACCACATAAGGTTAGGTAGCACGTCAACCTCCACATTCTGGTCCCAATGATTATCGGATTCTCATGATGAATTATGTAGAGCTTCCACGTAGAGCAATTCAATCTTCTGACTCGATCATGCTAGTATGTCAAGCCACCCGCTAGGTCCATGACTGAGTCCCAACTAAAAGTTTCCACTGAGTCCATTTCGTCATCAAAAGGTACATTACAAATCCCTCAGCCTAAGGAAGAGGTTATCACCAAGATCCCAAATAGAAAATTACATCATAATGCTGCTTTAGACAAATCCACCCACACTTAAAATGTAGTAGATTCCTTGGCGCAATCTCCTGCTGCCATGCCAATGATAAAAGCTATCCAGTGTTTCCCATCCCAACAGAAAGGTCTACTTAATGCCCTGGGTGCTCTAGATCCTTCAAATGATCGAATGATCATATTTTACATTGACCAATCAGAAAATCCCCCACTTCCTTCATATGTTTCTTTTCAAATACTAGTCTCAATAAGAAACTCCATTGTACAATGGTGTATCATTGATGAAGGCACCTCCACATGTGTGATGGTGCTAGTGTTTGGAAACAACTTAAATCACTAGACCAATCCCCATCCATCATCACTCTCCATGCATGGGAAAATCATCCATCTCAGCCACTTGGCTTACTTCACAACTGTCCTATCATTGTTGCCGACAAGACAATCTCCATTGATATAAAAGCCATAGATGCTCCATTGTATTACAACATCCTTCTAGGTCATAGTTACACCTATGCCATGTCAGTTGTTGCATCTCTGGTCTTCCATAATATGTGACTTTCCCAAAAATGAAATATCATCATAGTTGTTCAAATGAATTACTATGATCCTAAGGCATAGAATTCTCCTCAATCCAACATTTCAACCATGACTGATGATACGAATGTCTCATCCCTCACCAATGTCTCATTAGGAGTCTATAAAAATTCCACTTTTCTTGGTGCCTACTATGGTCCACCACCTACCCCTTCTGAGCCCATCTCATATAGTGTTTGCATGCTGCAAGTGTCATGGGATGCTCATAAGCAGTCCAGTACGGACATCCAATAGCCAGTGCCTCCACAACCTATTTTCCCCAACTCAACATAGCATAAAAGTATAATTACTTAAGGACCACCTCTTTTTGCTGGTGTCTCTCCTAATCCATTCCAACTAGGAAAAATTCCTCTAGGCCTTAACTATCTAGGAGAAATTCTGCTAGGCCATTATCCTTTAGGTTAGATACCTTTATTATCTCCCTTGCAAAGAATTTTTTTTGTCCCTATCATGGCTACATTGAGTTTACCCAACATTACTCTGGGGATCCTAGTCTTGTACACTGACCCCCCCACAAACTTTTCACCTGATCACCTTAAAACTTACACAACTTTAACCCCGATACAACCTATTGTTCCTTCCCCTTCTTTTGATTTAGTTCCACAAAAACCTCAACAGACACCTACACATGTTGTGAAAGCATCTAGTGAGGGGGAAAAGCCCAGAAAAGATGGAAATAAAGACAAAGGACCCAAAACAACTCCAACTCCTCCTAAGCCTCCAAAGTTGCAACCTCCATGCGCTTTTTGTGATGTTGTTGGGCATGCCACCAATAATTGTCCTGAACTCCCTCATCTCAAAGAGGTGGTCACCAATACATTTCATGACTCTAACATCTTGTAGGTATATGTTACCTTACCTGAGTTAGCAAAGAAAAATAAATTGTTACACACGAATCACCCTTGTAATTTGTTTGATAACTTTGGCCATTGTTCTCACCACTTTCCTCGACTCAAATATTTTCATGATACCTGTGAGGTACTTCATGAAATAGATCTCGCTCGTAGTGAATCCGCCACTTCTTCGCCCTTAGATTCTGGTGCCATTATTGAGCTAGAATAGGAACCACACATTGTGATCCCTCCTCAAGATGTTGAGATGACAGATAAAATTGTACCTATTCTCTACCTGTCGTCATCCATGAGATCCTCGTTTGGAAACTCTTTTGGAGACCTCCATACTGATTTGGTCGAACCTTCTTCACCAAATACCCCGGTCTCAACATTGGTAGATATTTCATCTACTAGTCATTCATCCCCTCTTGTTGTCAATGCGCATGTGAAAATTGTGTCTCATGACCATGCTTGCTATAGGGTAATACACTTGGGTAGTGGTTATTGAATATCCCTCTCTAGGCTTTTCGGTGTCCGAGGCAGACAGTCAGATTAGTTGTATAGTTCATAAATATGCTGCATATATGTTCATGCTAATTTATATCAGTTAATAAAATGAGATGGGAGATTACCTCTTTTTCGATCCCAGATCCTTTGGAGAACACTGAGCAGCAAAGCAGGGATTCTCCTTCACTGACTCCAAATTCAGGTTCTGCGATCAGACAAAGCACTCATGTAATCTCTACAACAATATACTTCTTATTAACTAAATTAGCATATGATAAACATAAAACCATGCAGATCTAAGCCATTCATGTCACACTATATTAATAATTGAAAAATAATGGCAATATTAAAGCATCGAATGGAAAAAAAAGATACATTTCTATTGATTTATAAAAAGGAGGATTACAACCATCGGTTGCACCAAGCTCTCCTCAGTCTCCCAATCTCTCTCTCTCTTTCCTTTTGTGTGATGGCGATCAAGGTGGTAAGCTTTCAATGAACTTCAGCGATCCTCACCTACCAAATTGCAACAACGTAGCTCTGCTTCACATGTATTCAAAAAACCTTCGACCTTGGAATAATAGCCCACAACTCCATTTTATAGGAGATGGAGAGGGAAAACGTTGCCCAACTCTTTCAACTAGTTCAAAAAGGAAAAAACCAAGATGTTTCCTTAGCCTTCCATGCTTTTTCCTTCCTTGAGAGTCTAGTGGCTTTTGGCAAGGCCTAATAAGAGGTTAGTGCCTTTCAGTTTCTATTTTGCATTGACTCTTCATGAGAAAAAGCTGGATTTGCCAATCATTATCCTTGGGATTTTTCTTGTTTCATATTTAAAAATGGGTAACGCTTCCCTTTAGGAAAGATAGAGCATTTCCCTAGTCACTAACGCGACCTTTACATGGCTCAGAAGTGTTATAACACAGTTTAGCTATTTCTGGGGTGCGTTACCTTGGTAGAAATGGGTTTTTTCTAGGTCACTTTCTTCCTTCCATATTACCTTCTCCTCTGAGATTATGATGAGGTCATTTGTCTTGTAACAGATGCCCCCTAAAGTGTGAGGTCAGAGACGAAGATGATGGCCGAAATAATTTATAATATGTGTAGTAGAATTAGAGAGATTGGAGGTGTTGTACATATTAACCCTTGCATATGAATTTTTGGCCTGCTGCCTCTTCCAAATCTATTTCAAACCTATGCCGCGGCCTAAAACCTCCATATTTCTGCCTAACATTACCGTTTCCGCTCGTAAAACACATTGCGCAAAGGGTAAAATCCGCACTTGGAAATGTGCTGGGCCTAGCCCCCTGAATCCTTAGCCCCTTTGTTTTAATTTGCACATTACCCTGACGCCAAAACCTTGTGCTAAGTAGGCAGGAGCTTATCACTTCATATTTTCAGGAGCACCCATGGCCGTCAGATCAGAAGCAAATCGACGGAGTGGAATTTGATTTATCGTGGTGGTCCCCGCGCCCGGAAACTGGCGGTTTTATTCCGCACCACCTTTATAAGGCTGGCGGTATTCTCTATGGGGCCAGTGATTCCATTAAACGCGCGAAAAGTGTCCCTCTATACGTCCCAAAACCACTCTCATTTCGCGCGATATCGTTCCATCAATAACCATGTAGCGGAATTCATATAAGTCGTCGGATCTGTAAGCCTCCATCCGACGACTATCATCCTCCAAAGCAGCACGAACTTTAGTTTCGATGTGAAATGCCCTGGGCTTGCCATTTCATCATCTCCCAGTTATGTTTTAACCGTTAATATTGTGTGATAATCGTATGGTCCAGAGTTATTTTCACACTGCCGACCAAGTCTTCCGCGTCTCCACGTCACCCCTTCATTGACATTTGTTGTACTTTCGTCCACGTCATCTATTCCTCTTGGTTTTTCGTACATCTATGTGTCATCATCCCGTGTACCCATTGTGTTCCATCCCCGCCGTCTATATATATGCATTGCCTTCATATTTATCGTTTTTTATCCATACATCGGGTTTCAACTATTCTACGCGAAAAATTACATTTCCGTTTGTTTATCAAAGTCTTCGCTGTATTTTCTCCGCCACCCTGCGTGTTCTTGCCATATGGCCATGTCTACGACGTCATCATCATCTCCACCTCCACGCCCCTTGCTCCTGAGTCTGTTTTTCTAATGTATCCGTGGGTTTTGCAGGTTTCAAGATGATAAGGAGGCGCTATAATTTGTTGTCTCCATTGCAGAGGTCAAGAGCATGACAAAGGAAAATTCTTAACAACGAAATTTAAGAGGGAAGCTGGAGGTAGTTGCTATGATATGATTTCATTAATGGAAGCAGAAGTAAACCCATTGAACCCTGCCGGGAAATTCAAAGGGGGTAGATTTTGGTAGCTGAAAGTATAAATGAGGTTATGAAGAATATCAATAGAGGATCAAAGAGCTCAGTGTCCGACTTTGAAAATGTAAACTCCAGTCCGGGGCTTGGAAGGCGAGAGTGCCATGTACAAATACAAACAACCTCAAGGTTTTATTGCAACAGATTTTTCTCTTCCAGTCAAGTACAGAACATTTGTATATTTTATTCTTTGTGTCTTGTTATGAGTAGATTATCAGCCTCATCATTTATTTCATGAAGTAGTAGTAGAGTACTTGCACCAGTTCAGCACCGCCGAACAGCATGGGCGGGTTTTTCTTTCAAATTTGTTTTAAATAAGGTCATTAAATGTATATTACCTACCTTATTCTCTAGAGTTTTCTTCTCCTCCTATAAAAACTGGAAAGAAAGACATTGTAAGGGTTCCAGATTTCTATCAGCAAAATCTGCAGTGAGAAGTTCTTATATACATCTTGTAGCACTTCTGTATGAAGGCTCAGAGCCCGTAGGGTCTCAGTGAGGAGGAGTTATAACTGTAATAAGGATTCTGGTCTTTGGTATCTCACAGTATGTAATTTTCTCTTATGTGTTAATATAAAATCTCATTCCATGCTATTTATCTTCTGGTATCATGTTCTAGAATGCGAGTGGCTCCCTGGTCTTAAGTAAGGATTCATCCTAGTTGGTGCCCATACTTGGATTAGTCAAGTGCTTTAAATAGGCCTAGTCATGATATACTGTTCCATGTTCATTTCATCCATATTTTCTGCTATATTAGTTACTTGAGGAGGGTGATTTTAAAACGCCATTATCATGTATGGATTCTTAGTTGGATAAGCCCATATGTGGTTCTGTTGTGTATCTGGGTATCAATCTCATGCTAAATAGTATCTTCTTCATATTTTCTTCATTGCATCCACTCTTTGAAATTTGATTTCTGTGGCATATTATTTGAACTGGCCCTCTTTGCAGTAAGTTGTCTCTTAATTGTCTGGTGCTTTTGTATTGGAGTTTTGCATGCTGTTCCTACAACATTCTTATCTTTGTATCAGCTTCTGAGAGAGTTTGGTTCCATTTAAACTAATTTCCTTGTTTTACAAGAGATAGTAAGAGAGCTTTTGGATTGACACCCAAGCTATGTTTCATGTTCTCTTGCTATGATAAGATGTCCTAGGCACTGGTCTATGGCAACTCTAGACTGTCTCTAGGGGATGAAAAAATTGTCTACAACATCTTTCTGGCGCCGTTGCCGGGGACGAATTTGAGAATATCATTTTCCCTGGGCCTCGACAAATTGTTTTCACTCTCTAATCAGGTGAGCGCAGAGAGTTGAAGAGTTGCGTATCTCTCACCTTGGCAACTCCACTGTTCTTTATTTGATAAATCCATTGGTAGTCCTAGCTCCTAGAAAGCCACATTTGAGGTCAGATACATCTCAGTCAAAGACACCTTACGTGTCTGACCCAGAGAAGATCATTCATAAAATAATTTGGAAGGAGAGGAAATCAGTTCGTGTGGAAAACCCTGAATATTCCGTTGAAGATTATCTGCCCTCTTCTTCTCAAGAGATCAGAACAAAACATCCTGGTTCTACCAAGGAAAATCCCGAATATTACTCAGAAACTTCACGTAGAGGAAGTGCCTGGATTGAAGAGGATTTCCATCCTACTCCCGAGGCTGAGGAAATTAAAGAAGTCACACAAGTAGCTGCTGTCAACCGTGAACTATTCCCATCTACACCTCAGGCTCCTGTGCAATTTATTCCCATTGTTATACATACTCCACCTCCTCTTCCTTCATTTATATCTCAGACTATTGCACAACCCCCACCTCCTCTAATGGCGAATGTACCAGCTTTTTTATTGAACAAATATGCTCCCCTAGCCTTACCCCAAGTGCTAAATGATATGCCACAGGATTATTTGAAGATTCTACCTAGATTTAATGGTGAAAATGAAATTGATGCTCAGAAACATCTTGAGACTTTCTGCTCTTTTGCAGAAAACCTAAATGTAGAACATTTGGATGTGGTCTTGAGGTTGTTTGTACAATATTTGGAGGGTGAAGCCAGAAAATGGTTCAAGACATTGGGAAACCGTTCAGTGACCACCTGGGATGACATGGAGACTACTTTTCTCAGGAAATGGGGAGAAAAGAAAGACCATGGACAATGTCTTACTGAATTCAATACTCTTAAGAAGAAACATAATGAAGGAGTGTCTGAGTTTATCAAGAGATTTAATAAGTTATATCTAAATCTCCCTGCTGATATGAAGCCACATCAGAATGCTGCCAAAGTTGTTTTCATAGCAGCATTTGACTCAGATTTTGAATTCTCTCTAAGGGAAAGAAAACCTACTACTTTAGATGATGCTCAATCAGATGCTCTGGAGTTGGAAGAAAACTTTTCCTCCACTGGGAAATTAAAAGGAAAAGTTGAACAAGAAACTAGGAGGAGAGGTAAAGAAGAGGTTTCTACCTCTAATCAAGATAAAGATTTAGATAAAATGGATGAAATAAGAAAAATGATTAAGAATATGGTTAAGCTTGAAATGGAGGCTAAGAGTTTAGCCCCCAAGAATTTCTATAATGCTCCAAACAGAGGATACAATCCCCAGTACAAAATACCACCATTGCAGATATTGCCTAGGGAAGCAAAGGAGCAACAAGACCAGGTACCACATCCATTGTACTTGGAAGGTCCAGCAGAAGACTCCACTAAAGATGCTACTTATCAATTAGAAGATTCAAATCTTGATTTTTCAAATAATGATGATATAGAATTCCCATTGCAAGAAGAAGAAGAAGAAGCAGAGAATGATCATTATTGTAAGTAATTTTCTGATTTCATGCAAGCACAATTCAATGTAAAATATGATCTCAGATCTTCAAGGAAGAGGACCCGAATTTAGGACCAAGAAGAAGAGCCACTGCAGAATAATGCACCTGCTCAGAAGGGATCAGCAACAAAGAGAAACATAGAAAAAGGTAAGAGCCCTCTAAAAGCTCCCTTGCAGTCTAATGACCAGGTTCCTTCTTCTTCAAAAATAGCCAGTCCTCCTAATGTTGAGTCAGTGTCAAAAGAAATTAAGGCTTCAGCTGAAAATAAAGAGTCAAAAGAAGTTGTGATAGAAAATCCCCCTCCTGCTTTTAGTTTACAAAAAGAGCTTGAGAAAATTAAGATTCCAGTCCCCCTGACCGAGTTGTTAAAACAGCCTGCATATCAGTCTAAAGTTACTTCCTTCATGCTTTCTCCTGAAATACCAATTATTCCTGATAGTCTAAACCTTCAAGAAGAAAGACCCATGGTAGTCTTTGGCCCACATGTCGAGGAGATAGACCCTTCTACTCCTCCTTTTTATGTGTCTCTAGTTATTCATGACCTACTGTTACACAATTGTATGTTGGATTTTGGGGCTTCCCATAATCTAATGCCTCTGTCTGTCATGGAACAACTAGGACTGCAAATTACAAGACCATATAAAGACCTGTACTCATTTGATTCCAAAAGGGTTAAATGCTTGGGAATGATTAAAGATTTAGTGGTCAATTTGGCCCAAATTCCAGCAAAGAGTGTGGTCATGGACATTGTGGTGGCTGATATCCCAACCCACTTTGGAATGTTGCTGTCAAGGTCCTGGGGTACAAAAATTGGTGGGTCAATCAGGTTAGATTCAACATATGCTACTATCCCAGTCTTTGGTGGCCAGGAGAGGAGATTAAATAGAGAAACCAAATTTGTCAAGGTAGTTACTAAGGCTGATAACTCTGAAAATTCACCAGTCTATAGTAAAGAAGGAGATTTTTCATGCTTTATGCTAGAAGAAGATCAAAATTATGTGCATGAACCCTCCTTCAAAATTAAGGATGACCAGCCTTCAGAAGATTATGAAGCTGGAATCTGGACTTTACATTTTGATGGGGCAAATTCAAGAGAAGGCAATGGAGCTGGGGTGTTATTAATCTCTCCTACAGGCAGATGGGTCCCACTGTCCTTTAAATTGGAATATGAGGCTACCAATAACGTAGCTGAATATGAAGCACTTTTATTGGGATTGCAGACAGCCAAGAATATGGGCATACAAAGTTTAAAATTCATGGGAGACTCTGAGATGGTGGTCAGACAAGTCAGAAATCAATGTCAAACTAAGCATCCACGGCTGAGGACATATAGAAATGAAGTTTGGGACATGGTGGAAAATTTCTTCTTGGCTTTTAATATACAATTCATGCCCCGGGAGCAGAACAGAATGGCAGACTCTCTTGCTGTGGCTGCAAGTACATTTCGTCCTCCACTGAATCCTCTTTTGAGGTATGAAATTGAAGTACGATACAGACCATCAATCCCAGATAATGTTAGACATTGGCAGGTTTTTGAAGATGATGAACAAATGAAGAGATTCATGGAGACAGTGGGAGAATTATCCAATATGGAGATTGATGATAATGAAGAAGAGGAAGCTGAAAATTTTGTAGAAAACAAATGGGAAGAAAAAATAGCAGGCAATAAAGTGCTGCAGCTAGAAGGAAATATCATACCTAGAGGGCTGGTGCCTCTAGAAAGATTGTTCGATAAAAACGATGTTCCTTTGCAGCACAGTAAAACAGTAGAAGAGGAACAAGTGGAAGATTTAAATCTGGGTACTTATGCTGATCCAAAAATTGTCAAATTATCCAAAAAGGTCCCAGAAGAGCATAAAGAGAAATATCTGAAATTATTTCAGTTTTATAAGGATATATTTGCATGGTCCTATCAGGACCTAAAAACTTTTGATGTTAATATAATGCAGCATAAAATTCCATTGATGGAAGATGCAAAACCATATAAGCAGAAGCTCAGACAGATAAATCCTCTGCTGCTCCCTTCAATTGAAAAAGAAATCAAGAAGCTGCTGAAGGCCAAAATAATTGTGCCACTGAGATACTCAGAATGGGTAGCAAACCTTGTTCCTGTTTGAAAGAAGAATGGAGAAATAAGATTATGTGTGGATTTCAGGAATTTAAATAGAGCATCTTTAAAAGACAATTATCCATTGCCTAAGATGGATCACATTCTGTAAAAAGTGGTCGGAGCCTCCAGAATGTCAATGATGGATGGGTTTTCTGGTTATAATCAGGTAGCTGTGTTTCCAGAGGATCAGAATAGAAATGCATTTACAACACCATGGGGAACATTTATGTATGCCAGGATTCCATTTGGATTAATGAATGTAGGAGCTACTTTTCAGAGGGCAATGGACATAGCCTTTGTTGGAGAGCAGGACAAATTCTTGGTGGTGTATCTTGATGATATTACAGTATTTTCCAAGGATGATGATGAGCATATTGAGCATTTACGGAGAACTTTTGAAAAATGCAGAAGGTATGGCCTTTCTCTTAATGCACAAAAGTATTTGTTTGCATTAGAGGAAGGTAAACTTTTAGGGCACATTGTGACTAGAGACGGTGTGCAAATAGACCCTAAAAGAGTTGAGGTAATAAATAGTATTCCTTTACCCAGGAATAAGAAGGAAGTGCAGGTGTTTCTAGGCCGAATTAATTTTCTGAGAAGATTTATTCCTAACTATGCTGAGATGGTTAGGCATATAACTGATATGCTTAAAAAGAACAATGAGGTGAAATGGTCCCAGGAGTCTAGAGATGCATTCACCAGGATAAAACAGGCATTCGCTGAAGCTCCTGTGCTAGCTGGGCCAGATTATACAAAGCCATTTATGATATTTTCATTTTCTTCACCTCATACAATAGCTGGAGTATTATTGCAGAAAAATGAAGATGGATATGAGCAACCATTAGCCTTTTTCAGTCAGGTGCTTCATGATGCTGAATTGAAATATAACATACTTGAAAAGCAGGCATATGCCCTGGTGAAATCTCTCAAAGCATTTAGGACATATGTTTTGCAATCTCACATCACTGCATATGTCCCTACAACAGCTGTCAAAGACATTCTTGTTCAGGGGGATAGTGAAGGTAAAAGAGGAAGATGGATTGCAAAAATTCAGGAGTATGATTTGGACATAAGGCCCACTAAGCTGGTTAAAGGGCAAGGGCTAGCCAAAATTCTGTCTAAATCAAATCATCAGGCTCTAGGCATAAATTTATCCATGATAGCAAATGAAGAATCTGAGAAAGGAGAAGAACATCAAGGACTAGAGATGGCCTCTCAAAAGATACACATAAAATATCTCACTAGTCCTTGGTATAAAGAAATAGTTGAATATCTTTTAACACTTAGCTGTCCTCCAAGTTGTGATAAGATAAAATACAGAGCTGTAAGAATTAAATCACAGAAGTATATAGTTGCCAATGGTCAGTTATATTGGAGAGATCCTTCAGGCATACTATTATTGTGCCTCACAGAGGATGAAGTAGAAAATATAATGATAGAATTTCATGAAGGAATCTGTGGAGGACATTACAGCTGGAGGGATACAGCTCATAAAATCCTGAAGGCTGGCTTCTACTGGCCAAAATTATTTACAGATACTTTTGCTTGGGTCAG
Organism: Pinus albicaulis; assembly: GCA_034641835.2. Classification (NCBI taxonomy): domain Eukaryota; kingdom Viridiplantae; phylum Streptophyta; class Pinopsida; order Pinales; family Pinaceae; genus Pinus; species Pinus albicaulis. Next base: position 1,418,822,870 of record CM076584.1, on the reverse strand, counting down.
AACATGTGACAAGTGCCAAAGATTTGCAGAAAGACAGAAATTAGCAGCTTTGACCTTGATCCATATTCATGTAAATGAACCATTTCAGAAATGGGGATTAGATTTCATAGGGGAAATACATCCCCCATCAAGTGGCCAATATAAATGGATACTAACAGCCACAGATTATTTCACAAAATGGGTAGAAGCCATACCTGCAAGAAATGCTACAGATGCTGTGATAATCAAATTTGTGGAAGAAAATATCATATCCAGGTTTGGCTGTCCTGCTAGAATTGTAACTGATAATGCACAAGCCTTCAAGTCTGCCAGGTTCGTAAATTTCTACCAGCAGTATAACATTATATTGAATCACTCCATGGCTTACTATCCACAGGGGAATGGATTGGCAGAGTCCTCAAATAAAACCCTGGTGACGACTTTGAAGAAAATAATAAATGAGAATCAGAAAAACTAGGATTCCCAATTAAAATTTGCTCTATGGGCGAATAGGATAACCAACAAGAGAGCAACAGGGAAATCTCCTTATGAATTAGTATATGGACGAGCAACTGTGTTTCCTGTGCAATTGGCTTTGCCAGTAGCACGTTTCATGTAGGGAGATCAGGAAGAGCCAGATGATATGGTCAGAAGAATAAATCAACTGGTGGAATTGGAAGAGACACGGAGCCAAGTGAATCAGAGGTTATTGGAATATCAAGAGAAAATGAAAAACATCTTTGATCGGCATGCGAAAGATATAAAATTTCAAATTGGAGACCTGGTTCTTAGATGGGACGTTCGAAGAGCAGAGAAGGGCAAGCATGCTAAATTTGATCCACTTTGGTTTGGTCCATTTAAAGTTGTGGAACAGGGAGGTAACAACACGTTCATATTGGAAAATTTACAGGGTGATTTGTTGGATGCCCCTGTGAATGGCCAATTCCTCAAGCCATATTTTCAATACTGAATCAGGCGGAGCCTGCCTGTTGTATTATATTGTATATAGGTTTTGGTTTCAGTTTTTGTTTCAATAAGGAAGAAATGCAAAGGGATTGAAAACACAGAGCTCACATACATGATGGTCTGAGGTCTGCGTGTTCTCGACATGTCCATGGATGAACATGCCGTCCCCAGCTGGAGCTGATGTTGTACATATTAACCCTTGCATATGAATTTTTGGCCTACTGCCTCTTCCGAATATGTTTCAAACCTATGCCGCAGCCTAAAACCTCCATATTTCTGCCTAACATTACCATTTCCGCTCGTAAAACACATTGTGCAAAGGGTAAAACCTGCACTTGGAAATGTGTCGGGCCTAGCCCCCTGAATCCTTAGCCCCTTTGTTTTAATTCGCACATGACCCTGACGCCAAAACCTTGCGCTAAGCAGGCGAGAGCTTATCACTTCATATTTTCGAGAGCACCCATGGCCGTCAGATCAGAAGCAAATCGACGGAGCGGAATTTGATTTATCGTGGTGGTCCCCGCGCCCAGAAACAGGCGGTTTTATTCCACACCACCTTTATAAGGCTGGCAGTATTCTCTATGGGGCCAGCGATTCCATTAAATGCACGACAAGTGTCCCTCTGTACGTCCCAAAACCACTCTCATTTCGCGCGCTATCATTCCGTCAATAACCATGCAACAGAATTCATATAAGCCGTCGGATCTGTAAGCCTCCATCCGACGACTATCATCCTCCAAAGCTGCACGAACTTTAGTTTTGATGTGAAATGCCCTGGGCCCGCCATTTCATCATCTCCTAGTTATGTTTTAACCGTTAATATTGTGTGATAATCGTATGGTCCAGAGTTATTTTCACACTGCCGACCAAGTCTTCCGCGTCTCCACGTCACCCCTTCATTGACATAAGTTGTACTTTCATCCATGTCATCTATTCCTCTTGGTTTTTCGTACGTCTATGTGCCATCATCCCGTGTACCCATTGTGTTTCCATCCCCGCCATCTATATATATGCGTTGCCTTCATATTTATCGTTTTTTATCCATACATTGGGTTTCAACTGTTCTACGCGAAAACTTACATTTCCGTTTGTTTATCAAAGTCTTCGCTGTATTTTCTCCACCACCCTGCGTGTTCTTGCCATATGGCCATGTCTGCGACATCATCATCATCTCCACCTCCACGCCCCTTGCTCTTGAGTCTGTTTTTCTAATGTATCCGTGGGTTTTGTAGGTTTCAAGATGATAAGGAGGCGCTATAATTTGTTGTCTCCATTGCAGAGGTCAAGAGCATGACAAAGGACAATTCTTAACAACGAAATTTAAGAGGGAAGCTGGAGGTAGTTGCTATGATATGATTTCATTAATGGAAGCAGAAGTAAACCCATTGAACCCTGCCGGGCAATTCAAAGGGGGCAGATTTTGGTAGCTGAAAGTATAAATGAGGTTATGAAGAATATCAAAAGAGGATCAGAGAGCTCAGTGTCCGGCATTGAAAATGTAAACTCCAGTCCGGGGCTTGGAAGGCGAGAGTGCCATGCACAAATACAAACAACCTCAAGGTTTTATTGCAGCAGATTTTTCTCTTCCAGTCAAGTATAGAACATTTGTATATTTTATTCTTTGTGTCTTGTTATGAGTAGATTATCAGCCTCAGCATTTATTTCATGAAGTAGTAGCAGAGTACTTGCACCAGTTCAGCACCGCCGAACAGCATGGGTGGGTTTTTCTTTCAAATTTGTTTTAAATAAGGTCATTAAATGTATATTACCTACCTTATTCTCTAGAGTTTTCTCCTCCTCCTATAAAAACTAGAAAGAAAGACATTTTAAGGGTTTCGGATTTCTATCAGCAAACTCTGCAGTGAGAAGTTCTTGTATACATCTTGTAACACTTCTGTATGAAGGCTCAGAGCTCGTAGGGTCTCAGTGAGGAGGAGTTATAACTATAATGAGGATTCTGGTCTTTGGTATCTCACAGTATGTAATTTTCTCTTATGTGTTAATATAAAATCTCATTTCATGCTATTTATCTTCTGGTATCATGTTCTAGAATGCGAGTGGCTCACTGGTCTTAAGTAAGGATTCATCCTAGTTGGTGCCCATACTTGGATTAGTCAAGCGCTTTAAATAGGCCTAGTCATGATATACTGTTCCATGTTCATTTCATCCATATTTTCTGCTATATTAGTTACTTGATGAGGGTGCTTTTAAAACACCATTATCATGTATGGATTCTTAGTTGGATAAGCCCATATGTGGTTTTGTTGTGTATCTGGGTATCAATCTCATGCTAACTAGTATCTTCTTCATATTTTCTTCACTGCATCCACTCTCTGAAATTTGATTTCTGTGGCATATTATTTGAACTGGCCCTCTTTGCAGTAAGCTGTCTCTTAACTGTCTAGTTCTTTTGTATTGGAGTTTTGCATGCTGTTCCTACATCATTATTATCTTTGTATCAGCTTCTGAGAGAGTTTGGTTCCATTTAAACTAATTTCCTTGTTTTACAAGAGATAGTAAGAGAGCTTTTGGATTGACACCCAAGCTATGTTTCATGTTCTCTTGCTATGATAAGATGTCCTAGGCACTGGTCTATGGCAACTCTAGACTGTCTCTAGGGGATGACAAAATTGTCTACAACAGGAGGACTGAGGAAAACCTGAAACAACAACATATGTCAGAAAATATAGTATCTGTCTTGAGTCAGGCATTCCCATGCTCAATAGCTAATCAACATGATTTCTCTAAAACAAAGATATGAACAGTGTGTCCACCAATAAGCGTAATGTGGAAGTGTCTGTCAGAACAGGATCAATACTGAAAAGTTGTCTCCATAAACAATATCGCAACTTGGGGAAGGAAGCATAGCTGTAATGGTGTAACCTTCGCCCCAAGGTCTTGGCCACCGCTTCACTTAAACTGCATATTTCCCTACATGTGAATGGAGGAGATATTGTTGAACATGTGGGAAATTGTCTGATTACCAGTCAGTAAGGAAAACTATTAAAAGACGTGAGGGTGGCCACCGATAATGACGATGGTCCCCAAGATGCATAGTACAATCTAGTGAGTGTGAATAAAAGGGGTTGATTTCTAACACTCATAGAATCATTCGATCAAAAGCCAATAATGAAGACCCCCAATCAAATACAAGATGACCTGCCACTGATGTCTGCAAGTATTTGGGTACTGATGTGTTTCTGGATCAACTTCCTAGATAAGATGTTGCAGTCGATAGGAAGAGACCTGTCAAAAGGTAGGCACTGAGGCATCCTACATCAGTCAACATGAAACAGGAAAAGATGATGTTGTTCTTGATGGAAAATATGAAGAGAAAATGGGAATAACTGATGACAAATAATTTATGGCATTATGATCACTTTGGTTGATATGAGGAGCAGTAGATAGCGAGATTTGTTTGAAAAATAGAAGACACTCTAACAAGGTACTAGGCAGCTTAGGCTTAATGAAAACCAAAGAATATTTAATATTTGACCAGTGTAGGAACACTGGGAGATGAAGGCTAGACTCATAGATGGTAGAGTTCGGCTAAATTTGAAAGAGTTTTCTGGGAAGTGCCATGTTCAAGATTTTTTCTGCCAAATCGACCTTTCTTAAATGTAATAGAAGTAGTATCCATTTTGTCCAAATTTTTCCTTGTCTGATTAGGTTTAACAAGTCCAGACGGGTAAACTCGGTGAATTTTTCATATTTAGAGAGTCTGAAAAATGTCGTAAAAGACAACTTCAGGGGCTACCTTTGTCATGTCTTGATAACCGGGCACAAGAAAGGGAGAATAGTAAGCCCGAAACGATTCATTTTCAGTGAGTTAGTCCATCGAAGTTGGAAAACTGAGAAATCTATGTTCGATGGACGTCTACCACATTTTGTCATGAGTACGAGGAGACAAAGTAAACTCAATATTCTTTGTGAAATTTTAACGAGTCCAACAGAGAAAAACTCGATGCTCTCTGTGAAGTTTTAGTGAGTCACACGGAGAAAAAATCGGTTACTTTTTCCATTTAAAGAGCTCTGAAAAATATGAAAAGAATGGATCATAATCTTCTGTCGTGGTAGTTTAATGAGCCCGACAAAAGAAACTCAGGGTTTTTTCGGTTTTATGAGATAGAAAAGTCCCTAAAAAGAAAGCTCGTTGCTTCTTTGTGTTAGTTTTAATGAGCCTGAAGAAGAAAAATCGAGGTTTTTCGGATTAACGAGCAAGAAAAATACCATAAAAATAATGCTTGATTCAGGGTCGGGTATGGTCATATCTGCATATAAACATTAAAAACTAATCAGAACATCGGTAACCAAAATCAATAGTTGCGCAAACATGCAGCAAGAATTCACTACTTTTTGTAGACTAAATGAGTGAGTCTTTCCCCTAGAAATGGCTATAAGAAGGTCGGAGACCCTCATTTTCACTGTTTTGAATGCTGTGATAGAGCTCTGAGGTAAAAAAGTGGCGAAATTACGGCTGGCGATTATGGACGATCCGGGCAACGGTTCTTCCTTCCGCGAGATCCAGGTAAGAGCTATAATCTCCTGCTATCATTTCATAGTGTTTTTTCTTTGTTTTTCTTGTCCAAAATATTCATTTTAACAAGCCCTAAAAAATTTAAGCGGCTAACATGGGCGAGCAATGCTTTGCCTGAGTTAAATGCACCTCCCACGTTTGGCGCAAAAATGTTTTAAGAACTCTTTGCTTATCATTCTGAAGCACTCCAAAAAAATTCTAATCCATTAAATATGTTGCTTTGGCAGGTATAAAGCTGTTCACCATGAGTATTTGGCAAGAAAGGGAACATGAGTGGGAAGAACGTGAGATGGTCACTGATGCAGCTACTTTGTTTGTTCTCTGCAGGTGTGGTTTGCTAAAGTATGCTCGATTAGAGCTGATGAGGGGAAAAGTGGACCTTATGAGGTGGATAATTTAGCAGGTGATGATCGTCAGCATGTCTTTCATATCAGGGGTAATGAGCTCTCGATTGAGAAAGACGATATCTATTCTTTGACTGGCCTATCGTGCCATGGACTAAGGCCCAACCTGACAGGGTCCAGGGTGGATCCTCGTACTACTGCTGACCTAATCCTTACTCATTGCATACATAATACTGAGGTAGTTAGAAACCAAGTGCCTATTGCGCGGGTGGCCTTGAGACCATTGAGGTCTCTGCTATGGATGATAGTTCACTTGCCTAGGGCCAAGAGTCACCATGTGGCCACCAAGGCCCAGTTGTTGTTAGCACTAGATTGTATGCAACCCCAGTTTTTTGACTAGTGCGAAGGTGTTGTTCGTTGAGTTCGTGCAGAGCTGACAGCGTGTAAGACCCAGAACTAAAGAGAGTTTGGGTATGGTACACTGATTGTTTCCTTTCTACTAGAGTGGGTGCTGGTCATGAGACCGAGAATGATTACGGATGCATTGGGCCCACGAGAGCTGAGACAGGCTCGACGAGTAGCTTTGATACCACAGACTGGAGAGGGTTCAGTCTGTCATTTCTTTGATGATGGGTTCTTTGATTGGCTTAACCACCAAATCATCATGATTGAGGATTATCCCTACATGGAGATGAAATTTACAGGAGATCCAGAGTTAGTGTTGCCCCCAGGCACTCAGTGGGGTCTATATGGTAAGAGAAGGATTGATCAGTGAAGTTGGAAGTATTTTTTTCTTTTTAATGTTTATGCAATTTTTTTTTGTGGTAAAAAATATATACTCATGTGTAAATATTTTTGTAATAAGTGTGACAAATGCCAATCTAATACATAGTTTTCCAATGAATCAGCCAATGCATTAAATTCTCTAGGAATGTGCTCAAACGAGATGGTTTGAAAATGACATTCTAAAAGTCATACCCTTAAAAAATAATGTAACAATTCTGGATGATGGACGTGATAATGATTGTTCAACTGCATAACTACGAGCTGGGAATCTAACCTGACCACTAGATTGGAGATGTCGCGAGATGCAGCTTCTGTGAGGAGTTGTATCACCGACATGTACTCAGCAATGTTATTGGTGGCGTTTCCCAGGAAAATTCCCCCAGAACCAAGGAGTTCCGACTCAGGTGTGTAGAGAACCCAAGCAGCTAAAGCAATGTTTCTAGTATGATGACCAACACCGTCTGCATATCCAATGTAAGATAAGGAGGATGACAGAATTTGTGAAAAAGAGAAAGATTGTATATGAGAAAAAACACTTCAAAAACCCAAAAATATCTAGAGACATCAAAACAAAGGAAAAAATTATATACATAAAATTACAAAGCGTATGCCTAGTGGAAAACTAGGTAAAATACTTCTTCAGATAGAGCCCGTTGCGGGGCTCTGTGAGTGGAATTCCATTGTAGTCCTAAAGTTCATAGGATCCTTTTGAGAGGATTTTGGTGACTATGTAAGGACCAAGCCATAATGGTTGAAGTGTTCGTTCCCCCAAGAGGTCGTGTCTCTGATCATAGAGTAGTACGAGATCACCCTCTTGGAAAGAATGAGGCTTGACAGATTTGTCATATTGAGCTTTGACTCGGCGTTTATGGGCTTCAAGTGCTAGTGTGGCATCTCGACGAGTCTCGTCCAAGTGATCGAGTGAGAGCAAGCGCTCTTCTGTGGCTATGGTGCTGGGTAGGAGTTCAACAACGAGCTTGAGTGATGGAATCTCACACTCAATTGGGAGTACTGCCTCCAGGCCGAATGCGAGTTGGAATGTCGTGAAGCCTGTGGCAGCTTTGGCTGACGTACGGTATGCCCATAACGCGGAATATAACTTCCGATGCCATGTGCTTTTATGATTTCTGACTAACTGATGAATCATGGTTTTGAGGATGCCATTTTTAGCTTCGACTTGACCATTCACTTGTGGATAGTAGGACGAAGACTGATCTTGTCGAAATCCTAGCATGGAAGTTAATTCCGTCATCATATGGTTCTGAAAATGTGATCCATGATCTATGAAAATTTTAAGGGGTACATTGAAACGACAGATAACCTGATTGAATAGGAATAGAGCGGCGGTTTCTCCATCGGCCCTAAAAGTGGGAATGGCTTTTGCCCATTTTGTAAAGTAGTCGACTGCCACGACAATGTAGTTGTGTCCGTCGACCGAAGTGGGGTTGCATGTAACGAAGTCTATTCCCCATTTAGCGAAAGGACCAATGGGGACAACCGGGTGGAGGGGGGCAGGGTGAGCATGCATTTTCTTCATGAAAATTTGACATGGATGACACTTCTAGAGTGCTGTGATGCAGTCTTTAAACAAAGTGGGCCAATAATAGCCCACACGCAAGATTGTTTGGGCAGTAGCTATGCTAGAAAGATGACTGCCACATGACTCTCCATGGGAGTCATTTAAATGCATTCTGCTTCGTCAATAGTGAGACAATGCTGAAGAATAGTATCAACACCACAACGATATAGAGTATTGTTGAGTACGAGGTAGTGTTTTGCTTGGTGGCGAGTATGACAATGTTCGTCGGATGTGAGAGTTGGGCGGAAGCATTGAGTTTGGAGGTAGACCAAAATGTCTCCATACCAAGGATTAGAAGAATCGACTAAGAAGATAGATTCATCAAGAAATGGATTATGAGCTACATCTCCTAGGTCGATTCTAGGAAGGTCTGACAGTAGTTCGGCAAAGACAAGAGATTTCTTTGATTTGGAAGCAGTGAATACCAAGTAAAATTGTTGGAGGATCACTATCCATTTGGAATATTTTCCTCCAATAACTTGGCGAGACAAAATGTGTCACATGGGATTCTCCAAAGAAATAACAGTAGTTTGACGTAGTAATACATAGTGTCGGAGTTGGGTGGCAGCGAAGACCACCACGAGAGAGAGTTTTTCCACATGTGAATATTGTATTTTGGGTCCGATGAGACCTTTTGACAAGTAATATATCACATGTTCACTATCCTCATCGTGAACTTGAACCAAAACCATGCCAAGTGAGGATGGGGAGGCTGTCAGGTAGAGGAGAAAGTCACATGAATAATTGGGGGCACTAAGAAGTGGGGCAAAAAAAAGTTCTCGTTTCAAGGCGTCAAATGATCGTTTAGCTTGGTCATCCCATAAATATAGTGTTCCCTTCTTTAATAAGTGCAAAAGCCTTTCGTCATCTCGGCATATTTCACTATGAAACGACGTAAAAAGTTTGCCTTTCTTTGCAAACGTTGGAGTTGCAGAATGGATTGTGGTGTGGGTAATTCAAGGAATGCCTTAACCTTATCGGGATCAACCCTAATCCTGTGCTTGGAGACAATAAAACCTAGAAGGCATCCAGACTCGAAAAAAATATGCACTTATGTGGATTTAGATGTATATTGTAGAACCCACACCGAGCGAAGATTTGTTTCAGGTGTGCGAGGTGATGGGATCGCTTCTACTGGAAGGTCATCCAAGTAAGCTTGTACAATATGCCTAATGTCATGAAAGGCGTAGTCCATAGCCCTTTGAAAATTTTCTCCCACATTCTTTAGACCGAATGGGAGTTTACGATACGCAAATGTGCCCCATGGACAAATGAAGGTGGTTTTATGCTAGTCATATTTTTTAATCACAATCTGGTTATACCCTGAGAAACCATCCATAAAAGAAAAAGACTCACATCTGGTGCAATCATCAAGGATCTGATCTATGAACGGCGTAGGATAATTTTATTTGGGACAAGCAGTGTTCAAATCACGATAATCAACACAAACTTGGATGGTGCCTTGTTTTTTGTCTACGGGGACCGGATTGGAAACCCATTCTATTAAAGGAACGAGATAGATAAAATCATACTTTCAAAATTTCTTAGACTTCAGTCTTGATGGTGGCTGCTTTGCATGGGTGGACAGGTCAGAGTCACTGTCGAATAGGTTTGGCATTGTCATAAAATTTGATTTCGTGCTCGACTATTGACGGATCTATGACGGGAATTTCATCGTAACACCAAGCAAACACATCACGTAATTCCTTAAAGAGGGATGTGAAGTGTGAAATTTCCTCGGGATTGCAATCTGCTCCAATTTGAATGTTTTCCACGATACCCGTTTTGACCGAGATATTTATGAGCATTGTCTTAGAAATATTTCCCATGTTCCCTTTCGAATCAATGGTTTGAACAATCGTGTAAATGGAGGGGACCATCTCAGGTGGGTCAAAGGATGGGATTTGAGTAGTTATTGCGTCTGAATCAAACATCGAAGCGTGATGGTGGAACTCTCCCCAAGGTCGTTCTTCTAGAGACATGATCTCTTGAATAGTTTCGTCTATAGGTAGGACTTCATAAAGAAGATCCTTAGAAAGAACTATGATGGGTGGGAGGTTTGTACCACTGGTAGAAACCATAGCTGTGGAGGGTTCAGATGTAATTTGGATGGCTTGGTAAGCCAACTCGGCTGGTGAGAGTGGCGTTTGATCTCCGTAGGAATCAATGTCTGAAGTTGTCGAGAGGAACCATGGGTTGATAGATCCATCCAACGTGGTGGATATCATTGCAACTGTATTTGGAACCTTGGTTAGTAGGAGAGGAAAGAAACCCATTAGGGAAGATGCCTTCAGAAGACCGGTACCAACGCTGACATAAGAGTCAAGAAAGCCTCCTATTAAGGGTACGCTGCTACTTGGTAATGTGGTATAATCTGGGGTGCAGAAGGATAATTGATCCACTGTGACTATTTTCCCATCCAATGGAAAGAGGATGAGTTGAAAGACCGAATAAATAATAGTGGTCATGGCATAAGACCAACTACGACCTAGTAATAGATTATAGTCGAGATGACAATCTACAACTTCAACATCCACGTTTATCATTTTTCCACTAAGTGTAATGGGAAAGCTAGCAAGGTGGAATTTTGGGAGGAAAGTGTGGCCATCAAAAGCTTTGAGGGAATTTGACGGTGGAGACAAAGTGGGAGAACCCAAAGCAAGCCAACAAGTAGTTGTCATAATGCAGGTCAAAGCACCTTCGTCTATGACAGTACAATGGATTGGTATCCCTTTCGACACAACTTGTACCTGTAATGCAAGTTGGTGTGAGAGGCAGGGTTTATATTTCTCCATGTCAAAAATAGTTAGTGTAGAATCCTGGGGGTAAATCCCAACAATGGCCGAAAGCAAGGCTTTCCTTTGTGCTGGGAAAGTTTGCAATACTTCGAGAGCAGACGTAGCTGATGGTTCCTATGCCAAATATTCTACAATATTGTAGTTTTGGGCGGCATGTGTAGAGGTGTTATGAGTCATGCGTCAAAGTGTCCCTTTGGGGGGATGAATCGCGGGGTCAGTAGTGGGCTGTTCGATATGAAAATTGTCGGGCGGCGGTGGATTTGAACTGATACCAGGTTCCTGAGTATCAATGACAGGATTTCCATAAAGTTTGGCTCGTGTCTGCAGTTCAACACTTTCTATGGCATAAATGGTGGATGATCCTTCACCGGAAGGATGTGAACCACCATTTCCCCTTTGCGGGGGTTGTGGTGGGTTTGCAAGCATGTGTTGCTGTTGCTGCTATGGATTAGGGAAGCGATTATGAAGGATGGAAGGTGTCCGCCCAGAGTCCTTGTTTGCGATAAAATCTATGCATTCCTGTAGCCGAGGACATTTGTATTTCAAGTGGTCCTCCACATAGATTTTGCAAGGAAATTTCATGGGTTTCTCCAAACCTTTGTCGTTTTTAGCAATGTTTTTCTGATTGGGATTATTCTGATGGTCTGACTGCTCTTCCGAATAAGATGTCTTTTTCTTGTTCTTCTTGTTCTTTCCACTAGGTTTTTGTGAAATTTGCACAGAATTTACCTCAGCGGTAGGAAGAGTAGTCAAATGGTTAGGGGCGGTGGCAACCAAATATGGCTGGGAGGTTTTCCCCCAAGACTGTTTTGTGGCTACGCCAGAGATTGTGCCAATGAGACTGTTAACATGGGCTCCAGGTTTCTGAGTAGCGAGAGAATTTGGATTACCAGGGGCATGGGGGAGTAAATCATATAGCGTGCCAAATTGAGAATAGATTAAATCTAAATGCTGGGCATGATGAATGGATTGATCTTCTGTGACCGCACCGGATAGGCCAATGTCTTTAGCTAGGGTTGGTAAGAGAGACTTACAAAACCAATTAGCTAAGAGATGATCTGAGATTGGTGCTTTGACCAGCCTCCTCCTATGCCTCCATTCAATAATGTGATAGGAGATGTGGGTGGCGGTGTCTTGGTGCAGCGAGGTTAAAAGTTCCATGCCATTTTCATATCTGATAGGTAATTGGAAATTTTTTAGAAATTCCGTAGCTAAGTTGCCAAAAGTGTTGATGGTAGTGCATGGTAATTTAATATACCACTTGGCAGCATTGCTAGTGAGAGTGCGGGGGAACAGTCGAAGCCGGATACTATCATCCACCATGGAATTAGATATAGAACATAGATGAAAGGTGGTGATGTGTGAAGCCGAATCATCCCCTTGTTTCCCTTCGAATTTAGGGATGTCAGACGGAATCTTGTGTGGTGCCGAAGGCTAGAGCGGGTTGTGATTGATGGGATCATTAGTCATTTTATATATTTCAAGGATGTCTAGAGCTGCTAAAAATGGCAATTGCGTGTTTTCCCCCTGATCTAGCAAAGGAATTATTCGCTGACTACTTGGACCATAGGGTCTGCCCATCAATGTGTTACTAGTAGGATAAGTAGGACTTTGTTGATAAAAATTTCCTATGGGGCGAATGGTTGGTTGCCCCAGGATAAAAGTGCCCCCCTTGTCTAGATGGATGTTGGGGTGGATTGGCCCATATGGATGCAATAGAGCTGGCCGGAGGCATGCTGCTATGTGCATAATTAAGCAACGGTGTGGAACCTACACTGAGATTTAGACCACTTAAGGGAATAGTGTTAACAATAGGTTGTCTGGTTTGTCCTAACGATTGTAGGGGTAGCGAAATTCCCCTCGTTGTCTACGTGTTGGCGACACTACCCCCTGGTATGGAGGCCAAGGGGTTTGAACTTAGCAAAGGATTCCAACCGAAAGGGTTGCTAAAAGGAACCGAAGTAGTCCCACTTGTGGGAGAGGGAATCGTAGGTCCCGATGTGGTCACCGTGGGAGTAGATCCCGAAGGACTCAGGGATCCACTGACAGTTGTGATGACTATAGGGTTGGGACCAGGTATAGGTTGACTACTGGGGTTACCGATTATTGGCATAGAACTTACTACCGGCACGGAGGGTGGTGGAAAACTTGGGTTGGTTGCCATCGGTACCGACCCCATAGGTGCCAGTTGTGAAACAGATGTTGGTGCGGACGAAGACATCTCTTGGTGCGGTGTAATCTAAACTATCATAGTTGCTGACGGATTAGTGAGTGGAGGATTGTAAGGAGGTACGACGCCTTCCATAAAAGGGTCCTTTGGAAATTCCGTGTGATACAGGGGTATGTGAAAATCAAGGTTTGTCAATGGAGACTTCTCTTCTGTAGAAAGCACGGGTTCACCAAGACTCAATTCTTCCTCCGATGTCAAAGGAGGGAGCCTTGATGTCGTCGAGATAGATGGTGATGGTCAGAAGACGCCATGGTGACCTGTTTATTTTTAGAAAATTTTAATGATTTGGGATGTATTATAAAGTCTCAGTGACAGTAACCACAGACCTAAAAAAGAAAAAAGAAACAAGGACTCTCTAAAAATCAATCAACAAGTAGCCAGAATAGGGTGCCCTGTCTGAGTACTACCATTTGCTGGAGATGAAACCTAGTAACACAATAGCATATAGAGAGGGTTGGTCATAAGTACAGTTACGATTACTCTAGAGCTTCACCCAAACCTCAGACAGTAGGTGTAAGTACTCTCGTGGAGACAAGTACCTTCCTAAAGACCGAAGATAGAGCAGGTCTGTCTATTTTAGGTACCAGGATAGCCTGTCCCAGTCACCTTCTGTAAGTCCCTAAAAATTTTGGCCACTAAAGATACCTTAAATCACAGACATCATCAGGGGGGTCATGATCTTAGATAGCACGCTATATGGGAAGAACACCTAGATCCCAGATCTAGTTTCGATATCCTCGAAGGGAACCCCAATAAATAGAATTCCCACTGAATGCACTTGAAGGTGAGCTACCTTCTTATGCACCCAGGTGTTGTCTCATGCTTAGCTCTAGTAGTGGAGTGGTCTCGATAATGTGAGTGCAGTAGGATTTTTTTATTAATGACTCTAGTTTCAAGTTTTGAGATCTTGGGTGATTTTCTCACTTCTCCTACCCTAAGATCCTAGCCTGAACTACTATTGGTTTGAGCTCAGAAAAAATTATATGATTAATTTTATTATCACTTGATTCTTATTGTAATTTGATTATTAGTCTTGCGGAGGGGGAGTGGACGTATGAAATGTGATGAGACTTCGACTCAAAAAGACATGCAAAAATATGCTCTAAATATTCAATTCAATGAAGAGTATTTCTACAAGGAGAGGTTTTATTTCAACATCCGTGCACCAAACATTAAAATAACACAGTTCAACCTTAAATATTTAGACATCCATTTATCTCTTCTTAAAATTTTTTTAACCAAAAAATTTTCAGAATTAATTCAGCTAGGTTTAGAAAACAAAAAAAAAATTTTCTCTTCGAAAAGTAGATGCGTTTGACATTGAATTTTTAAATTAGAGCAAAAGACCAAAATTCCAGTTGGTAAACAAGCACGAGGATCCAGTAAGAGAAGCTATTCTGATAGACAAGAACTTTACAACCAAAAGGAAACACAACACAGGTGTAAGCAACAAATTTTTGGCTGGGTAACGCACTGTATCTAAGCCTGGACCATGTTAATGCAGGGACTAACGCACTGTTTCTAAGCCTAGACTGCATTATAACACTCTGGAAGAGTAAAAATGGCAGCGTCAGTCAGGGTAAATTTTTTTAGATGGCTAAGCAGGGTCTGATCTGGACTCTGTGAGCTTTTGAGATGTCTATTGAGCATATAAACTGGTTGGAAGGATATGTGAATAGAAGGAAAAAAGGGAGAGTGATAGGAATAGTCCAGAAACTTGGGGTTTACTCCCCAGTAGAGTCACCAATTCTGCTATAGGGTAATATGCTTGGGTAGTGGTTATCAAAAATCCCTCTCTAGGCTTTTCGATGCCCGAGGTAGACAATCAGATTAGCTGTATAGTTCACAAAGATGTTGCATATATGTTCATGCTAATTTATATTAGTTAATAAAATGATATGGGAGATTACCTCTTTTCTGATTCCTTATCCTTTGGAGAACACTGAGCAGCGAAGCAGGGATCCTCCTTCACCAGCTCCAAATTTAGGTCCACTGATAAAAAAAAGCACTCGTGTAATCTCTACAACAATATACTTCTTATTAACTAAATCAACATATGATAAACATAAAACCATGCAGATCTGAGCCATTCATGTCACGATATATTAATAATTGAAAAAAAATGGCAATATTAAAGCATCGACTGGACAAAATAGATAAAGTTCTATTGATTTATAAAAAGGAGGATTACAACTGTCGGTTGCACCAAGCTCTCCTCAGTCTCCCAATCTCTCTCTCTCTTTCCTTGTATGTGATGGTGATCAAGGAAGTAAGCTCTCAATGAACTTCACCAATCCTCAACTACCACATTGCAACAACATAGCTCTACTTCACATGTATTCAAAAAACCTTCGACCTTGGACTAATAGCCCACAACTCCATTTTATAGGAGATGGAGAGGGCAAACCTTGCCCAACTCTTTCAACTAGTTCAAAAAGGAAAAAAACAAGATGTTTCCTTAGCCTTCCATGATTTTTCCTTCCTTGAGAGTCTAGTTGCTTTTGGCAAAGGCCTAATAAGAGGTTAGTGCCTTTCAGTTTCTATTTTTCACTGACTCTTCATGAGAAAAAGCTGGATTTTCCAATCATTATCGGCGGGATTTTTCCAGTTTCATATTTAAACATGGGTAACGTTTCCCTCTGGGAAATATAGAGTGTTTCCCTAGTCACTAATGCGACCTTTACATGGATTAGAAGCATTATAACGCAATTTAGTTGTTTCTGGGGTGCGTTACCTTGGCAGCAATGGGTTTTGTCTAGGTCACTTTCTTCCTTCCATATTACCTTCTCCTCTGAGCTGATGAGGAGGTCATTTGTCATGTAACAATGCTTCAGGTAGTTCCTCCACATCAAGTGGTTTTTCTTCCTCGAGTCCACCCATCTTTTATTTATATGAAGAAATCGTGGAAACGATAACCACCCCTGATTATCCTTGGGATGATATGCACCATTGTGTATATTTAATTTCACAAAAAACCCATGATCAATTTATTGTGGATTTCACCTCTTTGGGAATCCAGTTATTCTTCCCCCATATTAACCATGATTCTTGATGATGTACTCGACATCAAGCCCCTTGCTACCTGTTGTAGCTCCTAGAGACAACCTAGAGTTGTGGTAGACCAGTGCCTAGGACATCTTAGCATAGCAAGGAGCATATAATATAATGTATGAAGTTTTCAGCTTTAGCTCACATGCTATCTCCTGTAAACAGGGAAATAATATGGAATGGGACCAAATTCTCAGAAATTGACACAAGAAAAAGACACTGCAGAGGCAAGATGCAGAACTCTAATACAAAATCAACAGACAATTTAGAGACAGTTTACTGCAAAGCGGGCCGATTCAGAAATACCTCACAGACATAAATTATCAGAAGGTGTATGTAGTGAAAGAAATATTAAGAAGATATTAGTTAACATTGAGCTGATACCCAGATATACAATACCACCATGCATGGGCTTACTAATCTAAGAATCCATACATGATAATAGCATTTTAAAAGCACCCTCCCAAAGCAACTAATATAGCAGAAGTATGGTTAGCTGAATAATGGAACAGAATATCATGCATGAGCCATATTTAAAGCGCTTGACTAATCCAAGTATGGGCATCAACTAGGATGAATCCATACCCAAAATTAGTGAGCCACTCACATTCCAAAACATGATACAAGAAAGGTGGATGAAATGGAATTTTCTTTTAATATAACACAATAAAGAAAGTTACAGACTATGAAATACCAAAGACCAGAATCCTCTTTAACAGATGGAACTCCTCCTCACTGAGACCCTATGGGCTCTGAGCCTTCATACAAAAGTTCTACAAAATGTATCCAAAATTCCTTTCACTGCATAATTTTCTGATAAAATCTGGAACCCTTACAATGCGTTTCTTCATGATTTTTATAAGAGAAACTGAAACCTAGTAAAAGAGGTAGGTGATGAACATTTAATTATATCATTAAAACAAAATGGTGGAGAAGTGCCCACCCATACTGCTTGACGGCGCTGTGATGTTTGTACTGTGCTGCCGACCCTCTGAAGTAAATGCACTAGGTGAAAATTTCTTCAGGAGCACGATATAGGGATAACCATACCAACATTTTGTCCTTTCCTAAAGGAAAATTCAGCTGGAAGAAGACCTGGCGGGTATTGTTTTTTGTGCATCGTACCCTTTGCCGGCTAGACCCTGAATTAAGATTGAAGATCTTCAATATTGGACACTGAATTCCTGGGTCTTCCACTGATACTCTTTGCTGCAACATTAATGTCTTCATCTGCCAAAATCTGTGCTTTGAATAACTCTGGAGGGTTTGATAGATTTTAACCCTGCTTCTTTTAATGAAAGCTGTGTCATAACAGCTTCCCAAATCTTTCTCCATGAATTCTACCTCTGAATCATTGTCCTTTGACGTGCCTGTGGCCTCTGAAATGGAGGCTACGAGTAATAGCCAACTTCCATCGCTATTGATTTGCAAAACCCACAAACTTGTTAAAGAAAACCATGCATGGAGTGGTGAACACAGTGGGGATAATGGCAAGGTTAATGGAAACAGTCGTGTAAACTGTGATATGGTGAGACAACGTAGGGTGGCGGAAAAAATGCAGCAGAGGAATGGTGGAAAAGCTGACCAGAGAAAAACATGGGATATAATGTATGAATGAAATATATAAAAGGTGGAGGAAGAAATGCGATAACACGTGGGATGATGATGTGGAGGGAGACTGGGTCAATGGCAGGGACGATGAAATATTAGCCATCTGATCTCAGGGGGAGATCGATGGTGGAAAGAGAATTGGAGGCGATGTACAGTGGGCCAGGGACGTGATTGGCTTGCGTTAAATCCCATGCAGCTTCGGGGCCGATGATCGTTGGATGAAGGCTCTCAGATCGGACGACTGAGGTGAATATCGCTGCACGACTTTGATCGAACAATAATGCGCGATGGAGAGCGGTATTCGGGCCGTACGCAGGGACACGTGGTGAGCGTTGTATGGAATCGCTGGCCCATGGAGAAATACCGCCTCCTGCCAAAAGGTGGTGCGATACATACCACTCGGTTTCGAACAGTGTTTTGGGCGCGGGGACCACTAGGACAGGCGTATCGTGAACCATAGATTTATGATTTGATTGGATGGTGAAAAGGTGGGCTACGGGCGAGGCAGGGATGAGCAAACGCTGTTCAATCTACACAGATCAACGGCTCAGGATGCACCTGATACGTACTAGATAAGCGCCCGCCGGACTAGCACCTGGTCTAGCATCCGTGTTGCATGGAGGAAAAGACAGCAAGGCTAGGGATGAAGGAGCTATGCCTCGAATATTTTCAAATATGAATTTCCAGCCCTTTGATAATGTGTTTTGGAGGTGGGAAACAGTAATGATAGGATTGAGGACAATTTTCCTAGGCTACAAAGGGGAAATTTGAGAGCTCTGAGCTAGATTGACTGTGAAATTTTATGTAAAATGGATTATGATCAACATCGGCTCCACCTGGGGACGGCATGTTCATCCTTGGACATGTCGAGAACTCGTAGACCCTCTGATCATCATGTATGCAGACTCTGCTCTCCAACACCTCCATTTTTCACTTTATCATTCATCACAACACCAACATTATTTGGACAAAAACAAAAAGGAAACTATCATACAATATAATACATCAGGCTACATTTGCCTGAATCAGAACTGAAAGTAGGGCTTAAGAAATTGACCATTTACAGGGGCATCCAGCAAGTTTCCCTGTAAATTCTCCAACCTGAAAGTATTATTTCCCCCTTGTTCTACTATTTTGAAAGGACCAAACTAGAGGGGGTCGAATTTACCATGTTTTCCCTTCTCAGCTCTCCGGATATCCCATCTGAGCACCAAATTGCCAATCTGCAGCTTCCTGTCGTTTGCGTGCTAATAAAAAATGTGTTTCATTTTCTCCTGATATTCCATTAACCTCTGATTCACCTGGCCCCGTGTTTCTTCTAATTCAACCAATTGATTGATTCTTCTAATCATATCATCAGGTTCCTCCTGGCTTTCCTGCATAAATCGGGCCACTGGTAAAGCTAGTTGTATAGGAAAAACTGCTGCTCGTCCATACACCAATTCATAGGGAGATTTCCCAGTTTCTCTCTTGCTAGTGATTCTAGTAGCCCATAGAGAAAATTTCAATTGGGAATCCCAATTCTTCTGATTTTCATTGATAGTTTTCTTCAAAGCCCTCACCAGAGTTTTGTTTGAAGACTCTGCCAAGGCATTTCCTTGTGGATAGTAAGCTGTAGAGTGATTGAGTATGATATTATATTGCTGGCAGAAATTCATAAATTTTGCAGACTTGAAGGCCTGTGCATTATCAGTCACTATCCTAGCAGGACAGCCAAACCTGGATATGATGTTTTCCTCCATGAACTTTATGATCACAGTATCTGCAGCATTCCTTGTAGGTATGGCTTCCACCCATTTGGTGAAATAATCTGTGGCTGTTAATATCCATTTATGTTGTCCACTTGATGGGGGATGTATCTCACCTATAAAATCAATACCCCATTGTTTGAATGTCTCATCCACATGGACTGGAATCAGGCGAAATGGTGCGGATTTCTGTCTCTCGGCAAATTTCTGACATTTATCACATGCTCTTACCCTGACAAAAACATCCCCAGAAAGCTTTGGCCAATAGAAGCCAGCTTTCAGAATCTTATGAGCCGTGGCCCTCCAGCTGTAATGACCTCCAAAGATCCCTTCATGGAATTCTACTATAATACTCTCGACTTCATTCTCTGTGAGACACAGGAGTAAGATGCCTGAGGGATCTCGCTAGTATAGCCAGCCATTGGCGATTATATACTTCTGTGATTTCAATATTAGTGCTCTGTATTTAGTTTTGTCACAGCTTGGAGGGAAACTGAGTGTGAGGAGATATTCTACTATCTCTTTGTACCACAGACTGGTGAGGTACTTTATATGTGCCTTTGGAGTGGCTACTCCAATTCCATGTCGTTCTTCTTTTTCCTCAGATTCTTCACCCACTATAATGGACAAATTTATGCCCAGGGCTTGATAGTTTGATTCAGATAACATTTTGGAAAGCCCCTGTCCTTTAATCAGCTTAGTAGGGCGGATGTCTAAATCATACTCTTGTATTTTGGCAATCCACCTTCCCCTTTTTCCCTCACTATCCCCCTGAATAAGGATATCTTTTATAGTAGCAGCAGGCACAAATGAAGTGATGTGGGACTGTAAGATATATACACGGAATGCTTTGAGATATTTCACTAGGGCGTATGCTTGCTTTTCCAATATGTTATACTTTAATTCTGCATCATGGAGCACCTGACTGAAAAAGGCAATAGGTTGCTCATACCCCTCCTCATTTTTCTGCAATAAAACTCCTGCTATTGTATGAGGTGATGCAAAAGAGAAAATCATGAAAGGTTTATCATAATCTAGTCCAGCCAACACGGGGGCTTCTTCAAAAGCATTCTTTATCTTGGTAAATGCATCCCGTGATTCTTGTGACCACTTTACCTCATTATCTTTCTTTAGCATATCTGTTATATGCCTAACTATCTCAGCATAGTTAGGGATAAACCTTCTTAAGAAATTTATGTGCCCAAGGAATACTTGTACTTCTTTCTTATTTCTGGGAAAAGCAATATTGTTTATAACCTCTACCCTCTTAGGATCTATCTTCACCCCATATTTAGTCACAATATGGCCCAAAAGTTTTCCCTCTTCTAATGCAAATAAAGACTTTTGAGGATTAAGGGAGAGACCATACCTTCTGCATTTCTAAAAAGTTCTCCAGAGATGTTCAATGTGCTCAGCATCATTTTTTGAAAATACAGTGATATCATTGAGGTATACCACCAGGAATTTATCTTTCTCCCCAACAAAAGCAATATCCATTGCCCTTTGAAAAGTGGCCCCTACATTAATCAATCCAAAAGGCATCCTGGCATACATAAATGTACCCCACGGTGTGGTGAAAATTTTGTAGAAATTTGATGAATAATGATTAATTATCCACCGAGACTATCCTGATCACATATCAATTCGAATTCATATGCAACACATAATCTCTTCCACTGAGATCATCACACATGCGGAAATAAAACAAGCGATAACACATCAAATCATCATACACATTAACACAGTATGTATGGGGAAAGCTTATAGCTGAAAACCCCACAGCTATTGTGTATATTATAATGGAGAAATCATGTAACAAACTCAGTACAATACTCCTCACAAGTACTCGGTACTATCTCATGAAGTTACACACAATCTAGCTCAGTTTTGAACAGGTTACTGGTTCAAAACTCACTGCCAATTGCCTTGCCTCTATTGCGTGTTTCAATGCTATGGGATGGCCTCTTTATATAGATAAACCACCAGCCTAAACTGCGCAATCATCATGGGCTTACTCCTCCTATCTGTGTGTTGCAAATAGCAACAGTATAGTCACAACTGATAGCTAGCTCCACCCTTTCATCTACCTCTTTCACTGGTCTCCACTGAATTGATCATGCACTGTAGTGAACTGATGTGTTCTTGAGTTGAATAATGAGTTACTAATTAATGAATTAAATTATATTTAATTCACTCCACTCATAACTAATTGATTAGCTAGTTAAACTAATCTCAACTAGTTCAACTAAAATAAACAGAACACAACTCCACTATCTGTCTCATTAACTCCTCCAAACTTCTGCCAATGAAGTCCAACTGAAGTCAACCATGCATGATGCCATCAAACCCTTGGGAACCACGTGATTCCTATGTCAGATGCATGAGCCACTTCTGTAGCTCGAACTGAAGTGCTCCAAGAGAGTAAACTGTTGTTTAGAGTCCAAATATTATTAAGGGTAAATAATATTTGACTTCCCTATTTTTAGGAGAGGTAGTCTAAAAATAGCCTTCAACCTCTTCGACCTAAAAAATAGAGTCTCATCTATTTTTACCAACATGACCAATGCTCCAAGAATCTCAAACTGGAATCCCCGAACCATGCTCCATATGTCTAAAAATAGACATAGTCTAAAAATAGACTTTGCGCCAGAATTTGCCTGCGGGCCCACTTAGTGAAGGCGACTTCATTTCACTAAACTCCATCATCTTGCTGCATTCTCAGCGAGTATTCTTCTGGTCTTCTGGAAGTACAACCACTTGATTATAACCAGAGAATCCATCCATCAATGACATTCTTGTAGCTCCAACTACTTTCTCCAGGATGTGATCCATTTTAGGTAGTGGATAATTATCCTTTAAAGATGCTCTGTTTAAATTCCTAAAATCCACACACAGCCTTATTTCTCCATTCTTCTTGCGTACAGGGACAAGATTCGCCACCCATTCAGAGTACCTCAGTGGTACAATTATTTTGGCTTTTAGCAGCTTCTTGATTTCTTTCTCAATAGAAGGCAGCAACAAGGGATTGATTTGTCTGAGCTTCTGATTATGAGGCCTTCAGTGGAATTTTGTGTTGCATAATATTAATATCAAAAGTTTTCAGATCCTGATAGGAAAATGCAAACACATCTTTGTAAGACTGAAACAATTTCTGATATGGATTTTTATATTCTCCAGGGATCTTTTTGGACAATTTGACAATTTTGGGTTCAGCCTCAGTACCCAAATTCAGGTCTTCCACCTGATTCTCTTCTACCACTTTGCTTGGCTGCAGTGGGACATCATTCTTATCAAATAATTTTTCTAGAGGTACCAACCCTCTAGGTATAGTGTTTCCCTTTAGCTGCAACACTTTGTTTCCTGCCACTTTCTCCTCCCAATTTCTCTTTGGAATATCTTCAGGTTCTACCTCTTCTTCATCATCAATCTCCATATTGGAGAATTCTCCTACTGTTTCCAGGAATCTCTTCATCTGTTCTTCATCCTCAAATACTTTCCAGTGCTTGATATTGTTTGGTATTGAAGGCCGATAACGCATCTCTACTTCATATCTTAAAAGAGGGTTTTGAGGTGGTCGAAATGTGCTAGCAGCCACAACAAGGGAATCAGCCATCCTATTCTATTCTCGGGGCATGAAATGTATATTAAATGCTAAGAAGAAGTTTTCTACCATGTCCCAAATCTCATTCCTATAAGCCCTTAGCCTAGGATGTTTGGTCTGACACTGATTCCTGACTTGTCTGACTACTAGTTCTGAGTCTCCCAGAACCTTTAAACCTTGTATACCCATGCTCTTGGATGTTTTTAATCCTAACATGAGTGCTTCATATTCAGCCACATTATTGGTGGCTTCATATTCTAATTTGAAAGACAGTGGGACCCATCTTCCTGCAGGAGAAATCAATAGCACTCCAGCTCCATTTCCTTCTCTTGAATTTGCTCCATCAAAATAAAGTGTCCATATTCCTGCTTCCATGTTCTCTGAGGGCTGCTCACTCTTGATCTGGCAGAAGGATGGTTCATGAGCATAATCTTGATCTTCTTCCAGCATTAAGCATGAAAAATCTCCTTCTTTACTGTAGACTGGTGAATTCACAGAATTGTCAGCCTTTGTCACCATCTTGACAAATCTAGTCTCCCTATACAATCTCCTCTCTTGGCCACCAAAAACTAGGATAGTGGCGTATGTTAAATCCATTTTAATTGATCCGCCAATTTTTGTTCCCCAAGACCTTGATAGCAGCATGCCAAAATGGGCTGGAATGTTAGCCACCACTATGTCCATTACCACACTCTTTTCTGGGATTTGAGCCAAATTGACCACCAAATCTTTGATCATCCCCAAGCATTTAACTCTTTTGGAGTCAAATGAATAGAGGTCTTTGTATGGACGTGTGATTTGTAAACCTAGTTGTTCCATGACTGACAGAGGCATAAGATTATGGGAAGCCCCAAAATCCAGCATACAATTATGTAATAGCAGGTCATGGATCACTAGAGACACATAAAAGGGAAGAGTAGAAGGATCTACCTCCTCAACATGAGGGCCAAAAACTACCATGGGTCTTTCTTCTTGAAGGTTGAGACTATCTGGGATGATTGGTGCTTTTGGAGGGAGTATGAAAGAGGTGACTTGAGATTGATATGCTGGATGTTTCAACAGTTCAGTCAAGGGGACTGGGATTTTGACCTTTTCAAGTTCCTTTTGCAGACTGAAAGTAGGGGGGGAATTTTCTATCACAACCTCTTGTGACTCTTTGTTTTCAACTGGGGGCTTGACTTCTTTTGACACAGACTTGGTATTAGGAGGAATGACTACTTTTGAAGAAGAAGGAATTTGATCATTAGACTGCAAAGGTTTGTTTAGAGGTCCCTTACCTTTGTCTGTATCTTTCTTCTTTGTTGACTCCTCCTATGCGGGTGCTTCCTTTTGGGGTAGCTCTTCTTCTTGTTCTTGGGTACGAGTCCTCTTCCTAGAAGATCTGAGATCATATCTTCTATTGAAATGTGCTTGCATGAAATCATCAAATTGTTTACAATAATGATCAAATTCTGCTTCATTTGTGTCTCTGATATTTTCTTCTTCTTGTAATGAGCACTCGACTTCATCATTCCCTTGCAAAGGGCATTCTTCTCCATCACTATTTGAAAAGGTAAGATTTGCATCCTCTAGTCTATAGGCAGTGTCCTCAGTGGAGTCATCTATTGGACCTTCTAAGTACAATGGGTGTGGTACTTGATCTTGTTGTTCTTTTGCCTCCCTTGGCAATATTTGTAAGGGTGGTTTCCTGTAATGAGGATTGTAACCCTTGTTTGGAGCATTCTGGAAATTCCTGAAAGCTGAATTCTTGGCCTCTAATTCGAGCTTGACCATTTTCTTAATCAATTTTCTCATTTCTTCCATTTTTTCTGAGTCTCTGTCTTGACTAGAAGTGGATGCCTCCTCTTTGCCCCTTCTTCTGGTACCCTGTTCAACTCTTCCTTTTGATTTTCCAGTGGAGGCAAAGTTTGCTTCCAAATCTAGTGCATTTGCCTGAGCATCATCCAGAGTAGTAGGCTTTATTCTCTGAGAGAGAAACCAAATTCTAAATCAAAGGCTGCCACAAAAACAACTTTAGCAGCAGTTTGATGGGGTTTCATATCAGCAGGGAGACTCAGATACAATTTATTAAATCTCTTGATAAATTCTGACACTCCTTCATTGTGTCTTTTCTTTAGTGTATTAAACTCAATGAGACAATTTCCATGATCTTTCTTTTCTCCCCATTTATTGAGGAAAGTATCTTCCATGTTATCCCAAGTGGTACTAGAACGGCCAGCCAATGTCTTAAACCATTTTCGAGCTTCACCATCTAGAGACTGCACAAACAGTCTTAAGACCACATCCAAATGTTCAACAATAAAGTTCTCTACAAAGGAGCAGAAAGTCTCAAGATGTTTCTGAGCATCAACCTCATTTTCTCCATTGAATCTGGGCAAGATTTTCAGATAATTCTGGGGCATATCATTTAGCACTTGCGGTAATTCCAGGGGAGCATATTTGTTCATCAAGAAGGCTGGAACATTGGCCATTGGAGGAGGTGGAGGTAGTGCGATTGTTTGACGAGTAAGAGGAGGAAGAGGAGGAGGAAGTGGATTATGAATAATAATGGGAATATGTTCAACTGTAGCTTGAGGGGTTGAGGGGAACGAAGGTCTATTAATAACAGATACTTTGGTTACTTCCTTGACCTCTTGAACCTCGGGAGTAGGATGAGGACTACTTTTATTTCTGATACCCTCTCGGGGTGGACTATCTAAGTAATAATAATCAGTATCTCCAACAGTGGAGTCGGGATTTGGCACTTGAGTTTCTTGAGAAGAAGAGGATGGGAAGTCTTCTGTAGACACTTCAAGAGTTTGGGAACGGGCTAATTTCCTTTCCCTCCAATTTCTTCTATGTATAATCTGGTCAGGGTCAGACACTGAAGGTGTCTTTGGCTTAGACGAATCTGACCTCAGGTGTGGCTTACGAGGAGCCAGGACTGCAAATAGATTTATCAAGTAACAAATGTGGAGTCGCCAAGGTGAGGGATCTACAACTCTCAACTCTCCATGCTCACCTACTTGAAGAGTGAATAAAATTTTTTCGAGGCCCAGGGATTATAATTTTCTCAAATTCGTCCCTGGCAACGGCGCCAGAAAGATGTTGTAGCTCCTATAGATAACCTAGAGTTGTGGTAGACCAGTGCCTAGGACATCTTAGCATAGCAAGGAGCATATAATATAATGTATGAAGTTGTCAGCTTCAGCTCACATGCTATCTCCTGTAAACAGGGAAATAATATGGAATGGGACCAAATTCTCAGAAATTGACACAAGAAAAAGACACTGCAGAGGCAAGATGTAGAACTCTAATACAAAATCAACAGACAATTCAGAGACAGTTTACTGCAAAGTGGGCCGATTCAGAAATACCTCACAGACATAAATTATCAGAAGGTGTATGTAGTGAAAGAAATATTGAGAAGATATTAGTTAACATTGAGCTGATACCCAGATACACAATACCACCATGCATGGGCTTACCAATCTAAGAATCCATACATGATAATAGCATTTTAAAAGCACCCTCCCAAAGCAACTAATATAGCAGAAGTATGGTTAGCTAAATAATGGAACAGAATATCATGCATGAGACATATTTAAAGCGCTTGACTAATCCAAGTATGGGCATCAACTAGGATGAATCCATACCCGAAATCAGTGAGCCACTCACATTCCAAAACATGATACAAGAAAGGTGGATGAAATGGAATGTTCTATTAATATAACACAATAAAGAAAGTTACAGACTGTGAAATACCAAAGACCAGAATCCTCTTTAACAGATGGAAATCCTCCTCACTGAGACCCTATGGGCTCTGAGCCTTCATACAAAAGTTCTACAAAATGTATCCAAAATGCCTTTCATTGCATAATTTTCTGATAAAATCTGGAACCCTTACAATGCGTTTCTTCATGATTTTTATAAGAGAAACTGAAAACTAGTAAAAGAGGTAGGTGATGAACATTTAATTGTATCATTAAAAAAAAATGGTGGAGAAGTGCCCACCCATACTGCTTGACAGTGCTGTGCTGTTTGTATTGTGCTGCAAGCCCTCTGAAGTAAATGCACTGGGTGAAAATTTCTTCAGGAGCACGATATAGGGATAACCATACCAACATTCTGTCCTTTCCTGAAGGAAAATTCAGCTAGAAGAAGACTTGGCGGTTATTGTTTTTTTTGCATTGTACCCTTTGCCGGCTAGACCCTGAATTAAGATTGAAGATCTTCAATATTGGACACTTAATTCCTGGGTCTTCCACTAATACTCTTTGCTGCAACATTAATGTCTTCATCTGCCAAAATCTGTGCTTTGAATAACTCTGGAGGGTTTGATAGATTTTAACCTTGCTTCTTTTAATGAAAGCCATGTCATAACAGCTTCCCAAATATTTCTCCATGAATTCTGCCTCTTAATCATTGTCCTTTGACGTGCTTGTGGCCTCTGAAATGGAGGCTGCGAGTAATAGCCACCTTCCGTCGCTGTTGATCTGCAAAACCCAAAAACTTGTTAAAGAAAACCATGCATGGAGCGGTGAACACAGTGGGGATAATGGCAAGGTTAATGGAAACAGTCGTGTAAACTGTGATATGGTGAGACAACGTAGGGTGGCGGAAAAAATGCAGCGGAGGAATGGTGGACGAGCTGACCAGAGAAAAACATGGGATATAACGTATGAATGAAATATATAAAAGGCAGAGGAAGAAATGCGGTAACATGTGGGATGATGACGTGGAGGGAGACCGGGTCAATGGCAGGGACGATGAAATCTTAGCCGTTTGATCTCAGGGGGAGATCAATGGTGGAAAGAGAATCGGAGGCAATGTGCAGTGGGCCAGGGGCATGATTGTCTTACGTTAAATCCCATGCAGCTTTGGGGCACGATGATCGTCAGTTGAAGGCTCTCAG
Organism: Pinus albicaulis; assembly: GCA_034641835.2. Lineage (NCBI taxonomy): Eukaryota > Viridiplantae > Streptophyta > Pinopsida > Pinales > Pinaceae > Pinus > Pinus albicaulis. Next base: position 1,418,794,749 of record CM076584.1, on the reverse strand, counting down.
ATCGGACGACTGAGGTGAATATCACTGCACGAATTTGATCAAACAATAATGCGCGATGGAGAGCAGTATTTGGGCCGTATGCAGGGACACGTGGTGAGCACTGTATGGAATCACTGGCCCATGGAGAAATACCGCCTCCTGCCGAAAGGCGGTGCGATACATACCACCCGGTTTTGAACAGTGTTTTGGGTGCGGGGACCACCAGGACAGGCGTATCGTGAACCGTAGATTTATGATTTGATCGGACGGTGAAAAGGTGGGCTACGAGCATTTCAGGGATGAGTAAATGCCGTTCGATCTGCACAGATCAACGGCTCAGGATGCGCCTGATACGTACTAGATAAACGCCCGCCGGACTAGCGCCTAGTCTAGCGTCCGGGTTGCATGGAGGAAAAGACAGTGGGGCCAGGGCTAAAGGAGCTATGCCTCGAATATTTTCAAATATGAATTTCTAGCCCTTAGATAATGTGTTTTGGAGGCGGGAAACGGTAACGATAGGATTGAGGATGGTTTTCCAAGGCTACAAAGGGGAAATTTGAGAGCTTTGAGCCAGATTGACTGTGAAATTTGATGTAAAACGGATTATGATCAACACTACCTCTGTTGAGATTCAAAAATATGATGAGCTTAGTGAAAAGAGTCGCCTTCACTAAGTGGGCCCACAGGCTGTTTTTGGCGCAAAGTCTATTTTTATACTATGTCTATTTTTAGACATGTCGATCATATTCTATGAGTTGCAGGATGCTATTTGTGGATGGTTGGTCAAGTTGGAAAAATAGATGGACTTCTATTTTTATACGTATTTGGCGGAATCTATTTTTAGATTGCCAGTCTAAAAATAGATATGTCGAATATTATTAGCTCTTAATAATATTTGGACTCTAAACATTATATTATTCTCTTGGAGCACTTCAGTTAAGTGCACAGATGTGGCACAACAGTTGACAGAAGGAATTACGCTATTCTTGAGGGTTTATTGGAGCTAATGCATGGAGGACTTTAGTTAGAACTCATGTGACAGAGTTTGGTAGAGTTGTAGAAGTAGTTGGTGGAGTTGCGTTTAGTTTAACTCAGTTAGACTCAGTTGAGCTAGTTGTATCTAGTCTAACTGATTGATACACTAGTGAGAGTGGTGTGAATTAATTATTAATTAATTCACTAAACAACAACTCATTAATTAATTGAATAATACATCAGTTAACTACAGTGCATGGCAGTTTCAGTGGAGACCAGTGGAGAGGTAGGTGAAAGAGCAAGTGTGACTATCAGTTGTGACTATAGTGATGCATTGATTGCATCCAACACTCAGTGGAGATGCAAATGAGGATTGTGTGAGAAAGGCTGGAGCAATTTGAGTTCATTCAGAGCCATTATTCACCAGGGATTGCACAGTAGAGGCAGGCTAGCAGGTGGCAAATATTGGTGCATGGATTTGCAAGATCGAGCCTGATTAGTGTGTAGCGATTGTATTGTACTGAGAGCTTGACATGTTCAGCTTTTTATGAGGATTTTTACATGATCTCTATGACATATATTATATACAGATAGTGGGGGTTTTTAGCTTCAGGCTTTCCCGTTAAATCATTGTGTTAATGTGTGTGAATTTTTATGGTTTCATGTGTGCATTGCAATTGATTTAATTTTTGCATGTGATGATAAATGGTGGAATAGATTTTGTATTGTGCATGAAGTTAAAATAGTGTGTGATCAGAAGAATCTTGGATATATAACACATAAGTTATATAATTTCTACAACCTCCTCATCGGTGACAATCTCCATCATCCCGGTGTTGACATTGTCTCTCATCATTGTGATCCGAATTTATGCAGGAATGCAAAAGAATACACATATAACCATAAATACCAAGATGTAATGGAAATAAAACTTCATTTAATTAATATCAAAGAATTAAAATTTGTTTATAGAAAGAATGGAAATAAACTAGCTAGGGCACTTGTAACTTATCTTTGAGAAGAGATGTGGTGGCGACAGGCCTCTAAACTCTATGTTACAATGAGGCTCAAAGGCCTATATATTATTGAGAAATAATAGAAAACCCTAATCATCCAAAAAATAACCCTAGGAGATGAAACGATAGACTATGGGCCCCGTCGGGGTAAATTGGTACATCAATTTCCCGAGGTTGTAACTTTGGCATACTATCTCCATTTGACGCACGCGATACATCGTTAGAAAAATATATCCGAGGACTACAACTTATAACAATGAATGTTGAGTTTTGAACGAAATCATATTCATCGGAGGTTTCATGCCCAAAAGGCGTCTTTTAGGGCCTAAAAATGGCTCCGAAAGTTCAAGACCCGAAAAACTGCCAAAAATATTAAATTTTGATACAATTAAGGAAACTGAAAAATTGAAAGAAATAATGGTGGGATCCAAGTGGAATAGGCGGGTGGCCACCAATATCCACCTATATCATTCCTCCCCCTTAGGAAGCAATGGTTCCCATTGCATTGAGTTCCTCCATGAGATGATGAAACTTTTGTTGCACTTGGTCCCTGGTGAGCCACTTGCCTTGGTGAAGGAGTTGGCCTTCTTTGATAACTTGATATAGCTGGATCCTCTACTGGGGGGTGTCATTAATCTGTGTGTCCATAATTCGATCAATTATGGCTTGTTCCATGCAATATAGGTTTAACTCTATTGGTATGAGTTGTTTTTCCATGTTAGATGTGTCCAGTAGAGGTGGAAAGTAGGGTCGAAGGCGGTCCACATTGAACACTGGGTGCAGACCAAGGAATGGTGGAATACTGAGTTCAAACGAATTGTCCCCTACATCCTTGGTGATGGTGTATGGCCCATATTGGAAAAGGTGTAGCTTGCAGTGGGGTCCAGCGAGGCGCTCCTTCTGCAAATGTAGCCACACTTTGTCACCCACCTAGAAGTTGTGTTGCACCCGATGCTGATCATGTCACTAGTTATATTCAGCATTGGATCTGTCCAATATGTCATGAACCTATTGGAAGATGTGTTGAATACGATCAATGAAGCTTTTCGCCTTGGAAACTTCAAACTGGACATGATCTGAATCAGCTTGAGTAACTGCAAATGGCATGGCTAGTTCAATGGGACATAATGGCTGGAATCCCAAGCCCACCTAAAAGGGGTCATGGTCGGTTGAGTTGTGGAGGCCCCGGTTATAGCTATGTTGTACATAGGGGAGGCTCTCATCCCATGTGTGTTGAAAATTTGAGTTTTACATATTATGTAGAATGTGTACGATCATCCTGTTGATGACCTCTGCCTGGCCATCAGTTTGGGGATGGAAAGCTACGGACTTGGTGAGCTTGGTGTCCAACATTCACTAGAGGTTGGACCAAAATGTATTGAGGAAACTGCTATCCTGATCTGAGATGATAGATTGTGGGATCCTAAAGTGTACCCATACTCGTTCAAAGAAGAGTTTAGCAGTGGCTTTTGTTGTGATATTCTTATTGTAGGCTATCATAATGGTCATCTTCGAGAATATGTCGACGACCATGAAAAAAAAATCATTTCCATGCTTAGTAGAAGGAAGGCCCAACATATAATCCATGGAGATGGATTCCCAAGGTCGACTAGGGGTAGGCAGCAGAGTATAGAGGCCTTTCTTCTTGATGATCGGTTTGGCAAAGGCAAAAGCAGTGCAAGATCTGATGTACTTCCTGAAATAATGTCGAAGATTTGGAGAATAGAAATACTTCTACAGTACTGCCACTATTTTCTCGACCCCGAAATACCCAGTGACCCAACTATAGTGTGCTTCCAAAATCATCTTGGCATGCTCGGTTGAAGGAACACAAAGGTGTCACAAGTGACATAGCATTGCATCTTGGAGGTGAAAATTTGGAACTTGATTACCCTCCAAGAGCATCTTGTATGTGTGGCTGAGTTTTGGATTGCTCTTATAGAGAAGCGGCCAATCAGAAGTCTTGTGCCCATAAGAGTTAAGCATGGTGGTTATCGCCATGATCGCAGGTCGGCTAAGGCAGTCTGCAACATTATTGGTGCTACCCTTCTTGTACTTGATGTTCAAATGAAATTTTTGCAGATATGTGGATCAATTCTAATGGCGATCATTTTGAAAATTCACTTGTGTCTGTATGAAATGCAGGGGTCGGTGGTCTGTGTGGATGATTGTTTCCTTCCCCAAAATGTAATGCTTCCATTGTTAGTAAGCCTGCACAATTGAATACATCTCTTTGTCATAAGTGGGATACTTCCAGACTGTGTCAGACAATGTCTCACTATGATATGCCATTGGATTCCCCTATTGAGTAAGAACTGCCCCAATAGTATAGTCAAGACATCTATCTCAATCTCAAATTATTGTTGCAAGTCTCGTAATGTGAGCACTGGGGTAGAGTAGAGGCGATGCTTCAATTATACGAACACCTTCTGTTGAGATTCCAACCAAAATAATTTTTCTTTCGCTCCTCCCTTGGTGACTTGACTCAAGGTCCAAGTGATTTAAGAGAATCCCAACATGAACCTGTGGTAGAAATTAGCAAGACCCAGAAAGCTACGAATCTATGTTAGAGTGGTTGGGGCTGGTCAATCCCAAATGACGTAGATCTTGGTTGGATCCACATGCACCCCCACCCATCAATAATGTATCCTAGATATTGAACCTGGGTCATGCCAAAAGTGCACTTCTCCAAATTGGCACACAACTTGTGTTGCCACAGTTTTTGGAGGACCTTTTAGATGTGGTGGAGGTGCTCTTCCCAAGTCTAGCTGAAGATTAGGATGTCATCCAAGTACAATAATACAAATGTGTTGGTGAATGGATGCAAGATTTCATCCATCAGCCTCATGAAGGTTGCGTGAGAATTCATCAACACGAAAGGCATGACTAGCCATTTGAAAAGATCCTGCTTGGCTTTGAATGTAGTCTTCTAGACATTAGATGGTTCAATTGGTACCTGGTGATACCTAGATTTAAAGTCGATCTTGCTGAAATATTTCATCCCTTTGAGTTGGTCCAGAAGGTCATCAATCTGTGGGATCGGGTATTCCAGAAAATGATCTTGTTCAACACCTGATAGTCAATATAGAGTCTCCAAGTCCCATCCTTCTTCTACACCAACACTATCGGGTTCCCACAGAGCAATGAGCTTGGTTGGATGTGACCTTTCTACAACAACTCCTGAATCTACCTCTTGTTTTCATCATTCTCTAGAACATAGCGCCGATAAATTGATCCATTGGGTAGCAGTGCACCTAGGGTCAGATCGATGGGGTCCTTGCCTTGACAATGCAGAGTCACCCCTGTGGGTGAGGTGAAGAAGTCCCCATACTCCTCCATGACCTTGTCCATTTTTTGTGGTCGCATGGAGGAGCCCTACCTGGAGGTTGTGGCCATAGTATTCTTCTTGCCCTGAGGGAAAATCATCAGGAAATGGTTTTGGAAATGAGCATACTACATTGTTTTGCAGTAACCAAAGAGATAGTGGTAGGAGGTGGTACCTTTGGTATCCTGTACAACTTATTGCCCAAAGTAACAATAACAACACGAGGCCAGGACTCATACACAACATGTCGCTTCCACAAGTATGGTTGGCCTAATAACACATCACAAAAATCAAGAGATGCAATGTCACATAATACACATTGGTGAAGGGCTTGATGCTGTAGGGAAGGTAGCATTGTTGGCTGTTGCAGAGTTCTCATCCTTGGTAAAGCCACCCGATGGTGTACGATTGTGGGTGTGTTGTGGTCGAAAAACCCATCCGCTTCATGACCTCTACTAAAATGAGGTTCTTTTGGCTTCCACTGTCAACAATGAACTATAGCAGGGAACCCTTTGCCCACATATAGGAGTGGAAGAGCCTCTACTCCTCCTATGTATCTTCTGGTTCTTCCTTTTGGATCTTCATGGTGGCAACAATGGCATTGGGCTATATATCAATAATCTAATTCCCTTTTTCATTCCCCTTCTCAGGTTTTGATTCAGAGTCAGAGCATGTATTTGATTCGAAAGCCTTCATCTCGGCCACTAGTAACTAATTGGCTCGACACTCACTTGTGTTGTGAGTGGAGCTCTTATGGAACTCACACCACTTTCCTGTGTCATTCTTCGGCTTCGTGGTGTTGTTATTTTATTTCAGCTTTGGCATGTTGTCTTGGGCTGCCATGCCTTGGATTTTTCCTTTATTCTGTGGTTTGGGGGCACCTTTCACTTGCTTTTTATTCACAGATCCAAAGTCTTGCTTCTTCTGTTTGAATTTTTGCTCAATCTCGGCAGCATACTGGTATTCTGTACCAAGCTAGAAGATGTCGAGGAAATCTATTTCCTCCTGAATGTATCTATGCAGAAAAATGTAGTACTTTAGCACCAAATAAATTGATACCCAACTTTGTGTGGAGGGTATGGAACAAATTTTTCATCTCGTGCACATCTTGATCCCTTTGCTACCGCAGCGTAGTCCATTGTATGTACTTGTCCTCATAGCTCCCCACGGGATAATATTGTTCCTTGATGGCGTCTCGGAAATAATTCCAAGTGGGTATGACCGAGCATAGAGAGGGTTCCCCCTCGTCCTTTTTCTCACATTAGGTTTCCCACTAGTCCTTCACATGGGGGACAACTTTGAGGAGTGCAAAAATAATCTTCTCCCAGTCGAAAAAGTCATGGATTGAGAAATATCCTTCTAATAGATTAAAAAATATATATACAACATCTACATCTATTTTTCTATCAAATATGGGAATGTCAAAGTTTACTTGCACCTTAAAAGGGGTTGCACCTCCAGAGTGGTTGCTGGATGCAGATGTGCTACCAGTGGGCCGTCATTGAAGGATCTGGACAAATTTATCCATCATCGCATTACTTTATTTTTTAAGGGCCTCCTCGAGAAATATTTTGATAGGATTTACTAGTCCCTCATCTTTCTTTTCCTCCCCCATGGGCGGGCATCAGGGTTTGTGAAGCTGATCTTGCAAAGGTTCAACCATATCGAGCCCTAACTCCTTATATCCGACCTCGGTGGGGACATGCAAAGAAGGATCAAGAAAGAGAAGATTGCTCTGATACCACTGATCCGAATTTATGAAAGAATGCAACAGAATACACATATAACTATAAATACCAATATGCAGTGGAAATAACACTTCATTTCATTAATATCAAAGAACTGAAATTTTTTTACATACATAATGGAAATAAACTAGCTAAGGTGCTGGTAGCTTATCTATGAGAAGATATGTGGCAACTACAGGCCTATGAAATATATGTTACAATGAGGCTCGAAGGCCTATATATTATTGAGAAATAATGGAAAACTATAAACATCCAAAATCCTAACCCTAGGAGATGAAACACCAGACTATGGGCCTCGTCAGTGTAAATCGATACATCAATTTCTTGGGGTCATAACTTTGGCATATTATCTTTGTTTGATGCACATGATACATCGTTAGAAAGATATATTTGAGGACTAAAACAATGACATAGAATTTCAAGTCTGGAACATACTCATATTTTCTAAAGGTTTGATGCCCAAAAGGCATTGTTTAGGGCCTCAAATCGGCTCCAGAAGTCCAAGACCCAAAAAACTGTCAAAAATAGTAAATTTTGCTACAATTGAGGAAACTTAAAACTAAAAGAAACACTGGTGGGGGTCCAAGTGGAATAGGTGGGTGGATACCAATCTCCACTTGGATCACATTTTCTCACCCATACATTGTATTCTTACATTTTTTAGATGGATCCATCATCCACATCTCATATTGTTTATTCTAATGGTGCGAGTCGCTTCTCTAGGAATCTTGCCTTGGTAGCTTGGTCCATTTTCACCCTTGTGCATTCGTTAGTTCATTCCAATGACATATGAATTGGATATGCCACCAATAACCTGGACTAATATGATTCTGTGATAGGGTTTTTAGGCGATTCGCTTGATCGTCGCATCATTCATATATTCCTTGCTACTTGTCATGCAATTGAATGGTGTTTATCATGTGCATAATCATGTCCTATTTAGAGAATACATATAAGTGAATCTTTTGGCACGTGAATTTGAATTCATTACATTCAGTCATGTTCCTAGAGCCCAAAATCACTATGTAGATTCCATTTCAAATAAAATTCTATATTGGAATTTATCACATACAATAAGGAAACCATAAACATAAGCAAATGGCAAACCACAATCGTCACAAAAAATGTAAAACCATATTATGTATCATCATATCAAAACATACAAGTGTTTGGATTCCACTACTCTAAATAAATCTGACATGCACGTAGCATGTTACATAACCAAAAAATGGGAACCATATGTCCCTATCCCTAGTCACTATCATCTAGAGGCTCTCAAGCCAATGGCTCGATACCACCAGCTCATATATCTTGAACTGCCTGACCAACCATTGCTATGCGTCGCATGATACCTCACCACTCTAAGGGAAGACTAGTGCAGTAATCCATATAACGAAATTTTAAATCATGCCATCCAAAATCATTCACCCTAGTTAGTAGCACGTCAAATCTACAACAGAGGTCCTCTAGCATAACATCACTATCTGGTGTCTATCTTGACGTCGATCCACCCTAATCTACAACCCCAGGTGTTGTGACTCAACCTTTATATCCTGTCGGTTTCACTAGTGATATATATGAATCACACAAGTTTGGAAATCAGTACCACATATACATACTTTCTAAACTTTAGATGCATCCAAAAAATATAGTAACTTTCACTTACTATCTGGATCCCATGCTTGTCCTGGCAGTAGGGAAATTCAGGATCACATTGATAGTTCAAGCAATTATACATATAGTCATCTATGTACAATGGCATCTAGTACCAATGTGAAAAAACTTAGGTTAGAACACTTTTCTGACTCCCCCTCCACCTCGTCACAGTAGTTTCCCCCATCAGAGAATCCTGGGCTGCTGTGGCCCCCCATCACGGATTTGTACATGTGGACGAATGGTAGGGATATTCTTAAAGAAGAATGAGCATACAATTGTCCCAAATGCACAATTATCACTAGTCCGTCGCCCGCATAAGGTCAATTTTCATTTAAATGATGACAAAATCATATGGGCCCACCCATAATAGGTCCTTATAAACACTCTCCCCACTATCATCATCTGCCCTCCAGTGATGTGATGAACGACATGACTACCCAAGATCCATACCACTACTGTGGATGTAGCTCATGTCACCAACCTATCTATGTCATTAATATGAATGGACTTGCCCTTTGCACAAAAACCAAGAATACAATGATGATCCACAAACACACTTATTTGTCTCCCATGAGGAGGCACTAGATGTATCTCCCCTACCATCCCCAAGGGGAGAAGTCCCGTCAGAAAATATATGTCTTGGATCGTCAGCTTGATCCTATGGTCCTGTACCATGTACGCCTCTTGGTATGGATCCCAATAGCTTACTATCCTTGACATCAAGGTCTCACCAAATCTCATCAATGGGTTCTCTAAGAATTTAAGAACCCCATAACGAGTGAAAACCGCTTTGACTGCCTGATTCCCATGAATCTCTACAAGAGGAGTCTCTAAGTCTTGTTGGCGCAATGAAACCTTAATTTATTCTGTACCTATAAGATACCATTATGTTTTTTCAGTTCAGAGTTAAAGGCATATGTCGAAATTCATTAGCTTAAGCTTGGCATAGACCCCCCCATGCTGCCCCTACTCCTTGCCCAAAACATAATTTTTCCCCTGAAAACAATGTCGAACGCATTTTTTGGCCTTGTTTATGAGTTCCAAAATGTAGATCAATCCCTCAAAAGTGCGTTTTGACCGTGATGAATGGACGGGGTCTCCCACAGCTAGCTGAGGCCCTAATATGAAAATTTAAACTACTGAAAATGATGAGTAAGGTTAGACAACCTACCTCAAACTCGCAGATCCTAATTTTGACGGTCGATTTATCCACTACGTTCTCCACAAGATTTAGGTCCTTCTCCTCCTCTCAAAATTCTCCACAACTCAATTAGAAAATGAATTGGATTTGGAGGGAAAACGTCCTTTTATAGGAAAACCCTAGTTTTTCCGTCGCCCATTGTGACCAAAACATAGCTTAGTTTGACAAACCGTCAGCACCATTGGAAAGATCTCAATGAGTCTATAATGGGTATTTCTTTGTTTCTGGTAATTTGACACTTCATCTAGAAGCCATTTTTTCCACGAAGTTTCACTTTGCTTCCAATTCAAACCAAATTTGTTCATATGAGATACTTGTACTTCGGTACCACTTTTCCTTGGCACTTGTCATCTTGTGTGTCGATTTTCATCAGGGGTAACCCTTATTTACTCATGTTTTTATGGTTCCCTTGGGTCTATCCTATGTGGCAAAATCATCGAGTCACCCTTTTTCAGAGCATCCGATATGAGTCACCCTTGCATTTATAGAGTTTTTTCTGATTCCCATTATGTCATGTTACAATATTTCATCCATATTTGCATCAAATTAATCCCGTGTTGCTATTATTAAACTCCAGGTATACTTTCCGTCACCGAAAATATTTCGTTTGAGTACTTTACCATCCCCTCTATAGTCGAGTCAGTCGCTACCAGGTCAACCATGCATTTTATGCTTTGACAAGCGAAGTTGTCAGTCCACCTCTCATTTTATATCCCTCCATTATTATCCCTGGTGTTAGGCCATCAGTCACTCTACTATTATCCCTCATTCCTTAGTTGAGGATTCCTTATTGCCTCATCTCTAGTGGGCCCTCTTCTGTCGACTTCATCACATTCATTCAAGAAGAACAGTCTAGAGGTCAGTTTACCTTTGTTCCAACTATCATCATTGTTTCGTGCCTCAGATCAAGAAAGGGGAAACATACTTTCCCTTTGACATGGTTGTTTCTCATGTTCTCGACTCCAACTCATTATTGCACGATTGGGAGTCGTACACTTGATGGTCCAGTGATCCAGTAGATTGTACCAGTGATTCCCAGGCACGTGTGACATGTTGAGGGGGTGGACCTTCAGGTAGTCCCCCACATGCTTAGATGACCTTAGAGTATGCTTCAACCTTAGTTGCAGTTCCACATATTTAATGGGTTTGATTCTAATCGCTTGTAACACCCACAACATGCATGTCTCCCTTAGATGATCCATTCTAGTCTTCAGAGCCCTTCCTTTTCAACAGGGTTTCTTCAGTTGGGATTTAATCTCCCCTTATCAACTTGAGGTGAATTATGTATCGTGTACTCAAATGTTATTGTATTCAGTCCAAACCTATGTTTTTCTAGGCACATTATGTATATGGGATTCATTGTATTATATCCTAGCCCATTGATGCCAACGGGTGATGTATTAGGTACTTTGTATCTTAGTCCCACATTGTTGGGCTCACCATTATTCTTTGTACTCAGTTATATCGGCGGGTATGGGTATGCCTCCCTCGCCTCATTTGAGATCATGTACTCGCAAATAGAAGGATACTTATATTAGTTTAGTAGGTCTCGCCCCCTCTTTTTTTGTCCTTCCTTGCTTTACTTTAGTTTTCTCTCTCTCTCTCTCTTTGACTCTGCTTTAGTGTCTTGTGGAAGTGTAACTTACAATGTATTTCGGTCATACAATTTTCTCCTAACACTGATATGTTTGGGGGAAATCTATTATCACCGAAAAATGATCACCTAGCCTTTTCTAACTAGTTGGATTGAAATACGCCATGTGAGTTTAATTTTACCGTAGTAAAATCACTTTCAATATAAAAATAATTTAATAAATCACTTTTATTATATTATTTTCTATTAAAACCCATGAGAATAATTAAATAAACCATTATTTGTTTAATTATCTCTAGGAATACTTAATAAATTATTGAGTGATAATTATTCCCTCTCACATTTGACTAAATCACCTAGGAATAATTAAATAAATCATAATTTATTTATTTTTCCTTAACTCCATCCTTGGAATAGTTATTACATCATTATTTAATAATTATTTCATTTCACACCTTTCTTATTATTCCCAAAATAGCTAATAAATCATTTTATTTGTTAATTATTTATAAATAAATATATTTAACCATTTTAAATATCTTTTCCATCTCCAAAATATAATAAAGTATTGCAAGTGGTTAGATCTAGAATTTGGTCAATAATATTTTATTATTCTCCATTTTCGAGATCAACTAAATACTTTGCTATAAATAAGAGGTTTTTTTATTCATTTCTCACCATGATCATTGTCATTGTCACCATTATCGTCACATGCCATTCGAGCTCCCATTTTTGAGTTCTACATTGTTTGGCTTTTCACACATTTAAGAGAGGAAGATCTGAATAATGAAGTGATGAGGACATCAAATGAGCCATCCCATTTAGGGGGACTTACGACCCTTTGTAAATATCCTTCGCCAGGTATCATTAAGAAAATTTTTGTCTTTCAAAGATTTTCCAATATTGGGTTATTGCATCAGATTCATTTTGTTGTTTTTTCTTTTAGAACAAATACATCTATCTTTCTACAAGTTTTTCTCACATATTTTATGCAAATTTGAAATATAAGCAACCACAATTTTTGTTAGGGTCACTAGTCACTCGTGACTTAAGTGATATCCTTTTGGTACACCATCCAAGAAATTTCATACTAACACTATTCAAAAAACATAACATTTGCGATGTTTTTAGAGGATCTTGGAATTAAAAAACAAGAATACATCATGCTGTTACAATTTTGTATCAGTCGGCCAATTGTAATGCTCAAAATAAATCTTTGTGATGTGTGGATAAATGCATTAGCAAAAAAAAAACTTCATTGTGGCAAGAAAACACAAATGCTCTATTTAGTTTAGATGCCTATGCTACAACAACATATTGTAGTTCTTATATGACAAAAATGGACCAGTCCATGACAACTGCATTCAAATAAATTCAAGACTGTATATCCCAAAAGGGAGAATGCAATAATATTTCACACAATATAAGAACTTACGGCAAGATAAACAATAAATCTGTGCAAATCAGAATATGCAGAAAGAGCTGAGCCATTTTATTATGTTGGAGATGATTCAGTTACACAAGTACAAAATATAGGTAGATCTAGCCAAAAATATGAGCTAGGATCACCCTGAGAACATGTATGCAACAGGTACAATGTAACTGGAGAGGCTCTGTAGCAAATAATGCGCTTTCCCTTCAGCATAATATGAAAATATAGTTGCAGGATGAAAAGGGAAATGCTGATCTACTCAAAATGGAAGCTTAGATGATGCCAAGATTCAAGATCTGGCCAATGTGATGGATTCTCAAGATAACCTAGAAAGGATTTTCCAAATCTGCAACTTTGGAAAATCACTTCCCTAGGATTTGATCCTTGATCTGCTAGGAAATACAGATCTGAAGCTAGATTTGAAGAATAGATGGCTGAAATGTGTTCTTAGATCAGATCTATGCTTGAAGGTATGATCCCTTCATCATATCTATGAGATGAAAGCTCTAGATCTACCTTCTCAATCCTCCAATGACGAATTCAGCTGCAGCAATTCAGCTGCTGCAGCACAGTTGCCAATAGAAACTACACTGTGAGGGAAAGAGAGGCCTCCTTCCTACTGAAATATGCTACAATAAACTCCAGGCTAATGGTAAGACTAATGGAAATGTGAAGGAATGATCCTTCACTGGATTTATAGCTGAAGTACTAGCAACTTCCTTCCTCCTTTTAGATCTGCAATATGGACAACGTTATTCCTGAAGGGAATACTGCTGCTAGGAGGTCAATAAATTTTGGCCCAATGCCAAATTTGCAATGTGGCTCTGGGAGTGCTGATCTATAAGCCCAACTGATGGGAATAATCCCTCACCTTTTTCTCCAGTTGAAGTATTGAAGACAACTTCCACCTTCCAAACTGATCTTCAGAGATCTGTAGATTTATGAATATGAATGTTTTGCAGAAAGTAGGAAAGAGATGTGGCACCAATGCCTGATGTAGAATAAAGAGAAATCCTATTTCCAGAGCTACTCAAGAAAGAGGTGGGATTCTCGCCTGGGAACACCCTGTGCTAAACAACACCTATAATCTCTGCTAAAAAGCCTAAGAATGCAGTGGAATGCCACTTGAAAATTCCAGATCCAAAAGATCATACATCAAATAATCCAAGATGCCTTTCACCCTTGCCTTCATATCCTTTATAATGTTTGAGCCTTCCCAAGCCTTGGCCCTAATCTCAACTGCAGAGTCACATGTGGACAAGATCCTCCAAGTGGGACTGCGTTGTTTGACAAAATCAACCAATAATTCTAGGTGCAATGTACACCTCCTCCATCATGTGTGCTTCATTCGCACATGATCTTCCATCACTTGATCATGAATGCTCAATGATCCCTTTGTTTGACATCTTCAAGATATTAGTTGACTTAATCAACCCTCCATGATCTTTCTAATTAAATGAGACATGATCTCCAATCTCATTCACATTAGTAGTTGCTCAACTACCTCTTTTTGCAAATATAGGCTTAATTAGTCCACTTTCACACACAAAAAGTGGATCTTATTTATCTTTGGGGTTTGTGGGTCCCTCCACCCTTTTATTTACTTAATTCATTAAGAAAATTACGGACTCTAATATTCCAAGTATGATTTCAAATTTGGGAATATTACAACCCCCCCCAGAAAAATGTTGCTTGTCCTCAAGCAAATCCAAAAGTAGATGCAAGGCCATTTATTCCCCTCCAAATGGCATCCACATAAGGAAGGCTTCCTCCATTTTCTGCAATCAGTTATGCATGTTTGGTTCCAAAGTTGTCTTTTAAAAACATAAAGAATGACTTCCAACTGTTTGGTTAGATGTCCTCCTTCCATCATGAAGTACCAAGTGACAACCATATGATGTCCAACATCATCATCAATACATGAGGTGCATAAAATAATGTGGTTCTATTCGCAAAGGAAAAGCTCCATCACACAATACATGTCTTCATCCCATGTTTCATGAATTAGATTGAGCATTGATATGCTCTCATACTTAGCCCTATTGGCCTTATTGGATCCAAGCATCATTCCAATGTTATGAAAAAGAATAAGGGAAGAAGCTATATAAGTAGACAAATATGTCAAACCATATTCTCCTAAGAGCAACCACCGGAGTAAGGCCCTTTTCTGCCATCCTCCATCTCCTCCATGTAAGATGGACAAGCCAAACTCCCCCAAAAGCAGCCAAAGCAACAAGAGATCTTGTTGATTTATCTCCTCCTCATGTGCATCATGAAGCAAAAG
Organism: Pinus albicaulis; assembly: GCA_034641835.2. Taxonomy (NCBI): domain Eukaryota; kingdom Viridiplantae; phylum Streptophyta; class Pinopsida; order Pinales; family Pinaceae; genus Pinus; species Pinus albicaulis. The sequence goes on along the minus strand of CM076584.1, from coordinate 1,418,779,539 downwards.
CATACTAATGGACATATGAAATGTCACATCAGCCCAATACAAAGAAAAATCATCAATGCATGTCATGAGATCATTATGCCAAACTTTACAAAATACAAAACACATAGACATAGGAGATGTCATGTGGTGGCCAAACTCTCTCAAGTGAAACCAAAATGAACATGCCTCCATTTGCTGCAATCTATCATTGAAACACAAGGCATGATTCAAAAAATTATGAGCTATTGGGTGGTATCCATACTCACCCAAGAGCAGCCAACGTAGCCATGCCTCCTTCTTCATTTCATATGTGTTTTTCAAGGCATGGATCAGAAAAATAGGAGCCTTTGGAGAGTGACAGAAATATCCCAATGGAAACCAACGTAACCAAGCTTGCTGCCCCTTGTAAATATGCAAGTGATCATGTGACCCCTTGCTCATCATCCTCATCCACTCACCCCAATATGGAAGATGAGTGATGTGCTGTAGAATCATGGTATCCTCCCTTTGTAGAATACCATCTCCCTCAAACTGTTGAAGAAATTTTCACTTCATGAAATGTTGAAATGTATCTCTAATGATATTTCTTAATGAGATTCTCTTCTCATCCATGGCATTCTAAAACCAATGAGGCTTTGGATCTACAGTAGGTATAAGTCTCTCTCTGAGCTGTGAGATGCTCATTGAGAAAGTGTCATCAAGAAAGGAAAAAAAAATTCTCATATATAGATGTCTACCATTCATCATCTTTCCCTCCATTGCTTCATGAGTGAAGCTACCTCTAGAATGCTCTAAGAATGATGAAACCCTTTCTTTGTCACATCTACTAAGTGACAACGCTATAGATCTGTAGGGTAATACATATGCTGTCTCAGAGTAAGGTACAATACTGATCTCATAATCAACCATTGTACATAGGATAATGCTAATCCCATTTTATGAAAATCTACATCTCAACTAAAAAGGGTTGAATGTAGCTCAACAATGATGAACATGGATAGTTTTCAGTCTCCTCCTTGATTAGATCAAGGGTCCTCTGCACTGTGATATGTCTCTGCTTCAAATCAACATTTTGTTCTAACCCTTGGTTATGCATTGATCTTGAAAAAATATGTGCTAAAATTTTATGCATACCTTGGATCAACTGATATGTGGGAACCTCTTGATAGAACACAAGAGTTCCTCCAACTGGGACAATAGTGGCTCCAACGACTGGTAAGAGTGATGGCCTCTTTTCTTCAAGTGTACCGGCACTGGTTTCTTCCTCCTCCTCCTCATGCATCTCTTGATCCATGCATGGGACTCCATATGTCCAGAGCTCAAGACTACCTTCCAAAGATGCAATTGTCTCTTCTCCATATAAAAGTACTTCTGCAACAGGTGGTGAAAGTAGTGACCTCTTGTCCAGAGTGACAAGATTGACATTCTCCTTGGTTTCCTTGGGAGATGTCTCTTTGTAGCACATCTCTGTCTTCTTCACATCAAACTTCTTCCTCAATTTGTGAAAGAAATCTGAATACTTGGTCACCTTTGCATGCTCTAGGTGCCCAAACCACCAATCTTCTGCTTCATCTAAGAGATGAAGTGCTGCAATTTGAACAACCTCTTCTTCAGCCACAAGATGCAACTCAAAAAATGAAACTAGCTCCCTCCTCCAAGCCTTGACATTTCTTGAGGAAGATCCATCAAATGTAGGCAAATAGAATCTATTATGCCTCTTTCTTCTATTACTGCTATAGGATCCTCTTTCTTCTTTAATTTGGAATAATTTTTGGAGAGTTAGCTTCTCCTTGAATGCTCTAGACTGTGCTTTGTACTCTTCAAGATATAGATTGAGAGTCTCATGAGTCTCAGGTTCATTCCTTTCTTCACTTCTATACCTCTCACCTTATTCAAAGAAAGTGGGCATAGTGGATCTATGAAGAGATCTAGGATTCTTCGGTCTTCTTCTCTGCTGGTAAGAAGTGCTTTCCTCATTAGATCTCCTTCTTGGATCTTCTCTCTGTCCTTCCTTCTCCATTTGATTGACCTCTTTGGAGAGATCTTTCATGGATCTAAAGAAAGGAGTGAAAGATTCCACATTCTCCATGATAGATATCATCTATCTATTCTTATTTCAATGCAAAAGATGAAGTGTCCACAAGTTGAGCCAAAGATCATGCTCTGATACCACTATAATATCCCAAAAGGGAGAATGCAGTAATATTTCACACAATATAAGAACTTATAGCAAGATAAACAATTAATCTAAGTGCAAATCAGAATATGTAGAAAGAGCTGAGACATTTTATTATGTTGGAGATGATTAAGTTACACAAGTACAGAATATAGGTAGATCTAGCCAAAAAGATGACCTAGGATCACCCTGAGAACATGTATGCAACAGGTACAACGTAACTAGAGAGGCTCTATAGCAAATACTGTGCTGTCCCTTCAGCAGAATATGAACATGTAGTTGTAGGCTGAAAAGGGAAATGAAGATCTACTAAAAAATGGAGCTCAGATGATGCCAAGGTTCAAGATTTGGCCAATGTGATGGATTCCCAAGATAACCCAGAAAGGATTTTCCAGATTTGCAAATTTGGAAAATCACCTCCCTAGGATTTGATCCTTGATCTGCTGGGAAATACAGATCTAAAGCTAGATCTGAAGAATAGATGGCTGAAATGTGTGCTTAGATTAGATCTATGCTAGAAGGGTTGATCCCTTCATTAGATCTATGAGCTGAAAGCTCTAGATCTACCTTCTCAATCCTCCAATGATGAATTCAGCTGCTGCAACACAACTGGCAACAGAAATTGCGCTGTGAGGGAAAGAGAGGCCTCTTGCCTGCTAAAATATGTTGCAATAAACTCTAGGCATATGGTAGGACTGATGGCAATGTGAAAGAATGATCCTTCACTGGATTGCTAGCTGAAGTAATAGCAACTTCCTTCCTCCTTTTAGATCTGAAATATGGACAACGTTATTCCTAAAGGGAACACTGTTGTTAGGAGGTCAATAAATTTTGGCCTGATGCTAGATTTTAAATGTGGCTCTGGGAATGCTGATATATAAGCCCAAGTGATGGGAATAATCCATCTCCTTATTCTCCAGCTGAAGTACTAAAGACAAATTCCACCTTCCAAATTGATCTTCAGAAATCTGCATATTTCTAAATATGAATGTTCTGCAGAAAGTAGGAAAGAGATGTGGCACCAATGCTTGATGTAGAATGAAGATAAATCCTCTTTCTAGAGCTACTCAAGAAAGAGGTGGGATTCTCGCCCGGGAACACCCTGTGCTAAAAAACACCTGCAATCTTTGCTAAACAACCCAAGAATGCAGTGGAATGTCACTTGAAAATTCCAGATCTAAAATATCATACATCAAATAATAAAATATGCCTTTCACCCTTGCCTTCATATCCTTTATAATGTTTGAGCCTTCCCAAGCCTTGACCCTAATCTCAACTGCGTAGTCACATGTGGACAAGATCCTCCAAGTGGGACTGTGCTGTTTGACCAAATCAACCAACAACTCTAGGTGCAATGTACACCTCCTCCATCATGTGTGATTCATCTGCACATGATCTTCCATCACTTGATCACGAATGCTCAATGATCCCTTTTTTTGACATCTTCAAGATCTTTGTTGACTGAATCAACCCTCCATGATATTTCTCATTAAATGAGACATGATATCCAATCTCATTCACATTAGTAGTTGCTCAACTACTTCTTTTTATAGATCTAGGCTTAATTAGTCCACATTCACACACAAAAAGTGGATCTTATTTATCTCTGGGGTTTGTGGGTCCCTCCACCCTTTTATTTACTTAATTCATTAAGAAAATTAAGGACTCTAATATTCCAAATATAATGTTCAAATTTGGGAATATTACAGAGACAATTGCATTTATTGTGGAGACAACAAAATTGAAACTATTTGTAAGATTGGAAACACATTTATAAATATGCAACAAATTCCAAGTCAAAAATGAGTTCACACTTCTTTGTCATTGCCTTTGTATTCAAATTCTAGAAAAATAATTTTCATTAACACTGCTTCTGTTGAAAAAAAAGCACATGTTTTAAAAAGATCTATATTGTTACAAAAATAACCCGATAATTATGAGGATATTGTTTTCATGACAACCGTTGATAAATATATTGCACGTCCTGCTGTTCTTGAACACGTTTTCTTGGCAGAATATGTTTCCTCTTATTCAATCATGAAAACAACATAAAAAAATAAAACGTCCATGCGTCATAAGGTTCATTCGATACAATTAACACATGGCCCATAAAATCATTATAGAGAAAAAATGATGCTTTATATTCCATACAGAGAGTCTAAATATAGTTTAAAGAGAAATGAAGAAACATGGGATCACGCATACTTTTCACATAAACACATTATCGATGTCAGAAAAAAATAATTTTCTCATCTAGTCACGCCATGGGGTGATATTGAAAGTGCTTCTACAACAATTGCATCCCAAAGTGACGAGGTATTTATGCTTCACTTTCCTTTAGAAGTTGACAATGGACCTTTTCCTAATGAAAAATATGACATTCAACAAGACTTGCAAGAGAAAATGAAATTCAAAAACACTAAAACTAAATATACTAAAAACAATGAATTCATTAAGAATACATTTTTTTTGGACACATTGGCATATCATGATATTATGAGATAATTAAATCAAGAAAAAAATTAATAATCAAACAAATAGTTTTATGGAAAAAGAATAATCCTAGTAAGCACTCCTATTTTTTCATCACTGGAGGTGCAAGTACAGGAAAGACATTCACTACACAAGCACTTTACCACGCACTAGTGCATCTTTATAAGAAATACTTACAAAGTGACGATTTGAAAAAAAATGTCTAATACTTGCATTTACTAGAAAATATGCATATATTGCATATGGTGTTACAATTCATTCAACTTTTCATTTGCCACTTTCACCATATAAAATGGTGCCACTTGATTCTAACACACTTGATATATTGAGCAAAGAATATGAAGATATTAAATTTTTGTTGATAGATGAGGTTTCATTAATTGGGTCTCGATTTCTATATAACATTGACAAGCGGATTCGTGAAATTATGCATACTCCATCTTCGCCATTTGGAAACCATGACATAATATTCTGTGGCGACCTATGTCAAGCACAACCTATACATGATTGTTGGATATTTGAAGAACCAAATCTTAAAGGAGCTAGTGCTCCTTATAGATTTTGGAAAGAAAATGTGAAAGCTTATGAACTAAAACAAGTAATGCAACAAGACAATAAACAATCCATATCCATTTTAAACAGAATCAGAACATGTTCACATACTAATGCTGATATTGAATTCTTGAATAAGGATTCTACAGACTAGCACCAAATGATCCAAATTTTCCATACCTCTTTTTTTTGGACAAGAGTGTACAAGAACATAATGAAAGAATGTTGTCTCTTATAAAAAAATAAGCAATTGTATTAAATGAATATGATAGAACAATTGAATCAATACATATAAATTGCAAGAAACATAACAAAATGAAATTGCCATCTTCTATTGTGCTCAAATAAAATATTCTTATTGAACTAATTGGCGGAAATTACAATATTCAAGATGGCTTGGTAAATGGTGCTGAAGGAATTTTTAGGGCATTAATGACATTTGAAAATGGTGCAATTTGGATCGAATTTTCTAATCTAACTGTTGGGACTATTCAACAGAAAAAATGGAACATTTGTAAAAATATGGAATAATTTCTATGTGGACACCTATTACTAGAGTTTGTAGAAATAATGAATCAAATAACAAAAATAGTTTTACAAGAGAAAAATTTCCTATTCAACTTGCATGTGCATAAATTATACATTAATCACAAGGGTTAACAATGGAAAAATTGGATTTTGATCCAAAAGGAATTAGGCAACATGGACTTGTTCATACTGCACTTTCTCGTTTCAAGGATATGAAATCCTTGTATTTATTAAACAAATCGGCACATAGTAAGTTTTGAATCCATGGTAAAATTGATATTGAGAAAAATAGAATTAGACGAAACGCCTCTTATGAGTTTGAATATAGCATATATCAAAGTAAAAAACTTGAAGAATTGACAATATGTTCATTGAACACTCAGTTTGTCCTTGAATTTTGAAGATATATTTGCTGACTATGATCTAATGAGTGCTGACATTATTTGTTTCCAAGAAACAAAAGAAAAATAAACTCCATGGAATCCATTATTGTCAAGCAAATATCATTGTATACATTTATACCATTTACATGGAATTATGATTTACTACAAAAAAATATTGTGGCTGAGAATCATTTGACTTCTAAAAAAAGACAAATTGAATCAACAATTGGAACATTCCATGTTCAAGAAAAAACTATTATAATTGCAAATGTATATATTGCACCAAATAAAAACATTAAAGAAATAATTAACTTCATTGTATTCATTTTAGAGCACACATGGAACATTTACCCAATTGTGCTTGTTGGTGATTTCAATGTTGACATGTTGCAAAGTACTTATCAACAAAAAAGTCTACTTTCGTTTATGCAAAATAATGGCCTCAATTTTCATAGAAAAAAAGCAACAAATGACTATATCTCAATGCTAGATCATTTTTGGACAAACCTTTCAGCTAGTTCTATTTCTTTCCATGTTTTCGATGCTTATTGGAAAGATCATCATACAATTTGTCTAACCATATCTTTTGTTACACCATATTTTGGTCATCTAACCTATTATCATTAGATGGACCCAAGTACACCATGTAAGACCAATTTTACCCCAAGTAAAATTGCTTTCACTATGTTAAATAACTTAATAAAACACATTTATTAGGTTGTTTATGGTCTAAACATGAAACCCCAAGGGAAAATATTAAACAAATATATATTTGTTTGGTTTTCCTCACGAAATAATTAATTAAAAAGTAATTTAATTATCATTCCGGGTCATATTTAACCCAAAACAAGGAAATTAATTAGATAAATCCTTATTTATCTTATTATTTTCTAGGAATAATTATTTAAACCTTCTTTAAATAATATTCCTTGTTAAATTTGACTAAATCATTTATAAATAATTGAATAAATCATTATTTATTCAATTATCATTCAACCACTTCCTTAAAAAGATAAATAAATCATTTATTTATTTATTATTTACAAATAAAGGGATTTGACCCAAGTCAAATACCTTTCCCCTCCAACAAATATAATAAAATATTCCATAAAAGTTGGATCTAGATTTGGTTAATATTATTTTAATCATACACCAAGATCTAGAATGACCTAATATTTTGTTATAAATAGAAGGGTTTTTCGTACCATTCTTCACATTTTTTTGCCTCTTAGATCACTCTGGATCTACACTCTTAGTCTGACTTTGAGCCATTATCATTGTCATATTTTCCATTATTTGCTTTGTGAGCTCCCTTTGTGTTCTATGTTTGTTTGGGTTTTCTACACCAACAAGAGAGAGAAATTCTAGATTTGAAGTGCTGAGGACTTCCAAGAACCCATCCCATTGAGGAGAATTGGAAACACCTTTCTTGTTTTCCTCCCAGGTGCCATTAATATAAAATTTTTCAAAACATATTATTCTTGTCTTGTCTATTGGATGCATGGAGAAAAACCTTATTTTTACTGCTTAATGTCTTTTTATGCAGTATTTTTCTTGATCAACTAACTGCAGATCTGAAGATATTAGCAGCCATCTTTTGTTGTTAGGGCTATAAGTTATGCGTAGCTAAAGTGTTCTTTTTTCGTACGCTTCGAATAAAGATTCATACTAACTGCTTGGCAACTACACACGGGTTTTCCATGTAGCTTGCTTGTCGTTTTTCATCAACTGCCCTCCTTAGCCACCCAGCTGTCTTGCTCCCCAGTGTGCCTTGTGCGATATTGTTGATCACGCCACCAATACATGTCTTGAATGCAAGTATCTCAAGACCATGGTCGACGCGACATTTCGGAAATACGATATCCTTGAGGTGTATGTCTTATCCACGATTCAGCCACAGGCATTCAAAACCTTGCACCTGGTTCTGTAATCACTTGTGCGATTTCCATGGCCACTATACTCACCTCTGTCCTCGCCTTGAAGAGTACCACTCATCTTTGGAAGCTGTTCGCCAATTCGAGGCCAAGCGCAACGAGTCCACCACTCCCTTATTTGCGCGTTTTGCTTCGGCAAAACCAGAGGACACGAATGCTCCCATCGACATTCCCCCTCCTAATGTCAAGATGACGGAGCCTTCGTCCACCATTTTCTACCTATCATCATCCATGAGACCCTCGGTAGAAGTCCCCTTAGAGACTTCCCCTGATGTTTCGCTTGACCTCCGTTCAGCGATCACCCTGGGTTCAACATCGGTAGATCCTTTATTTGCTTACTCTTCTGTCACCCCTTGTGGTGATGCGCATGTGAACCTCTCTTCTCATGATGATTAGTTAGGCAGCTTCGCCGCGTCAGGTGGTCTTTCTTCCACCAGTCACCCCATCTTCTATCACGATGATGACATTATGGAAGAAATAACCACCCCTGACTTTATCTATTCCCCCTTACATCGAACCCATGCGTTCGAACCACATACACCTTGTGGCCATTACATTGAAACCCAATGTTTGGGTAAGGGGGCACCCATATTTGAGAGACCAGGAGAAGCAATTCTCCACAAATCTCCTAGTGTATCTGGTCGTGTCAACTTTAGTACCATTATTCTTCCACATTTAGAAGAACCTCTAGAGTCCCATATTACTTCAGATCACTCTAGGGATGATACCCCTTATCGTTCCTTCATCTTACATCAGAAACCCAGTCTCTTAGACATTCTTGTTGACCATCCTATAGGTCTTCTAGGAGAGAATTAGTTCATTATCTCCAAATCCTCTCTTTGGGATAGTGACACTAGGTATGTCAACCCGGAAACTTAAAGTCCATTTGATTCATATATGCAGTACTAAAAGAGATTGGTAATCCTCCATTTCCTTTCTCAAACTGCATAACCATAACGAAAACAAATGGCGCACCACATCATTAAAATGTGTTTAGATTCCCTTTTTTCTAAATACATTTTTGCATGACCACAATATGCTTGGGGGAACCTATGCCCCTCAACCATAAAAATCCCAGATCTCAGCCAAAAAAAACACTAAAACCCCCTTTCTCTGACAGGTCGCAGTTTTCTTCCCAGTACCTGCTACCCAGGTCGTAGAACAGACCCCAAAAAGTGCAACCTAGCCTGTTCATGAGCTCTAGGTACCTAAACTAAACTTTCAATCCATTGAAATGAAGAGTAGGATTTGGCCTCTTACCTGCAGCTAATGGATCTCAATTCTAACGGTCAGTTTGTCTACTACGATCGCTGCATGATTTAGGGCCTTCTCTTTTCACTACATTCACCATAGCTCCACCTGTAAATGAGCGAATTTGGAGGGAAGATGCCTTATTAAAAGAACACCCTTGATTTTTCTTTCGCCTGATGCAACCAAACCGTAGCTCAGTTTGATGAACTGTCTGTACCGTTGGAAAGCTCTCACTGAGCCCTTAAATGGGCATCTGTTAGTTTTTAGTTACTTGATACTTCACCATAACACATTTTATCCAGGAAGCATCACTTCACCCCTCCTCAAAATCAACTTTCTTCACTTGAAACACTCATACTAGGGGCACAAATTGGCCTCCATACTTTTCCATGCTCGTGTTGATGTTCATCGTGAGTTACCATCTTGTACTCATGTTTTTATGGTCCCCCATTAGACATTTACTGTGTGGCAGCACCATCGAGTCGCCCTTGTTTAGAACATTTGAGTTGAGTCATCATCGCATTCATGGATTCTATCCTGAGTCCCTTTGTATCCCGATATAGTCCTCCATCCTTCATTGCTTGGTCCCTCTCTCGTGTCGCACATTATGGCCTTCAATCCCACTGTCCCCTATCCATCATGATATTGTGTCAGTCGCTGCCAAGTCATCCATACCCTTTATGCTTTAACAAGGGAAGTTGTCCTTTCGCTACTAAGTACCCCCCATTTCATCATCATCATTGCTGTTAGTATGTCAGTCGCTCTACTATTTTCTCTCGTGCCTTAGTTGAGGATCCCTTATTGCCTCACCTATGGCAAACCTCCTTCTGTTGACATTAGCTCATTCATTCTAGAAAACAGGTCTAGAGGGTGGTGTACCTTGGTTCCATCTTCCACTCTTGTTCGGTGCCCCGGATCAAGCAAAGGGACTCCTTATTTCCCTTTGACTTGATTGTTTCTCAGCTCCAGCTCCTTTCAACATGATCGAGATCCATATAATTGATAGTTCCGTAATGCAGCAGCTGATATCAGTGATTCCTAGGTGTGTGTGAGATGTCCCAAACCTCATGAGGGGGTGGCCCTGCAGGTAGCCCCCCACATGCCCGGATGACCTCTTCACTGCAGCCTTCGATGCAGCTCCATAGATTTGATGATGTCGGCCTTAGCCGCTTGCAGCGCCTCTTTGATTTGCATGTATCAGTTAGATTTTGTGAGCCCTTCTCGTTTACAGGGGCATTGGGGTTGTATTTGTATCTCATGTACTCAGATATTATTGTATAAGTCCTGGCTATTATCCCAGGCACCACATGTATGTTGGATTCATCATTACATCTTTTATCTGGCTCATGTTTATGCCAGCATGTACTTTACAGTTTGGTCCTTTATTTACTGGACACATTATTCTTTTGTACTTTCTGTCGGTGGGCATAGGTATGCCTCCCCCGCTACCTTTAGTACAGGTACCCACTCATAAAAAGAGACTTGTCGCACCTATAAGTCTCATCTCCTTAGGGTCTAGTTCTTCAGCACATCAGTATACCTTACATTCCTCTCTCTGACTTCCCTTTTGATGTCTGGTGATTGAGTTCTTACAACGTACTTCGGTCATACGATTTGCTCCTAACACTCGCACGCTGGGGGGCAATCTGTTACACCATTTTTTGGTCATCTAACCTATTATCATTAGATGGACCCATGTACACCATGTAAGACCAATTTTACCCCAAGTAAAATTTCTTTCACTATGTTAAATAAATTAATAAAACACATTTATTAGGTTGTTTATGGTCTAAACAAGAAACCCCAAGGGAAAATATTAAACAAATCTATATTTGTTTGGTTTTCCTCACGTAATAATTAATTAAGCAATAATTTGATTATTATTCCGGGTCATATTTAACCCAAAACAAGGAAATTAATTAGATAAATCCTTATTTATCTTATTTTTTTCTAGGAATAATTAACCTTATTTAAATAATATTCCTTGTTAAATTTGACTAAATCATTTATAAATAATTGAATAAATCATTATTTATTCAATTATCATTCAACCACTTCCTTAAAAAGATAAATAAATCATTTATTTATTTATTATTTACAAATAAAGGGATTTGACTCAAGTCAAATACCTTTCCCCTCCAACAAGTAATAAAATATTCCATAAAAGGTGGATCTAGATTTGGTTAATATTATTTTAATCATGCACCAAGATCTAGAATGACCTAATATTGTGTTATAAATAGGAGGGTTTTTCCTACCATTCTTCATCTTTTGTTACCTATTAGATCACTCTGGATCTATGCTCTTGGTTTGACTTTGAGCCATTATCATTGTCAAATTTTCCATTATTTACTTTGTGAGCTCCCTTTAAGTTCTATGTTTGTTTGGGTTTTCTACACCAACAAGAGAGAGAAATTCTAGATCTGAAGTGCTGAGGACTTTCAAGAACCCATCCTATTGAGGAGAATTGGAAACACCTTTCTTGTTTTCCTCCCAGGTGCAATTAATATAAAATTCTTTAAAAAATATTATTCTTGTCTTTTCTATTGGATGCATGGAGCAAAACCTTATTTTTACTATTTAATGTCTTTTTATGCATAGATATGGATTTTTGCAGCGTTTTTCTTGATCAACTAACTGCAGATCTGAAGATATTAGCAGCCATCTTTTGCTGTTAGGGCTATAAGTTATGCGTAGCTAAAGTGGTATTTTTTCATACGCTTCAAATAAATATTCATACTAATATCTTTGTTATCATCTTGAGTCCTTTTTCCAATGTTCATATTCTACAATTTCATTGTTGACTTGTCAAAATATTTTCCAATTTTGAAAATGTGCATTTTTGACATATGATTTGATTTGCAAAGATTGGAAAACAATATTAAAAAATAACAAAAAAGATTGAAATTTCAAATTCTGGTAAGTCTTTGAATCACTGACATAGATTTATTCGGTTTGTGTCGTATAACTATAGTTTTTTTATGCGATGGTTGGCATGAAATTTACATATTTTTAATTTTCACATTATGGAATTTTGTTCTATATATTGAATAGTATGGTTTGTTTGATCTTCTAATTCACATTTCATTACTTGTTATGCAAAGACCATAGTGGTTATTGATTACAAATTTCCGTAAATGAGATATATGTGTGTTTTTCAATGGAATCTATAAACCATTTTCTTTTTTTGTAACTTATGCATATTTACTACATAGCCACCAACATTGCGTAATATTGCTTCAAAAAACAAAATACATGAATATATAATTTATCGCTGTAGAGAATACATTGTTTTAAATGTTGTTGATACATTTTTCTCCCACTTGATAACTTTCATTTTCATTTTCTGGAAACAATTGGTCTAGTCATTTGGAACAATAACATGGAAACAACTAGCTCTAGCAAAAAAATATTCAAAGAAGAATTGATACAATGCCAATGCTTTTTGAAACATATTGTTTTTGCTTTGTATATAAACAAACCAAAAAAAATGGAAACAACATCCTCATCAATCATTTAAATATTCTCTGAAGCATATCCAAAGACTTTTGAAGGTGATATATTAATTATTTATGGCCCAACACAAACTAAAAGTCCTAACTCTTGTGCAAAGGCATGCATGCTCCATGCCGATTTGGTTGATAGCTACAGTTAAGTGATTATCACAATGAACATGAGAAACAATCTTATAGAGCGGTTCCAAGACATGTTTATTGTTGGAAACAATGTTCGAATTACAGATTTTGTGATAAGATACAAGGGTAGTTATGAAGGAAGAGACACAAAATGTTGCATAATGTTGCAAATACCACAGTTGAATCAATTTCACATGTTTGCAATAAACACGGATTGACTCCAAATACAATGATACATAGTCTTCTTGTCTCAAATGATACATATGCAGTTCGCTCAATAGGAGCAATAATAATAGGATGTTAGAAAAATAGCAGGAAACTTGAAATCAAATAAAATATGGTGAAACTTCATATGACAATGCAACTATAAGTTTGCTACTAGAATAACTATAGTTGCATTTTGAAAAAAATCTAATATTTTTTTTGAAACTGCATTTTTGTGTGTGTTTGTTTTCCATTGTTATCAAGGTAGAAATTGTCTCATTATTTCTTGCATAGACTGCTTAATAAAAAAATATATGTTATTTTATTCACTGTAGTTGATACCGAACGATAGTCAAAGAAAACATTTTTTCAAAATACAACATGAATTTGCATGAAAGACAGATCCACTCTATTTTTTCAAAAAAATTATTAGAATTGATGTGAGAGGAAATCAATAGGTAAGATTTGGATCAAAAAATTTCATTGAGCCATTGAATGATGAATTTGCAAGAACACATTTATTATCCTTTTTCACATCAAGAGCATGTGTATTTAATAATAGCTTCTTTGTTTAAGTAACAATAGTTTTACTTTGATGTACAAAATATTTCATTTTGATAATACATATTTGAATCTAATAATTCAATTTTCATCGAAAAAAAATATATATCGAAGGAGTGCCGAAGGCCAAAAATGTTTTCTCTCCTCCTTTTCAGTGAATTTGCAACATATGCAAATAACTCATCCATGCAAACACAACTAAATGCAAATTTTGTAAATATGACACAACATTTAACTATAAGCACATTGTTGAATGCACATTAGAAATAGAGAATGGAAAAACTGATTTTATGTTACAGATGCCACAAATAAAAGAACATTGCCTAGTTATATTTTAGGAATATATGAAAAGCATATCATCTACAATTTTAAATTTAAGAAAATTTTGTATTCACAGAATTTTTACATTAACAGTTAACAAACCTATTTCCGAGATAAAAGATTTATGATCAAGAAACAATAAAATTCTTTTGTACATTAAGATGGTACATTTTGACAGTTAACATATTCTTCCTTTTTCCATTTTTATTTTCTATATTTTATTAATTCATAATTCACAAATACTTGTAGTAACACTAATGTTGGAGTGGTGTCCCCTAGGTTTGAATTTTGATATATTTTGGTCCATATTTTGTAAGTTTAGTCGTGCGTAGAACAAGTCAAGGGGCTTTGGGGTGGGTCAAAGCCCCTCATGAGTTGTAATGGGTAAAAATGGTAGAATTAGGGGCTGCAAACCACGGCTTGAGGACCTTATATGAGCGTAGGATAAAAGTATAAATAGGAGTCTAGATCGAGTCGATAGATGAAAAAATGTTATTGATGAGAGATCTGACTATATTTTAATATTCTAGCGAATTTTTCTGGGTAGAAAGGCTCTTGTCAGCTGTGTGCACGAAGGCCTTAGTCCTATTATGTGTGGAACTCGCTAGATGTGTGCGCAGGTGAACTGGAATTTTTTTAAGGAAGATCTGAACTATTTATGAATGAAGAACCATTTTTGTTGATATCTGAGTCTGAAATGCATCTGTTATTTACTTTATGATAATTTCAGCATGTTATTTCCGATTCTTGTGTTATCTATATTTATATAAATTGCGCAATTGTTTCTGGCTCTATATGAATGATTATTGAACTGATCTAGTATTATTGGGTTCTAATACTATCTGCTAAGGGTTATTTCATGGATTGCGGACTCTGTTTTAACCTGCGTACAAGATATTCTGTATGAATGACCTGAATCTATCTGATAAGTGTTCCCTGGTTAGGACTTCTGTTGCAGAGGTCTGTTCATAATAGTATTAGATATAAAGGCACCAACATAATCTAATTCTCTCTCAAGGTGTGGAAACCTGGTTCCAAAACCCCTCATACTGCTTCGGGTGAGACTTTGACTTGTGCAAGCATGTCACTATTGAAAGGGTTGGTAGTAAGAGGGTTTTGTTGGTCAACCTTAACTCTGAACCTAGGTGAGGACCCCTCAAGCCAACAAATGGTCCCGTTGCTGGGACCAGGATCATTTTGAGAGAGGTTAGGTGATGTGGAAAGGTCAGTGGAAGCCATTAAATCCAGAACTAGAGGACTGGTTTGAAAAACAGATTCAGGAATTTTCCCTAAAAGAAAACAGAAGTAAGAAGCTATCTACTGAAGAGTGGAAGAAAAAGTATATTTTCATAGATGTTCATGAGATATTCTTAATGAAATTTGCACATGAATTACAGGAGTGGTTATCAAGATTAACAAAATTCCAGACCTATTGGAAGGATGATAAGGTCACACAGTGGATCCCTGAATTGATCCAACAGTTGGAAAATACTGATAATTCCATCACCTAGACTATAGATCACTGGGTTGACAACATCTTGGGTGGATTTGTGACAGAATTTGTAGTATATTAGTTTATTTCATATTATGAACCTTAAAGGAGATTTTTCAAGGGATTGAGAGGTAAATTCTTATGAACCTTGCCTCTGCTGATTAAGATGATATTGTGTGAAAAGGGTGTTTTGTGTAGCCACACTGAGTGAATACCCCTGATAAGATCGAAAGCACTACACGTGACATAAAATATTATCAGATCAATAAGATAGGGGATAGATCTATATACAACCCTTTGAGAAATTCACCTGATATAGAAGGTAGCAAGGCTACGCACGTTGAAGGTAGCCCCCCTGCTGCGCCACAGTCGAAATCACGCAGGGGTAATACATCTCCTACCCCACCACCACCACCACCTGCGGAAGATATGGTCACGCATATGAGGCTACCCACCTTTAAGGGTGTGGGGGATGAGGATATGGATCGGTTTTGGTTTGTGGCTAATGCAATGTGGACTGTGCAAAATGTTAATAATGATGTTGTCAAGAGAGCATAATGGGATATGGCATTCAAAGGAAGCGCTTTAGACTGGTTCATGGGATATCCCACTCAAAACATAGATCCCATGGTCGCGCAGATTAAGGATGCCCTGAAACAACAACTTTGGAAGCTGAAGTCCTATTCACAGTGCATAATAGAACTAAAATATATTAAGCAAGAGCTGAAGGAATCGGTTTGGGAATTTTACCAATGGCTGAAGCAAACCATCAGTGATGGAGGATTTGTTTACGATGAAAAGCAGCATAAGGAATGGTTCATTGCCATGTTGTTGACACATCTAGTGGGCCTATGGGTCAATAGAAGATTGATACTCAGGCCAAAGCCCTAGAAGTTGCTATGAAATTAGAAGTTGCGCCTAGAGAAGAAGCTCAATTCAGAGCGTTGCAAATTCAAATCCAACTAGAAGCTATGCACTTAGAAATTCAAAATTTACAGAGAGATCGACGTAAAGAAGTTGGTGCAGATGTCTAGTGCATACGCTGCAAAGGTGTTGGTCACACCAAAGATCAATGCCCGTTGTTCTCGGACTACCTTCAAGTGGGGGGACCAAATCCACTGCATCCCATGGATGCTGCTGGGACAAGTAACCCCACACTATGGTGCATTGATTGTAGGGTAGTTGGATGACATGATACAGACCATTGCCCTCGACTAGGATCCTATGTGCCAAAACTAAAGCAACACTGGTGCAGATTTTTCTCTTTTGTTGGTCATGATTAGCACCATTGTCAGACGTTCGATCTAATGATAGATAATGATAACCTTTATAGAGTGCAGGCTGACCCTTTTTCAACAGCATCTCCCTCTAGACGGGGAGGATCCCCAGGAAGAGGAAAGGGAGGGGGTAGAGGTGGAGGCGCATGTCAGGGAAGAGGGAAATTAATATGCTATAACTGTGGAGACGCTAAACACTATGCGCGTGACTGCCCAAACCCAAAATGACAATCCTGCAGGTACTGTAGACAATGTGATCATGTAATCAAATATTGTCCTGTGTTAATTGTTAAGATGCAGGAAAGTAGAAAAAAATCTTGTCATCTTCAAAATTAGCATGTAGCTAATTGGAATATTAATTTTTGTTTTTGCTTCTTAGATAGGAGAATAAGAGGGTAGGGAGACCCATAAATATCCTTAGTAGGAATAAAATCACTCCTAATGTGAATGGAGGACATAAAAGTTGCTGGATAAAGAATCGTTATGTGTGAATAGGGGATGAAGCATGTGGAATGGTTCAACTTTGACCAAATCAACATTGCTGGTATGGAGGGAGTGGACATTCAATGAGAGACATTGCAGTTTTGGAGGGAGATTCTTTGCAAGGAAATAGTGGCTTTAATGAGTGGGGCCCAATGTGAGAAGGCTCACAAATAATATAAGAAAGGGGATGGCAACCATGTAAAGCATGTTTTGATTATTATTTTGATTATGGTATGTTATGACTTGTTTCTCTCTTCAGCTATTTAGCGGAGACTGCAGTGCTGCTTAGCCAAAGGGTGTTCCTGAGAGGGAAGCCCACCCTCATCCTCGGGGGACTTCGAGTGCCCACTTGGGAGAGGTCATTGAGCATTATTTCCACTTTTTGGCATCAGGCCAAGCTACATCTTTCTTCTACAGTGTAGTTTCTGTTTAGAGTTGTGCTCTGTTGCAGGGTGTAGCAGTGGAGGGTTTGATTGGGCCATTTCTAAGCTTGTTTTCAGTGGAGGAAGAATTCCTTCGATTGGGAGGTCAGAAAGGAAGGTCCTTGGGTATCATATCATCATTTAGCACCAGGCCAAGTCACCATCATCTCTTACAGTGCAGTTTCACTCTCAAAATGCATTATTTTATTAAGCAGATTCAAAGGAGGGTTCAATGCACCACTTGGGGAGTTAGATGTTTAGTGAAGATATTGGCCTTTCATTGGGAGATTCTGTTGGAGGAGTGCCATTCAGTTTTACATCAGCTTCAGCCACCTCCTTCTATGTGCTTCATTTGCAGTGATTCTTCAGCCCTAAGGCTGTAGATCACCATTTGTATTTTGTGTATTTCCAGAAACCATTTCTGGGTTGTCTAGGAAAGGTGTTTGGGAGCATATATTTCCATTTTCAGTATTGTTTGAGCATTGTATTATCATATCCATTCATTTATACTTTCCAGTTGTAGTGTTACTCATTAAAACTGTGTTGTATTGGCTTCAGTATTTTGTGTAGCAGTTGTATTACATGATTTGGTGCTTTTAGGCATTGGAGGCTTCTCTTGCCTAGATTGAGGGACTTGATCCCCAAGATATTGTACTAATTGGTTATTGTTATACTTAATACAATGGATATATCTTTGGCTCACTTGTGATGTATTGATATTTACTTCTGTTTTCCACTTTTATGTGCTATATTGCTGCTCTCCCAATTTTGGGATGTCGGTTTCCCACTACTTAAAACATACGAATGGTTAAAGCTTAATCACGCGATAATGGCCCAAGTGTAAATGTAATTACACATAGTGGTGTTGCCATTGGAGGAAACGATTTGATGCACAACCACTGATTAGAAAGGCGTTTGAGAAGAAAGACATTGAAGCCAGGAAGGATTTTACTGCTGCAGGAGTGTCCACGTCAATATCTATCATGGAACCAAAGACTGATGATGAAGTCAAACCATTCCTACAAGCCTGCATTAAGCTATTGTGCAATCATAAGGCGGTAGATAATCTCTATGCCCTGATAGACAGTTGCGCGGAAAAAGAAGTACCTCGAACGGAGACTAAGGTCATGAACAAGATTTATAAGAAAAAGAAGAGAACTGGTTGGGAGATGTGCACGACTGTGCAGATTGGAGAGTATGAGATGGATCAATTCATCTTGGATTTGGGGTTTGATGCAAATGCTCTACCTAAGCAAACTTGGTAGAATATGGGAGAACCAAAGCTAGAATGGTCCACCATTCAGTTACGCATGGCTAATCAACAAAAGATCATTCCACTTGGAAGACTTCCACAAGTCGTGGTAGACATTGCTGGAGTGAATTTATGCATGGATTTCAAAGTAATACAAATTTTGGATGATGCAGACCCCTACCCTACATTGTTAGGATTGGATTGGGCCATTGATATGGGAGGCATCATCAACCTGAAGCATAGAAGCATGATCTTTGAGAATGATGGTACGCAGGTGATAATCCCACTGGATCTAGTAGAAGGGGAATGATATACAAAGACTGTATGCGAGGGAGATGATTTCAACCATATTTACAAGCTAACTGCGTGGGATGAAGATTGGATCTACCCTACAGCTAATGAGATGCTGAATTGGGAGAAGGATAGTTCGTGTTTCTCAGACTTGGATGGAGAGATGGAGAACTGGCAGAATCGGTTGCACGATGTGTTTTCATTGCATTGCCTCAAGATCACAAAGAACTTCCGGTGCATCTCCTTAGAGGTAAGAGAAATACCCTATTTTGATGGTTCTAGTAGTGGCCAAGTGTTTCTAGAATCATTGGAAAAAAATGTCCCCGAAGAATGAAGGTTCTAGGTGCTTGATTTGGTTATGCGCGCAACCCCGGCACATTGGTGGGATACGCACAAGGGTGTGTTTAAGGATTGGGAGTAATGTATCAAAATGATGAAGTTGTGCTTTGAACCTTTCACTACCCTGCCAACTGAGTTGTTTTATGCCAGGGACAGCCACGCAAACACTTGTCCACATGGATGGAAGTATGGAAGGAAAAGACTTGGGATGAGTGGGTTCATATGTTTATTCACTCATCAGGGCTGGTACCTACCACTTGGTATCTGGAAACAAAGTTGCATTGAGGAAATCGCCATTGGATTACAATGGCTGATGATTTACTATCAACCTTTGGTTCGGCTAGGGGATCGGAAAAGTTGGATGAAGCCCTGCAGGACATATATTCCCTCGTATTTAATGAATCCTGACCCCGAAAGGAATATGCTGCGCTAGCATGGGATGCGCAGATGAAAGACATTTTCAAATGAAGGAACTTGTCAATAGAGGATAAAAAAGATGATCCAAGAAATTTTAACATCCCTGAATCTGAAGGAGAGTGTGCAGTTGCAGGGCCCTCATTGGGGATGGTAAATGTAACTAAACCTCTTAAGTTGAAGGAATTCAACATTGGGATAGAAGAGAAGCCCAAGTTGGCCAAAATTGGGGATTACTGGGATGATGATACAGTAGGGAAGATCGTGAAGCTATTGACAGAATATCATGATCTGTTTCATACAAAGTTCTCTGAACTCAAGGGAATTATAGGAGACTTAGGTGTTATGAAAATCACGTTGAAGCCAGATGTGAATCCTCTCAAGCAGGGACCATACCGATTGAATCCTAAAGACAAGCAGAAATTAAAAGAATAATTAGAAAATATGGTGGCTACAGGCATCATTGAGCCTATAAAACAGTCTGATTAGGTAAGCCCAATGGTGGTTTAGGAGAAAAATACCAAAGGAGAGATAAGGATTTGTGTAGATCTACATAAGATGAATGATGCCTGTGTGCATGACCCCTTTCCTACTTTGTTATTTAATGAAATCCTGGATAATGTGGGAGGATAAGAATCTTATTCATTTACTGATGGATTTTCGGGGTATCATCAGATCTGAATTGTGCCTGAAGATCACAGCAATACCACCTTTGCAATAGAGTGGAGGTCTTTCCAGTACACTGTCATGCATTTTATATTAAATGCACCTGCGATCTTCTCGCATGTGGTCATGGCTATGTTCAAAGAATTAATGCATAAATTATTGGAGTTATATTTTAATGATTGGACAATGTTTAGATTGGTAAAGAAATATGTGTCAAACCTGCGCATGATTCTTGACACATGTAGAAAGCCCCTGATTTCTCTTAACCTGAAGAAATGTATATTCTGTGTGCCTTTTGGAATTTTTTTAGGGCATATAGTATGTCAGCAAGGATTGATGGTAGACCCATCCAAGACAGCAGTTATCATTAACCTGGAAGTTCCCACCAATGAGAAACAATTGTGCTCTATTCTGGGACACACCAGTTATTACATGAATTTCATTAAGGGATATGCTCTGATCACTGCACTGATGGAGAAGTTGTTGAATAAGGATGTGTCATATTTTTTGGATTAGGAATTTCTGAAGAGCTTTGAGTTTTTGAAGGAGAAAATGGTCACTGCACCTATCTTGATATTCCCAGATTGGTCTAAGGTTTTTCATGTACATGTGGATGCATATGGTATAGAATTGAGGGATGTTTTTGCACAGCCAAGAGATAGAGACATTGATCACCCTGTTGATTTTGTTAGTAGGAAGCTCTCCAGTGTAGAGTGCAACTACTCAACCATCGAAAGGGAAGGAATGGCCATGGTGTATGCTTTGCAAAAATACAAGAAGTATCTGCTCGGAGGGCACTTAAAAATGTTCACTAACCATTCTGCTTTAAAATACCTAATCAATAAGCTTGTGTTGGTGGGGAAGATCTACAAATGGTTGTTGCTCTTTCAGGAGTATGAATTTGAAATTATTGTGTAGCTTGTAAGACTAAATTCCAGACCTGATCATTTTTCACAGATCGAAAATGGGGAAGAACTAACCTGTCTAGAGGAGGGGTTACCTGATGCACAACTCTTTTCTATTAACGTGGTTGATGAGCACTTTTTTGATATTATTCACTTACTTACCACTAGAAGCGTGCCCACTAAATATTTAGTACAACAGAAGAAAGAGTTGGTTGCATGTGCAACTGATTTCACCTTGATTGCGGGTCAATTGAATCAACTGGGGGCAGATGAAGTATTGAGAAGATATGTGTTGGAACATGAGAGACAAGATATCTTGTCTGAGGCTCATGGAGGGGTGGCAGGAGGCCACTATGCTGGGAAAGCTACTTCACAAAAGGTATTGATTTTTGGGTTATGCTGGCCCACACTGCATAGTGATACACATGCATATTTCCAAGCCTGTGATGCATGTCAGAGAACAGGGAAGCCCTCACATAGAGATGAAATTCCCCAAAAACCACAGATGGTATTGTATGCCTTTGATAAATGGGATATAGAGTTTGTTGGACCAATTAAACCTTTAGGGAAGAAGATAGAAGCACACTGTATCATCACTACCACTGATTATGTAACCATATGGGCAGAGGCTAAGGAACTCAAGGATTATACTGCAGATATGGCTGCACACTTCATTTTTGAACATATTTTGACCAGATTCAAATGCCCAAAGATACTGATGAGTGATAAAGGTACACACTTCGTTAATGAAACCATTCCAGCACTGACAGAGGAATTTCAGATCCATCACCAGAAGAGTATCCCTTATCACCTACAAGAAAATGGTGTGGTAGAAGCCTTCAACAAAATCTTTGAGAATGTGCTCAAAAATATCTATAATGCTAATAGGAATGACTATGAAATTCACATCCCTTCTATGCTATGGGCTCATAGGACCACATGCAAGAAGTTGACGGGGAAAACACCTTTCAGAATGGTCTATGGGAAAGAAGAAATAATGCCAATGGAGTATATTTTCCCAAGCCTGGGCATCGCAGCTTTCACTAATATGGCTGAGCCTGATATTATGGAGGGAAATTTGGTGCAATTGGTTGCCTTAGAAGAATATCGGTTCATCACTAAATTCCATCAGCAAGTGTATAAGGCACATAAAAAGGCTTGGCATGATAGGCACATTACATAAAAATTATTCAAGGAGGAAGACTTGGTCTTGTTATAGATAGTCAGATTGCGCGCCACTTAGGGAGGTTTAGGAAACATTGGCTGGGGCTAAAAATTGTGAAGTAAATCACTGATGGCAGTGTGGTGCACTTGGCCACACTGCGCAGAGAGAATCTTCCCGGGTATTTCAATGGAAATTGTCAGAAGCCATGTAATATCCCAAAATGGGATCTGCTAGCAAGGCATGACTAGAAAACGCATTTTCCAGGAATGGCTGCTACAATATTTGAAACCAAGATCTAGATCCATTAGATCAATGTATCTAAGTCCGAAATCCAAGAGGAGGCTCAAAAGAAATCACTCTATGTGGGTTAAACAAGTCTCCCACACCTAGTTGTCTTGAAAAAGTGCCCGATGAAGGGGCTGCAACAATTATTGAACAAGAGATGGAACAACAATGTTATTTTTACAAGCCTGGGCACATGAAGATGAAGATATCCAAAAAATTTATATTATAGCAGCAATGGTATACAAATCCTTGAGGAAAGAGTCACTCAAGAAAATAAATACAGCCTCAATGGAACATGTACATAAAAATAGAGAAACACTGGGACACATGTATTTCTGCAGGCCAAGAGGATGCAATTTATGTGAGAAACTGCATCATACTGAATAATAACAGAAGGATATACAATTTATGGCTCAATAAATATGGGGGAGCAAGATCTTAATCCCTGAAAACAATAGTGCAACAATCCTTAGAAGGATTGGCAGCAATATACATACAAATGCCAAATCTGCAGAAATGCTGGAGTTGCTGGGTAGCAGCTGCAACTCAAAACTGTAATTGGATGGAGATGGCTGAAGATGATACACAATATGAAGTAAACCTCCTCCAATGGATCTTCCAAGTGAAAGGCTGATCCTAACACTGAAGATCTCACCCTCGAATCAACACTGCAAACCCTCACTACAAGTGCACTCTGAAAATAACGTAGTCTAAGAGGGAAACTGTGCTAAAGGTGGAACATAAAGTGTTGGCCAAGTTCCAAGATCTGAAATGAGCACTAAATCCTTCCTTACTTATCTCCCAAAGGAAAGAAGGCCCCCACCTCTGAAAAACAAGCCAAGGAATGGTGTTGTGGAACCTCCACTGCAACACCCTGCAACACAACGTTACACTTGAGAAGAAATAATGCTGTAGCTGAAGGAATGGCTTTGGTTTTGATCCTGGATGTGGAGAAATGAAGTGCGATCGCTCAATATGCCTCTCAATAGGGAGAAGGAAATTCTAAACAAGAATCCCTCATGCTAAACAACACTGCAACTCAGCTAAACAACTGGAGACTGCAAATAGTCTAAGTAGACAAGAAATCTATAATCATATGCATGAGAAACAATGGCTGCCTTGTCCTCCTTTTAAACAAATGAGAGCTCCCTCTCCATGGGTCCCAATCTTTATGGTTTCCTCCATCAAGGAAACTTCCCTCCTCTTTCATTGCGTTGTCCCACAAGATGCTCTCCACCTCCTACCTCTGCGCTGTTTGACTTGGTCAAACTTGATACTGTCTTCTTGTAAATGTCCTCTTTAACACATGAGGGTGTGAAATATAACTCCAATGATGATCCCCTTTCATAATAAGAGGGATTTTATCCATGTTTTTATTATTTATGGGCCTCCTCACCCAATTATTCAACTCATAAGTGAAATTAGCAAAATTTAATAGTCCAATTCATTATAGGCAACTTTTGGAATATTACAATCCTCCCCTCCCAAATGTTGCTTGTCCTCAAGCAACTACAAGGATAGAACTGAGGAGTTGCCTCCAAGGCATGGAGACTAAAAAGTGTTGGGAAAACATCTTTCCCAAATGGATCCTCCATCTCCAAGCAATCATCAATACAAAATGAGTTACGTCCCAACATGGCAACTCATTAAAACCTCCTTCCACCTCAAGCTCCGAAAATGAAGGTGGGCTGAGAATTTGAATATGGTAAGCATCATAGCCTTCCCCATGCTGTCCTTCTCTCCACTCATGATGAGTGTAGAGTATGTGATGATCCTAGGCTGCAAAAGTATTTCCCTCAAGTGGAAAAATGAAGAACAATCCTCCAAGGATTTCCCCTCCAACATTGAAGAACAAGCTAGCCCAAAATATTCCATCCATGATGAATAGGGCACGATCATCATAGGACATCCTAATGAGAAGTCTACTGAAGGTTTTACATGATGATACATGATACAAAGAATGTCTCAAAAGGACACAGTGCAGTCTCATCCACTCAAAAGAGAACAAATGTGTGGCTGTGGTGGCCATATCTCCTCCCATGCTCCCATTAGAACATGTAGTGCAGAAAATGTGGGAATCCTCTCCCTTCAAGGACACATCCAACTCATGCGTCAATCTCCCAATCATGCTCTTAATAAAAATAGAAACAATATCAGCAAATGAATATATGATCAGTACAAGAATGAAGGAAATATTGATGGCTTTATGTGATGCTTGAAGGTACCAGCAGTCTCCTAAGTATGTACAGCGTAGTTTTACAAATTGCTGCTTCAGAAAATCATAAGGCAAAATGTTTCTTGTTACATAGTTAATCATGTATGTCATCATATGGTAAATGTTTGGGTGCAACAACTGAACATACATGTGATGATAAAACATTTTCCCAAGGCCACATAAAATATGGCTGCCTCCATCATATACTTTGGCCCAAATAGATCATGGAGCAATGTGAAAAGCTTGCCCTCCTGTGGAGCAATGCACTACATAGTAATGGTAAGAGTATGCAAATCAATAAATGTGAAAAAAGATTTCTTACCATATGACGGGATTAAGATGATACATGGATCCATGAGTGAGTCCTCCATAGTGTTTTGGCAAGCTATGAAGAAGAATGGACCATGTGCTGCAAGAAGATCATCCTTTTTATGCTTGGAAATCCAAGTCAAGAAGAATATGTCATAGTGATAGATGTCTCCATCCACTACTCTATCATCCTCACCTCCTCCTAGTTCACCAAGTGCATCCAATGTGAAGTGATCCTGGGGACACTCCATCCATAAGTCCCTGATCCAAAGTGACAACATTGTGAGCTCATGCAAATAGGCTCCTGTCAATACAAAGCTCTATTCTTTGACATGCTCCTTGTCAAAGACTCCTCTAGTAATGCTGCTACAAATATGGAATACATCCCAAGATGGAAGTGCTTACAAATCATCCAAGGCCAAGGAGTAGCCCCTTTGCACCATGAGAGTGCCCTCTTCTACTCTTGCAACATCACATAACATGTGAGAGAAATTTTCCCCTTGCTCTCTCAAGCACAACTCAAGCAACCCAAGTGCTTGCTGCCTCCTTATGCTCCCATCATACAATTCATGTGATGAAGACACAATGAATGATATGAATGTCATATCAACACCATGCATCCATACTCTAGGCTTCCCACTACTACAAGAATCATGCCACCTCTTCTCCATCCCCATCCCCTTAGGAAGAGGACATACCAAGTGATGGCCAAACTCCTTCAAGAGGATTCATCGCAGCCAAGCCTCTTGTTGCCTAGTGTCATACAGTTGCAAGTAGCCTCTCGAATTCTTGCTGATCAACCACATTCACTCAATCACTTTTGGATGATTCCTTCTTCTCTTCCCCTTGGTACTCCTCTCATGAGGGCTACCATCCTTCCAAACCAAATATCTCTCCTTGCATTTCATGAAAGTTTGAAATGCAACTCTTTGGAAGGCTCTTAGAGAAGATCTCTCACTCATGACTATGTTGAATCCACAAGGATCCAAATATGATGGAGATAACATCTCCTCCGCACCATTGTTTGACAGCGCTGGTAATCTCTCCAAGGATGCAATGGCTGTCTCATACTCCAACTTAGGATGGTTTCATGGTCTTCCATAGGAGTGTCATTGTTTGTTTCATCCTCCAAAAGTTCACACTCCAACCTCAAGGGTTGTGTGCAACTCAAAAAAGGTGCATGAGGATGATGGTTCACCTCTTTCTCGAACCATTCAAGTTTTCACAATGTAGTGCAATTCTGCTGCTCTTGATGAGATTTGGGAATCTCTTGTAGGGCTGCAAGAGTTCCTCCCTCCAATGTGTTGGTTGCCCCAACTATTGATGCATGTGGCTGTCCCTCCATGAGTGTGACAACGTTAGTACAAGGTTCCTCAAGTGGTGGTGTGAGATTCTCCTCCTTCGTTCTTTATCCATCAAAGGTTTTGATCAACCTTTGAGTGAATTCTGCAAAAGTTTTCACCCTTGCATGGCTCAAGTGGCTGACCACCAAAAATAGGCTCCACCCTCCAAGTGCAGCACTGAGATTTCAAAAAATTCTTCCACTGCTATAGGATGTAGTAGGAAAAATGCTTCCAACTTCCACACCCAAGCTCTTGCTGTAGATTACCCATCAAATGTAGACAACAAAAATCTATTACCTTTGATTTCTCTTTTGCTGCATGGTCTCTTCTCTTCCTTTAACTAGATGAATTGCAGGAAAGATAGAGTCTCCTTGAAGGCTCTAGGTTGAGATTTGTACTCAACAAAGCACTTAGAATCAGATGATCCAAGTATCTTTCATTCTCATTGTCTTCTTCTTGATGAGAATAGGAAGTGCATGGTCCTTCCTCTTCTTTTTGCTCCTCCTCTTTGGAGAGGCTATTATTATTCCTAAACACCGATGAGAGTAATCTCATCTTCTTCATCATTTTTATCTTCTTCTATATTCTTGAGCTGAGACTTAAAGGCTGAGCCAAGAAAGCTACTCTGATACCACTGTAATATCCCAAAATGGGATCTTCTAGCAAGGCATGACTGGAAAACGCATTTTCCAGGAATGGCTGCTACAGGATTTGAAACCAAGACCTGGATCCCTTATATCAATGTATCTAAGTCTAAAATCCAAGAGGAGGCTCAAAAGAAATCCCTCTAGGTGGGATAAACAATTCTCCCACACCTAGTTGTCTTGAAAAAGTGCCCGATGAAGGGGCTGCAACAATTCTTGAACAAGAGATGGAACAACAACGTTATTTTTATAATCCTGGGCACATGAAGATGTAGATAGCCAAAAAATTTATATTATAGTAGAAATGGTATACAAATCCTTGAGGAAAGAGTCACTCAAGCAAAGCAATACAACCTCAATGGAACATGTACATCAAAATAGGGAAACACTGCTACACATGTATTTCTGCAGGCTAAGAGGACACAGTTTATGTGAGACACTGCATCATAATGAATAATAATAGAAGGATATATAATGTATGTCTCAATAAATGTGGTGGAGCAAGCTCTTAACCCCTGAAAACAATAGTGCAACAATCCTTAGAAGGACTGGCATCAATATATATACAAATGGAAAATTTGCAGAAATACCGGAGTTGCTGGGTAGCAGCTGCAACTAAAAATTGGAACTAGATGGAGATGGCTGAAGATGATACACAATATGAAGTAAACCTCCTCCAATATATCTTCCAAGTGAAAGGCTGATCCTAAAACTAAAGATCTCACCCTCCAATCAACACTGCAAACCCTCATTGCAAGTGCACTCTGAAAATAACGCAGTCTAAGAGGGAAACTGCGCTGAAGGTGTAATAGAAAGTGTTGGCCAAGTGCCAAGATCTGAAATGAGCTTTGAATACTTCCTTACTGATATCCAAAAGGAAAGAAGGCCCCCTCCTCTGAAAAACAAGCCAAGGAATGGTGTTGTGGAACCTCCACTGCAACACCCTGCAACACAACGTTACACTTGAGCAGAAATAATGCTGTAGCTGAAGGAATGGCTTTGGCCTTGAGCCTGGATGTGGAGAAATGAAGTGAAATCCCTCAATAGGCCTCTCAAGAAGGAGAAGGAAATATTAAACATGAATCCCTCGTGTTAAGCATTACTGCAACTCAGCTAAACAACCAGAGATTGTAAATAGTCTAAGCATACAAGAAATCTATTATCATATGCATGAGAAACAATGGCTGCCTTGCCCTCCTTTTGAAGAAATGAGAACTCCCTCTCCATGGGTCTCACTCTTTAGGGTTTCCTCCATCAATGAAACTTCCCTCCTCTTTCATTGCACCGTCCCACAATATGCTCTCCACCTCCTACCTCTGCGCTGTTTGACTTGGTCAAACTTGACACTATCTTCTTGTAGATGTCCTCTTTCACACACGAGGGTGTGAAATCCAACTCCACTAATGATCCCCTTTCATACTAAGAGAGATTTTATCCATTTTTTTATCATGTATGGGCCTCCTCACCCAATTATTCAACTCATAAGTGAAATTAGCAAAATTTAATATTCCAATTTATTGTAGGCAACTTTTGGAATATTGCAAGCCATATAGGGACAATCCGGTGCCAACAAAATGACTATATGGCCAGAGCATAATAGTCAAAGGGTTTGCACACATCATAGAGGAAAGGCATAAGTAGTTGCAACAGGACCATAGGGATGGTGCAAAGGACAATAAACTAGTCGTTGGAGCAGTGAAACTGGGTGAAAAAGTAATTTTACCGTTGGATGGAGCAGGTTTTATGCATTTAATGAGGTGGTCCTACAATATTTTTGACTGTTTTTATGGAGGTAAGTTGCATTTAATGAAGATACATTTGGTCTTACCTTTTCTTAAAAAAGGAAGGGCGCAGGTCACAATTGGTTCCTTTTTCTTTATGAATACATTGCACCCTGATATTATCCGTGCTTTGTGCTGTAAATCTACCTGTAAGTACTATATGTCTAGCCGAGAGACCCCATTTGACGTAATTAATATTGAATTTTTCTTTCGCCTGAAAATCACAACCACTAATCTGGAGAGCGCACTTATTGAATAACACTTTGTTCCTCTCACAACAGTGACTAAGCTGGGATCGGATGATGTCCACGAAGTAACCCTGAGGTTGAAGAAGTCATGTCCACATTGGCTAGAGGCAAATAAAAAATATCGAAGTGGTCCACCTTGAAGCCATAGACCTTCTCGAGGAATGTGACATCCCCTCGTCAGGCCGCTAAGGACAGGTCACCCATTGATGACCCCTTGAAGAGACCTATGAGCACCATTGAGGAGGCCGTGTACATTGAGCCCATCTCCTAGCGACCGCCATATGTCAAGCCGCACAAACCCTCTATGCGCACCCCAAAGAATGTCGATAAAGTGAGGGACTACCTTCAAATGCCTCTGGTCCTTTAGGATGTTCCCTTTATTGAAGATGTGTTTAGAAAGCTTCTAAATGTCAAGTATGATGACCACGAATTGGCCAATGAAGAAACATTCCTCGAGTTAGTGCCAGAGTACTACTTAGAGAGGATACCTACGATGATGTAATGAAGGTTGAGTCGATATCATGGGTAAGCAGGCTAGGAAATGTCGAGATTCTAAAGCTACTAAGGAATATGTATTTTGGGTGGTACCCCATCACTTCTATCTGTGTGCACCAGTTGTTGGCATTAATTCATGAAGGGTGCCTATGGATCCAGGGCCGCATTCCTCTGTGAAGAATTTTTGGAAAATGTACACGAGGTGGAGGAGCTGGGAAGCCATTTTTCTACTCTTGGCTATTGCTACTTATCATGCTAATATCATGGGAGACTCCATCATATGCAGTTCTCCCAGAATTGGAGCCTGGCGTGTGTGAGGGGGCACACTACGCCAATCTGTGGGATTCCCCTGATCCCAAACACGTCAAGAAAAGAAAGATTTTTTGGGTCCTATTTAAGGGTGAGTTGGCTGATGAAATACATTCACATCTAATACTATCGCCAACAGTCTATGAAAAATACAAGAGCCTCACTGATATCCAGGTCAAAATGCACCATGTGTAGGTCAAGGCATGCTATGACCCAGTATGGTATCATTTACCTTTTATGGTAATAGAGGCGTAGGTCGACCAGGTCATTGCGGCCTCACCAACAGCCTGGAAAGTGGGGCTCGGTTCCATTCAGACCATTATAGCCTCGACCTCAGGGAAAGGGATGGCTCCAGGAGAAAAATATACAGGGACTGAGCTGCGCACTAACAAAGAGGCAGAAATAGGTGTGTAGAAGAATGGTCAGGGTGAGAAGGAATCAGACATAGAGAAGGATACAGAGCATGATCAAGGATGTAGGCTGATGTGGACCCTATTGGTGTAGATGGATTAGATGGTGAAGGTGCCGAATCTCCGCACGACACAAAGCATGGTGTAAAAACTTCGAAGGTTCCATGAAAGAAGTGGAAGGGATCCAAAGCTAGAGGTATCGATGAGGTCACTCTGACAGAAGAAGACCTGGATAAAATTGCGGATGCAGTAGCTTGCATTTCACAAGATAGATGGACTACCATGGAGGAGCAATATAAGGCTGTGGTGGAGGCCTTAAAAACTAGACTACAGGTTTCACAGCTGAAGGTAGAAAAATTGCAAGTGAGCATAGATCAAGTGAGGCTAATGCAAGCGAGGCTGTCCATCGCCATGATTACCACAACATCTGATAGAAGATTTTTCACCTTCCTAGGTGAAACTATGACAGTGGAACAACTGAAGCTATGCGCGCAGGTGCAAACCTTCCCTGAGGTTGGAATTGATCTATCAAAGCTACCAACTAGAGATCTACACACTCTCCAAACATTTATTTTTGACAAGTTGCAATGTAGGAAGGCGCGCATGCAACAATATTTAAATGAAGCCGAACAAAAAACTACAATAGAAACAATGGAATCTCTCCAGGAAAAAATAATGCAATAGGTGGTTGTGGCTCAATGTGCGGAATTGGAGAACCTAATTGAAAAACTGTGTGGTGAGCTTCCTGAAGTGGTCATCCCAGTGTCCGCTGCACCGCAAGTCAATATTGAAAGTCTGGTTGCCACACTTAAGGCTTCCTGAACTGAAATGAAAACTGTGAAGGTAGA
Organism: Pinus albicaulis; assembly: GCA_034641835.2. Lineage (NCBI taxonomy): Eukaryota > Viridiplantae > Streptophyta > Pinopsida > Pinales > Pinaceae > Pinus > Pinus albicaulis. The sequence goes on along the minus strand of CM076584.1, from coordinate 1,418,747,929 downwards.
ATTTGAACAACAAATTGCCACATTGCAAGCTAAGCTATAGCCTGAGACCCCCCTGGAGGTGCATGCATAGTGGGCCGCCATAGTGAAAGAAGCATCCGTGATCATTTCAGCCAATGTCGACAAGGGCTCAGAGCTACTTGAGACTCTTAAACACACACATGGTGTGAGAGAAAGATAAACACACACAACAAGAGACTCTTTGCTGAGATGGCAGTGGCAGCACATTATTTCCATTATACATGATGTACATTTATAGTACAATGGTGTGACTCTTGGTTTCACATTCCAAGGTCACTTGGACTCCATTGTGACTTTTCGCATTCCACACCTACCCATGTAGGATTAGGTGTTCGAACATCCCCCCTTAATCCGAAGGGGTATGTGTGAGTCCAAGAAAAGAGTTGTAATACAAATCTGCAAAGTATGCATGGCAGCACTTGGGCTGAATCAACTCTCTGAAATGTTGGAAAAAAAGAGGTGGTTAGGTTAATACAATACTGTTCTAATCCTTATTGAACAGGAACTCTTACATCGACAGCTAAAACTACACTAGAATTGTCCTTATAAAGAGATATACAACCTAAAATAAGAGAGGTCTACACAACACAACGATGGTTAAGGATGACCAACAACGATGTGACATTTCAGGAACTCAACCAAAGGCGGCAAGAAGGCAGAAGGCTTCGGCTAAAGAAGTGTCCTCATATATGAAAGAGATCTTCAACCTAAGAGAATGTAACGTGGTGAATAAGTACCTAACCAAAGGCATAATCATGGGCAAGCTGGTGTCGCTACATCTTTGAATGGAATGATAGATTGTGGCTGATCTTATGACTATGTGTTTGGCTACAAATGGTATGGAGTAGAAATGTTGGCTCATGCTGCATGTGATCTGTCGTCGAAGCTTGTACATGACCACCATTTTCCTCCCTATCAGGACAAGGTGAGATGATGGCAAAAAATCAACTGCAATTTTGTTCAATATCCGTGAACATGTTCTGACATGCGACTTAAACATCTTCTTGGCTACTGATGCCCATTGCCAAGAAGCGATCCATCCAAGATGAATCTTTGTTCTTGAAGGAGGCTTGTTTCTGAAGCATCTGTCTGAAGAATGGGTGTGCCGACCATAATGCTTGCATGGATGAAGTTCAAAACAATGATCTTTCATATGGCCAACTCGATCACAGTGTTGGCATTTTTCAATCTGTTGTTGTTGTGGAAGTGGAGCAAGATCTGAAACAGTTGCAGGTGAACTGTCATACAAGAATTCGACACTTTGAAATATGATGGGCTTGGTTTAGTCTGGAATATGAAAGGACACATCCTTGTCATATCCAAGACCAGTTCTGTGCTTGTTGTGGACAAGCTCTTCCCAAGGTCTGATGATGGGCTTGAGAAGTGCAGGTTGAACTGCTGCATCTGCATGTACATCTGCTCTTGTGCAAGGAACTGAATGTGAATCAACTACAACTTTATCTTCTTTTTTCTAATGAGAGTCCTTCACAATCTTCTGAACAGAAACATGTTTAGAATGGTGACTCTTTTGTTGAAGTTCATCTTGCTGAAGCTGAGATTCCAACTGCAAAAACTCAATCTTCTCATGTGCATCTTGCAAACAACTTTGAATATTATGAGTCATTTTTACCATATCATGAACATTTTAATGAATGAGGTTATTCAACAACTCTAATGCCTCATTGATTTTAGCCATTTTCAACAATTCAGGCTCAAAAAAATAAAGGGTGTCGGCTTCAACCGAAAATGCACCCGTTTACAATGTGATTCAATCTTCCTTTAAAAAAAATACAAATGACTCCGAAGAACTTCCAACTATGGAAATCTCAAAGTACAAAATGTGCTCCTCAAATTATGGAGGACATCAAGGTATAGACTTGACTGTCTAACCGAAAAGCAACGATGAATTATATCAACAATTTTCCAACAACTCAAATACTGATTGCAACTATGAATGAAGAAGAAATATTCACTCACAATAGAATGTCAGTTCAATACAATATCTCTGCAAATATATTTTGTAAATATGCAGCTGAAAACAATGTGCAAGAAGCCTTTAAGGCAGCTGATTTTTCTTCTTTAAGGAGCTGTTTTAAAAATGATGGAAAACTTGTCTTCACATTGTCAACCTCTTTCAGAAAATCACCCTTCTATATATGCCACAACTCATAATATACAAACTGCACTTTTCTCCTCTATGCCATTTCCTCTTTCATGCTGTTCATTTCCTCTTCCTCTCTCTCTGCTGTATACTTCCTTTATTCCTCTCTCTTTGCTGTTTTTTTTTTTTTTGATTATTTATTTGGGAAAGAGGGTTATAGTAAAAAATCAAAGTTTAAAAGCTGCAATTAAAAATAAAAAAACGGAGAAAATCTACGATATTTGGGGGAGAGATTTAAAAAAAATAAAAATAAAAAACGAATTTATGAACTGGGAGTGGAGGAAGGGAGGTAGTGGGGCCAAGGGGGAGCGATATGCTGTGGCCGTGAGGGGGTAGCAGGGCCAAGGGTGGGTAGCAGCGGGGGGCGTAGGGAAGGGGAGGGCATAATGTGAGGGGGTTGGGAAACCGTAGAAGGGAGAGTCGAGGATTGGGAAGGGTAGGCAGGAGCTTAGGGGGAGGGGCGGTGTAAATGAGAGGGGATGGGGTAGATAGAGGTGAGGGGGATTGAGTATGAGTGTATGTGAGGGGTGTGAGGGGAAGTCCGAGGGTGCTTGTGAGAGGGGGGGAAGGTGCTGGCCGAGTGTTGTAGTGGAGAGGCTGAGCGACCAGGGTTGGGTTGAGCACTGGGGAGAAGGGGCGGTAGGGAGAGAGCGTTGGTAAGGGGGATGTGGGTAGAGTGAATAGGGGAGAAGGGGGAGCATAGATGTGAGCGGGGGATTGATTGCTATGAGGGAATCCGCGAGAGGGAAGTTTGCAGAGGGGGATCGATTGCTGTCAGGGAATCTGCAGGTAGGGTTGAGTGATGGAATAGCGTAGAGCTGTGCGTTGAGTGCCGAGCAGTGTAGATGAGTGGGGAGGCTGGCTTGGTAGTGAGGGGGATGAACACTATGCATAAGATGCAGAGTGTGAGGGGAGGGGGAGTATGGTGAGGTGAGCATGTAAAGTGAGAGGTGGGTGTGGGAAGGGGGATGCAGGAGCATAGGGTGAGTGGGGCCGTATGGCTTGGGAAATGAGGGGGTCGGGTAGAGCGTAAGATGAGAGGAGGGGCATGAGGTGGGCTAGGTAATGTAGGGGTGGAGCGGTGGGATGAGAGGGCGTAGGGATTAGGGGGTGCATGTAGTGGCTAGGATATTGCAGGGGGTGAGTGATGAGCGTTAGGGAGAGGGATTGACGTGAGGGGGAATGGGTAATGGGACTGCAGAGTGCGTAGAGGTTAAGAGAGGGGGCCAGGTAGTGGAGTGGAGGTTTCAGAGTGTGTAGGTCAATGAGGGATTAGGGTTTGGGGTGAGAGCAAGGGTTCGGGGTAGGCTGCGAGGGGGATGGGTTAGAGCAGATAGGATGGGGAGCTGTTTTCTTATGCAGGTTGCAGGGAATGGTAAGGGGGCAATGCAAGGGTGCCGGTGGTAGAGGGGGGGTAGGGTGACTTAGGATGGGTGTGGGTAGCGGCATAAGGTGAGATCCGATATTGCAGGTTAGGGGAGCTGCAGGGGGGTGGGGATATGAGAGTGTGCAGCTTAGAGTTGAGAGTTGCAGGGGCCGAGGGGAAGGCCGTAGGCCAAGAACAATATTTTTTATTTTTTTTATTTTTTTTGTCTTATTTTTTTATTTTTTAAATTAACAACAGAGAGGAGTAAGAAATCAACTTTTTAAAATAGCAACAAAATTTCACTGATATACAGCAGAGGGAATTTGCAGAATCTTGTAGACTTGGGGCAAGAATTAATTTTTTTAGAAATAGAGAATGAGACTTTAAAAATGCATAATTTTCTAGAAAATTTCAGCCAAAAAAAACCCAGAAATTTCTTTAGAAACCCAATTTAATCAGTATTTTTAGCAGCTTTCCAAAATGGTGCGAATTAAAATGCAGAAATTGCAGAATAATGTGCAGTGAGAAAACCTGCAGAATGCCCCCTAAATGCTGCTCTTCTTCAAGATGAAATTTCTGAATGCTGCTTCTTCTCAATGCAAATTTTTGAATGCTACCAAGGATTGATGAATGCGACAAAAAGGACTGTTGCAGAGAAACTCTAAGTGCTGCAAAAATTACCAGAATTTTTGCAGATATGCACAGGCCATAAACACAAATGGCTCACTCAAGGTTGAGCTGGTTAGGAACTTATCAGCTCTGATACCATGTTAAACACACACATGGTGTGAGAGAAAGATAAACACACACACAACAAGAAACTCAACACACCATAGAAGGACAAGCACGTAGCTCTATTATTTTTCCATTATACATGATGTATATTTATAGTACAATGGTGTGACTCTTGGTTTCACATTCCAAGGTCACTTGGACTCCATTGTGACTTTTTGCATTCCACACCTACCCATGGAGGATTAGGTGTTCCAATAGAGGCAACCATGGGACTGTGGACCTCTATGCAAATAGATCCACTCATTAAGAAGATTAATCAAGAGCTGTGCGCCAAGGAGCAGGCGTTCGATGATCTGCGGGAGTCCTTACCTATGCTCATTCCTGCCCAACGCATGGCCCGCCTACAGACTATTCAGGTTCTACGAGATGAGGTCGCGGAGCTCCGGTGAAAGAAGCAGATTGACACTGACCATATGAAGCCATGGGTGGATGAGGTAATGAAGTTGTCTCAGGATCTAGATGCTACAGTTAAGACCTTAAATTAGACCTTTTAGAGTGTTAACCTGGTCGTAGAAGTGCTGACTTCATAGAAGCTGGTAGATACCGGGCAGAGAAAAATGGATCAAACTGTGGGCATCTTGGCGCCCTTTCTTACTTCCATCGAAGAGCTGTAGAATAATATGAAGAACCTAGTGCTGCTGTGACTTGGGACGAGTCACAAGATTGTATTGGGGGCCTATTGGAGCAAGGTCCCCTAGGTCCAAATTTTGATATATTTTGGTAAAGATTTTGAAATTTTAGTCGTGTGCAACACAAGTCAAGGGGCTTTAGGGTGGGTCAAAGCCCCTCATGAGTTGTAATGGGTAAAAAGGGTAGAATTAGGGGCTGCAAACCATGGGTTGCATACCTTAGATGAGCGCAGACTAAAAGTATAAATAGGAGTCTAAATCGAGTCGATATAAGACAAACTATTATTGATGAGAGATCTGACTGTATTTTTATATTCGAGCGGATTTATCTGGGTAGAAAGGATCCTACTGACTGTGTGCATGGAGACCTTAGTCTTACTGTGTGCGGACCCCACTGGTTGTGTGCATGGGTGAACTGACTGTTTTGTAAGGAACATTTGAACTATTTATGAATGAAGAACTGTTGTTACTGATATTTGAGTCCAAAATTCATCTGTTATTTACTTTATGATCGTTTCTGGATGTTATTTCTGATTCCCGTGTTATCTGTATTTAGATCAATTGTGCAACTATTTTTGTCTTTAGATGAATGAGTATTGAATGGTTCTAGTACTATTGGGTTCTAAGACTATATTTCAAGGGTTATTTCATGGATTTTGGACTCTATTGTAACTTGCAGGCAAGATATTCTGTATGATTGACCTGAATCTGTCTGATAAGGGTTCCCTGGTTAGGGCTTCTATTGCAGAGGCCTGTTCATAATTGTCTTAGATCTAAAGGCACCCACATCATTTAATTCTCTCTCAAGGTGTGGAAACCTAGTTCCTGCACCCCCCATATTGCCTCGGGTGAGACTTTGACTTGCACAGGTAGGTCACTATCAAAAGGGCCAGTAGTAAGAGGGTTTTGTTGGTTAACCTCAAGTCCAAACCTGGGTCAGGACCCCTCAAGCCAAAAACTAATATATAGTTTTTCTTTTATTATAGGTTATGGAATTAAAAGAAATACCAAAAAAAATTTAGTTCAATTCTTTCTGAACATTTTCTACAATACAACAATGATGAATGTTTTCCTTTCCTCTTTTTTCCTTTTTTTGAAAAAATAAATAACTGTTTTTTCTATTTTTTTTCTTGCAAATTTTGAATCAAACAACTTATTCTACTGCTAATGAAAAAAAAGAGCAATATGCACGTTTTTCGATGTAGTATTTCAGTTATATCAAAATTTTAGTGGCACTATGTTACACAGCAATTTGTCACCGTCCCTACAATCCCCATCCCGCACATTGGAGGGCTCATTCAGTGACCTGTGGGCAGAGTTAAGACTTGAAAATAATTTCATTTCATCCCTCTGAAGATGAGATTTAATTGCCCTAAAGACATCTCCCTGCAAAAAACCCTAAAAATAACTCTTTTTCCATTGGTGCAGTTCCATAGTTTAGCCCTCGCGCCAAGAGGGAAATCCTCCAAAGTGGGCGCACTAATTGGTGCTCTGTCATAGAGCCGTACCCGCGCCAACCATATTAAGAGGTGTTTTTAAAAAATAAAAGGCGGGAGTTTCATCCTAACAAATTACTGGGTTGATTGCTATCTTGAGTTGGGAGGTTTGGCTACGGATTTCCATAGAAAGGAAGTGGTTTACCACCTCTCATGGAAGCTTCCTTGATGATAGGGCCAATCCCATAATTATAGGGATCCCAAATCCCCTTCCTCCTTCTATAAAAGCTTGCACATTTCCATTTGCAAGTTAGTTCCAAAGGGTGGCAGAATTTCTAAGTTCCCAAGAGCTTTCATGCTGCAAAAGCCTTCTTGATTCCCTAAGGCCAAATCCAAGCAAGGAGACTATTGCCAAGTATCCAGAGAGAGAGGCTTGTCCCATCCCTGACAGGCTTTATCGAGACATGTTGTGCTGACGACCCGCTAAAGGAGAGTGTTGCATCGAAGCTATGGTTGTATTCTTCTTTTGACTCTTTAATGATAAGCGACTATCGGTTATGGTTCCACTCTTGTTCTTGATCATGTTCATGAGTTATATCCTCTTCGACTGATATATAGTTGTATGCACTGGATTTTATGCTCGCGTTTGTGTTGTTTCTTGCATGTGCAGGTGTCTGATCACGGAGATCGTGAGGGCTGTGATCTGCCAGGGCGAAGGAACAGGAGCACCACCTCTTCTACAAACGACAATGTTGGATTCCAGGTAAGCCTTCCTCGCAAGTCGGTTTATTTACAATTAGGAACCTGCACTGTAGCGTGTTTGATTGTTGCTAGACCCGATCTGGGCTAGTAGGGATCGCCTCTGTCCGCAGAGGGGATTTACCTCCTCAACAATTTGGCGACTCCATTGGGGAATCAGCTTGTTGTTTGATTTGTAAACTATAGACGAAGTCTGAAGCACAGCCAGATAGCCTTCGAAACGCTTTTGCTCTGCATTAGTGGAGTAGATCAACGCTGCTTCAGTCGATCTCTAGTTTGGTTTACGGACTGGACAACTTGGAGTTTTGTCTTCTCTTTCCGGTTAACTTCTTGGTCTTGCTTGCTTGGTCAACTCTTTGGGTTGGATTTTCTTGTTTGTTTGGCTTTGTTTTAGCCTTGTTTTCACTTTTCTGTGTCTGAGATTGCCTGTTTTCATTTTTTCCATAGTAAACTTGGCTGGCGCGCTTTTTAGCGTAACAGTCGCACCCATTGGCACAGGTTTCCTGTGTATCAACTGCGCCATTGCCTTTCTGGCGCTAATTTCAAGCTCACAGTCACGCCAATCCTGTGAGCTATTAGGGTTTGCTGTGTTTCAAGCTTTCTGAGGCTGACTTGTGAATTTGATCTTGTTTTTTCGGTTGTTTGAGTGCACTGGAGCCTGGTTTGACTGGTTGGAGCCTCCTTTCTTTAGTTGTTTGCCTATTTCTTTCGATTTTTCATACGAGCCCTAGGGCATCTAGGTGCCTTTGTGAGTCGAGCCTCCCTTGGGAGTTTTTGGTTTCCGTTCGTTCAGTCGGATGTGGGATTGCTTACTTGCATTCGTTTGACAGTTGTCTATCATATTGTTGTGTTTTTTGAGTGACTGATTTCGTTTTCATTCAAATTTTGCCTCGCTTCATTTTGGGCCTAGATCACACGGCTCATTGGTGTCTTCGGGACTTTTCTTGGTTTTGAGAGACTTTTTGTCGATTTGAGATTTGATTGTTTGTGCCATTGAGTGAAATTTGTTTGTTTTGCTTTGTTAATATCATTTCTCTAATTGCTTCTTATTTGTTTTCAGTTTGTTTAGTGCATTTAGCTATCAAACATTGAAAATAAAAAAAATCTCTTTTGCTTATTGGTTGATTAGTGCAAATTGAAATCTTTTCGATTTTACTAGTATTTAGTGAATTTGAAAGAAAAGTTTTTAGTTTCATTAGTTGCATTAGAGATATCATTGATTGTCTTCTGATCATTTTGTTTGTGTAAAAACTCTCAACTCTTCTGTAGCTAGTTTTCATCAAACGAAATGATGAACTGTGGCATGTAGTTTTGCATTTAAGAGATCTTTGAGACAACACATTCGTTAGGGCCTGAAAATTGAAACGTAATTGAAGATCAACTTTAAAATTCATTCAATTTACACTAAGGCAGCATTGAAATCTAACAAAACACATTTAGAGGTCTAGGCTAGAGACGTGTTCCGGCGTATTTAAACCTAGTAGTTGTCGTTCGCCTTTTGGCTTTAGACAGCACTAGTACGGACTTGTGCTCCCCGTACCGTTGCGTATATAAAGGGAGACCCCACTAGGTTTCAATCCTTTATCTGTAGGAAGCCGAGTCTGCCGCCCTATACCCCTGATACACCAAACACAGCATTCGGGGAGATTGCCTGCACGTACGGAAAGTCCTTGGTTGATTTCTCTTTCATTTTTGAAACCAAGGTGTATATTGCAGTTCACGGTTATTTGGTACACCCTTTTACCTAGTATTCCTGAGCAGTCATTTGATCTTTTATGACTCCCTAAATTTGAAAGGATCACCAAGTGCTTGTCCTTTCACGCTTGTGTCAAATTTGAAAGAGATAGAGTCACATTTTTTACCGTTTCTCGACTCTTAAAACATGAAACGATGAAGTTTCTTATTTTTCAATGTGGTAAAAATTAATCACCCCCGATCACACGCCCTGTTAGATTCTTCTTGTTGACCGTTTGATTGTGTGTCTTGACTCTTTTTCAGCCCGTGTGCGGTTTTGAGTTTTGATGGCAACTTTTTCAGAGTTTACCAACCAAGGAATCCCCTCAGATGGGAATCCTGGTAATTTTCCTCCTTTTGGGAGTGTCAGTGCTCCCTAAATGGCAACGTTGTCCCTCCCTGGGTTAACTGTTGGGTTGCCTGTTTGGTTGTTTTCAACCTCTGTGGTCCCGAATGTCTCCACTACTGTTCAATCAGTTCCTCTGCCGGAACAACATCATGTTGATTCCCAGGTGGACCTCTCCCCTTCTTCGCCTGTTTCTGCGTCCTCCTCTTCTACTTCGCCTGGTGAAAGTCTGGATTCGAGTAACCAGGTGGCTAAGAAGAAGAAGAAGAAGACAAATAAGAAGAAGTCCGATAAAAGAGAGGCTAAAGTTGCCACTACTGTTTTTGAAACATCTCCTCTTGATGTACCTTCCAACCCTCCACGGAAAGTCAAGTTCCCCTGCATGTTGTGCACGGGAGACCATATTCTTCGAGACTACCCTGGCATCCCCAAGGTGCTCAAAGCATGGTCCAACGGCCGTCCGCCATTTTCTTTGACTTTCGGGAGCCAAGTTGGGGGCACGTATTCAACTGGTGCTGATAAGACTCCTAAAAATCAGGGTAAGATCACCAATCCCTACAAGTTGTGTGAAGGGCACCATGCCATTCACCTTTGTCCTTATATGGATGAAGCCAAGCGAGTGTTGGAAAACCCAGCTGTTTCCACACCATGCCTCCCAGCTGGTTGTAAACAACTCCCTTTGAGTCTTCCACCTGCTGATGATACGATTGGTCAAAAATCATCTTTGGTCGATCCCACTCCCTCAGAAATTCGAATTCAAGAATCCGTCCCTAACCAACCATTGGTCGTGGGATCAGTTGAGCTGGCCCCATCTACGGTGCACCAGGTCTTTTCTGTTGAGACTGGACCTCACACTCCTCATGTTCTTCTAGTTTCTTCAGATTCTTCGGACTTGGAGAGAGAGTCTCCTGTCCCTACACCTCAACAAGCAGCTCCTCCACCTCCCGTGATGGAGGTTCCAGAGGATACTCCTCCCGCCTTCGAGATGGAGGTTATGGAGGAGGCTTCTGCTTCTGTAACACCAGGGGAAAACCTTCTCGGTTCGATGGTTGCCCCTCCGAGTAGTTTGGTCGCTTCTTTTGATTGGAATCGATTTGCAGGGTTTCGCCTTCCATCCTATGTGCCTTTCGAGATCACGGTATAGGCCTTTGGTCTGGTCGTACCCAACACCATTATAGACGAAGGCGCCTCTGTTAGTATTCTATCCTCAACTACCTGGCAAGCTTTCGGTTCGCCGCCTCTTGCACCTGTTACGCAGAATCTGTTGAATTTTAACAGAAGGACGAGTCAACCTTTGGGGATCCTTCCAAGGTTACCTATTACTTTGGGAGGTAAAACCATCCATATGGACGTGATGGTTGTTCCAGGCCCCTTGGATTTCAATCTGCTCTTGGGGCGCGATTACACTTATGCCATGGGAGCTCTTGTCTCCTCCCTTTTTCGTGTGGCCTGTTTTCCGCATGAAGGACGGATCGTGACCATTGATCAGCTTTCGTTCTTTGGTCCTAATGTGGCAACTGGTCCGCCATCATCCCCTCCTGGTTTTTATCCACCCGTTGTATCTGCTCCACCGCAGATCAACTATGTGTCTACCTACCCTGTGCCCGCACTCAGTAATGACGCTGTCGTGCATAGTGTACTGGGGGCATTGGGTCCTGACTTCCAGGATGTTTTCCTTCCATCGGGAGTGGAACTCTTGGAAGCACCGCCTTCTTGTTCATTTTGATGTAAGTCGGTTAGAGCATGGTTTCCTCCCTGTGTCAAGCTCTTTAAAAAATGAAACCAGGTTCTCGGAGCATAGTTCCTCCACTTGTGTCAAGCTCCTAAAAAACAATGAAACAAGTTGTTTGAGGATAGTTCTTTTAAGTATGTCAACCTCATTGAAATAATGAAACACGAGCCTGTTCAATTCGAGTTTTGTTAACTTTAGATAAAATCTCTTGTGTTGAACCTTCACTCCATTTCCAATGGACTGAAGCTTGGGGGGCATGTTCCTCGAATTGAGAGATCATGCTGGGGGGCATGCCTGTTTCCTTATTTCAAGCATAGTTTGTGTTTTAAGCTTGCATAAAAATAAAACTCATTTCCAAGCATAGTTTGCATATGTGTGTCCATGTGTGCTTTTAAGCTTGCGTAAAAATGAAATGTGTGATTAGATACATTGTGTGAACTTTTCATTTGGGTCGTTTGTTATGCAACTGATACATTAGATAACATTGTATTAGATATCCGCATGACATATAAAAACATCATCACATGTAAAGAAAGATCCATCCAGAAATAGATATGTATATATATATCGAAATGTTTGCATAGTGTGCATCACATTAAATCAAAAAATATATATGTTCGTCTTAATACATCCGGAGACGATATGTCTCTCAAAAAATATGCATGATAAAAGTCCTAGGAGTCTAATCCGCATGGTGCTCATGATAACAAGTAACTGCACGCACTAAGCATCTCAGAATTCGGTGGAGGCGACTGGGCACTCCCACCGTGTGTCTCTGGTACGCCATCGGTACATCCGCCAGCCGAGCGTAGTCTGGGATCCCTCGGGCAATGCCCTCGAGATTCAATGCCCTCGAGATTCTGGATTAACTCCCCCCACTCTGCACCCTCTGCCTGAGGGTCAGGTGCGGGAAGAGTCCTCCGTGTGATAGGAGACATACCAGCTGGTCTCTCTGGACCCACGTCTGCATACGTATAAAATGTGTCAAGAAGAACATGTATTAACAAAAAAATCATAAAATATAAAATCAAAAAGAGAAGGAGTCATACCCAACTCCTCGTCCTAATCATCTCCCTTCGGAAGTGGGAGATCTGGATCACTAGTGAAATCGGTACCGACATATGGCCAATCTTCCACTACGATCAGCTGACGCCGCAACCACCCAAAAAACTCCAGCCTCCAGGACATCTGTTGGCCTGGGCATCAATGCTGCCCAACGAGCCATTCTTGGCTCTCGTGGAATAGGCTCAGCTACTATGGCCCCTTGGCCCTGGAAGATTGGTAATCATTCCAGAATGAATGATACCAGGATAGAACCATAGCCAAACTGTTTCAGCTTGGCTTGTTTGCATTTGTTCAGTTGCCTCTTTATGTTTATCGTCACTGCTGTGGCCCAGTCGAACAATAGAGGAGTCATACATTCTGAGGCCAACAAAATTTGGGCCTTTATGGCCTCGTGCGGTGCCTACGACCCTACAGCCCGCGTGATGGTATGCAGCACCACTCTTAGTGCCAGATCAGGAATGGTATGGATGTCCACCTTTCCACTTCCGGATCCCAGTTGTGCGCCTTGGCACACTCGTGCCATCGCTTGCTCCATTTTCTCACCAGATGGTCTGCTCCCTGTCAATATGGGCACCGGACCTCTGCACGATAATCCAGTTATGAAGTACATGTTAGCAAATTCCAGTTCTAACACTTGATCCCGCAGTTTGAATACTTGTTCATCTGTGTCCCACATATTGATCAAGTATTGTAGAAGCTCGGGCTAAGCTCGTAAACAAGGTGTTAGGAAGAACTTTTTTAGCCAACAGTTCCTGAGGGCGTTCATGCAAACTTCATTTTCCATGGCTTGTTCATCCTCTTCACCGTGCTCCCTTTCTTTCCACTCAATCACCATTTTTCTCGGTTCACTGCATCAACATGGTCACAAACCCTTAATTAGATCTCTGATGAGCTTCAAATTTCATTCAATTTGATTAAAATATCAAATTTTTAGGTGAAAAATGAGGTTCTGCCGCTGGCGCGAGCCCTTTGCATGTAAAAGCCCATTGGCGTGGGTCCGTGCCCGATACCCGCACCAATGAGCGGAGCCCTAAAAATTTAAAAAGTGGCCTCAGAAGTTTAATGCATGGTGGAAACTATTAAAAAATGGATTGAAATGGAGTACAAAGAAGCACCTCTTACCTGGAACTGACGAAACTCTGAATGGTAGCCCGGATCGTTCGTAATCACTATCAGAAGTTTGCAAACAAACTGGACCACTGCTGCTCTTCGGTGAGGTAAATAGTAAAAAGTAATTCTATTTTTACCATTTGACATATTTATAATTTTTTGAACTCAAAATAGGTTTTGAAAGTTATTTTTCTGAATATTTTAATGTATTTGTGTCGAAAATGGGTTTTACGCTTGCCTTTTTGTGCAGCAATAGGTCTTTTACGCAACTGAAACGGTGAAACGAGTTGTATTTTATACTTTTTCGGACTCGGTAAATACACAAAAAAGTTACTCTGGAGTCATATTTCAGCTCTTTTCTGACTCTCTAAACATGAAAATATTGCTGAGGCCCTTATCATTTCGATCTCGTTAAAGTGGACATGAATCGACATCTACCCAGTATACGTTTACCCCTTTTTCGGGCTGGGATAGATTATTTACGAAAAAGGAATACCCTAGCCTATCGCGACTAGGAGGTTTTCTCTGACATTATTTTCTACCTTTTCGGGTCCGGGGAACTATCTACGAAAAGGGACCGCTGGAGTTTACTTTTTGTTGTCTTTTCAAACTCTCTAAATATGAAAAGACACCGAGTTCTTCCTTTGTCAGACTCGTTAAACCCTGATGACATCGGATTCAGTCGAAATGACGTTATTCGAGTCACTCCTTCCTAGGGCTCGTTAAATGTACTAGGATGGATTCGCCCAAAGGGCGGACTTATATTACAAGCATATGTTATCCCCTTCAAGCTTGTTATCAAAAATAATTGGGGTACTCACCAGAAATGGTGGGGGAAAATGGAACCAGCATCATTGTCGTGTCGGCAGTATGTCGCTCTTGAACATGGCACTTGTCTGCATTCGTGTCGGGTTGGGGACATCTCATCTCGTTCTTCACTTTGCCTCCGTGGGTTTGGATAATCCCTTTTGACCTCTCATCTGCTCATTGCCTCGTCACCATGACCTCTGATCCGTTGATGTCAAATACTGCCAAGTCCATTGTCGTGTCGTTTACATGTTCAAGAGAAGTTGACCTCTACAAGTATCAACCTTCCTCTGATTCTCATATGATCCCGATTCACAAAAACATTATGTTCCTCTGTCTCGTGACGATGATGTGGGAAACGTTATGGCCCACCTTCGATCGAGGCCACTTCTTGTCGACTTCAGCTCATTATCCAGGAAGATGGTCTAGAGACTCTTTCATGGTACCTTGGAGCCTGCATGCCTCAATGGCAGGTTCGTCGCATTCGACGTGAGGTTTTCATCATTGGCCTCTGATCGAGTGATTCTACGGGTGTTCGACACCAGCTCATTGATTCACACGCCATAGATTGTACCTATAGTACCTTGAGGGCCATTATCATTATTGGTGGTTCCTCTCGCGTTTGTTAACAACTTTCATCATTGGCTGGTAATCAGACGATGTTCTTGCATGTTCGACTTCAGCTAACTTATTCGCATGCTTGAACTTGTACTTTGTTCAGGTCGAGATGGAGCGTAAGACCCTGGATTGTGTCTGTTGTAATCTAGGCTGCGATATTGTGGATTATTATGATCATTTACATGACTCACTGATTGGATGGCTGCGACCATACCTGAGTCTATTTATCGATTTTCATTGGATGGCTGCGTCCATGCCTTGGATCTAGATTATTCTACACTCTGTTATGGATGGTTGCACCCATACCACACATATATATCATGTATCTGAGACATCAGTTATACTTCGCTCCGCAGGTTTTCCGATGGCGGTGTTTTCAGTCGGCATGTTCTTGTAAAGCATTTCACCCCTCTCTCTCTTTTGGGCCTCATGCTTTAGGGGGCATCTGTTACACAGCAATTTGTCACCATCCCTACAATCCCCATCCTCGCATTGGAGGGCTCATTCCGTGACCTGTGGGCAGAGTTAAGGCTTGAAAATACTTTCATTGCATCCCTATGAAGATGATCTTTAATTACCCTAAAGACATCTCCCTGCAAAAAACCCTAAAAATAGCTCTTTTTCCATTGGCGCGGTTCCATAGTTCAGCCCTCACACCAAGAGGGAAATCCTCCAAAGAGGGCGCGCCAATTGGCGCTCTGTCATAGAGCCGTACCCGCGCCAACCATATTAAGAGGTGTTTTTTAAAAATAAGAGGCGGAAGTTTCATCCTAACAAATTACTGGGCTGATTTCTATCTTGAGTTGGGAGGTTTGGCTACGGATTTCCATGGAGAGGAAGTGGTTTTCCACCTCTCATGGAAGCTTCCTTGATGATAGGGCCAATCCCATAATTATAGGGATCCCAACTCCCCTTCCTCCTTCTATAAAAGCTTGCCCATTTCCATTTGCAAGCTAGTTCCAAAGGGTGGCAGAATTTCTAAGTTCCCAAGAGCTTTCATGCTGCAAAAGCCTTCTTGATTCCCTAAGGCCAAATCCAAGCAAGGAGACTATTGCCAAGTATCCGGAGAGAGAGGCTTGTCCCATCCCTGACAGGCTTTTCCGAGACATGTTGTGCTAACGACCCGCTAAAGGAGAGTGCTGCGTCGAAGCTATGGTTGTATTCTTCTTTTGACTCTTTAATGATAAGCGACTATCGGTTATGGTTCCACTCTTGTTCTTGATCATGTTCATGAGTTATATCCTCTTCGACTGATATATAGTTGTATGCACTAGATTTTATGCTTGCGTTTGTGTTGTTTCTTGCATGTGCAGGTGTCCGCTCATAGAGATCATGAGGGCTATGATCTGCCAGGGCGAAGGAACGTGAGCACCACCTCTTCTACAAATGACAGTGTCAGATTCTAGGTAAGCCTTCCTCGCAAGTTGGTTATTTACAATTAGGAACCTACACTGTAGCGTGTTTGATTGTTGCTAGACCCGATCTGGGCTAGTAGGGGTCACCTCTGTCCGCAGAGGGGATTTACCTCCTGAACACACTATGGTCTCATTTTTTGTTAATAAAAACATTAGACCTTAGTCTCACAGTGGCATATTGTAACCATAGAATGCTTATTATGCATTATGCTACTTTAGATATATCCTAATCTTCTGCTCTTCGCGGTTATAGTATTGACTTTGATTCTCATTTGCTGTAAATTTTGGAATTCTTTTTTGTTAGATGACAAAAAAAAAGAAAAAAAAAATGGAAAAGAAACTAGTTGCATGTATGATGGATGTGTTCATTTCTGTATATGCTCAATTAAATTTCGTGTGCTAAAAGAAAATAATACAAGAGAATTCAGATAGTTGTGTTCTTGTATTCTTTTTCCATAGATCAAATTATCCTTATTTTCCAATTTGTATAACTATTTTTCATGCAATGTTCATCTGTTAGTTAGAATTTTTTTTCCCTCTATTTTGTGAGCTATATAGTGTCATCTTGAATTTATATACAATTGCAATTTTGTTTCTCATTTTCAAGCTAATAAATTGTTATTGTTATAACACATGTTATTAGTTTTCAATGTTTGGCCTCTGGTAATTATTCTTTCATGAATGGTGAACGATATTTGTGAAATTTGAATGCAGTGATGTATTTTTTGAAGCACAATGTCATGATTGTTATTAATAATAAATATATTAGTTATTTTGAACTACGATCTCATATGCTTAATCTTTCGTTGTTCTATGTAAAAAAATTTAGTTGGACAATATGAAAGATTTTATTGTCTCACTGGCATAGTGTTTTTTGTACCAATATCGTGTTAGCTATTTTTTATATATCAATTATTTAACATATGCAATTTGGTGCTATAGTTATATTGTAAACAAGAGATTGAGATATTTGTAAAATAATATCTAGATAATTAGTGGCTTGATTTCTTATTTTTGATGTCCCATGTCACTCTAAAATATTTTCTTTCACTGTAACAATATGGTAATGAGTATAATTGGTAATAATGCCACTAAAGTTATATGTTTCAACACACATACTTCTAGTATGTTAAAATTTATTGGATTGTTGAGTCAATTTATTTTATCCATACATTAATTAAGAATATTAGAACAATGTTCAACTTAATTCAGTGTCTTTTATTACTGAATAAAAGGTAGAAACTGCTATTTCAATCAATACATCAATAAAAAACATATGTCAAATAAGAATTTTAAAACAGAGTTAAGGATTGTCATAGGAAACTGTGTATACAATTGGTACCAAGAATCTATTTTTGTTGTTTCAATATTATGAATGAATCGATGTGGTGAGTTCAACGACAATCCAAAATAGGTGCCAAAGAGTTCATACAGTGGAGTCACTTGTTGGGTGTAGGAATCTGCCTGCACTAGATCATGCTAACATAATGAATAATACTTAACTTATCAAATACTTTTAGGAAAGTAACTATAAGTTACAAGAAATATTTAAAGGCATGAAATCCATTTAAAATGATTAATAAGGCACCTAATAAACCTTAATCATGAAATATGAAGTTTATGTAGGAATAGACAGTTTTCTTGGACTAGTTTAGGAATGAGAAGGTTTATGGAGATAAAAAAGAGGTTAATGATTATAGGAAGGGAGTAAAAATAGAGAATTTTGGCACACCAACATCCTCCCATCCTTAAACTCTTATGTCTCCTCACACAATGTTTTACCTGCTAAAAAAAACTTCAAAAATAGGGAGCCATATTTCAATCCTGCACTTCGATACTGATTCCTGCTTTCACTACCTTTATATTTTTACCTCGGGCTTTCTTCAGTTGTTTGGTCACCTTCTTGAGGCTCTTGTAGCATTTATAAGCCTAAAACTTCCATATTTTCACTTGTTTTTTTTGTTCCTTAACCTCTGCGACCAACTCTACCTAGCATTGCTTTTGCTAGTTCTGCTCCTTCATGAGCTGGTTCAAAGCCTCCAAGTCGTGAACTTGATATTCCAGGTCTACTATTCGATTATTAAGGTAGAGGGTAGAGGTCTCTATTTCCAGTTCATCTGGTGCAAGAAACTTTTCTGCAATGGATTCAAATTATGTACCATCATTGCTGAGATCGAAGTTGTCTCGATCATCCAGAATTTGCATCATGATATCACCAAGGGTTTCTGTGCCAGTAGTTTCCATGTCACCGAGGGTTTTAGTACCCTCCACATCCTCTGTGCTAAGGGCTTCAGTACCATGCACACCTAACTCATCAAGTACTTTAGTGCCCTTTTCATCCAACTCGTCAGGGGTTTCAGTACCCTATTCATTCAAAACATCAGGGCCTTCAATAACCTGTTCATCAAAATTGTCGAGGGTCTCTATGTGCCGTGCCTCATCATCTTCATGACCCTCTAGTTGGTTTTCCCTGCACTCGGTGTCATATTTTGTTTCCTTAATTTGAGAATGAAGGTCGGCAAAGATGTGTCATCTTCCTTCTCGACATTTTCTTCATTCACCATAGTGTGGGATGCTGCATCTGAAAGAACTGAAAGGTTATGATCTCCCGATGAAACCTAGGGTGATTCATGAATCACAATCGGGGAGCTTGACCGATACTAACCTCTCCTGGGAGAGACAGTCCTTTTCTTGGGTGGGGTCCTGATCACTTTTCTCTTTGCTGAGGGTAGAGTGTCTTTGACATGATTTCCCTCTACTTTCACCTTCTTAATTTTACTCTTCTTCTTGGCAGGGGACGAAGTCTCTGCCTTCCTTTTCTTACTTGCACTCGTGCCAGCTGACTTCCATACACTTCTCGCCAAAAATTATTTCAGGAATGCCTCCTCGGTCACTTCCTTTTCCTCCAAAATTTTCTTGATCAGGATTGCAATGAGCCCGTGATGGTATAGCTTATATTCAACCTGGCTTGCATCCCCTTTCTGCACACATTTCACCATATTATCTAAACTTCAGAGCAAGTAATAGGGAAAATTCATACATTTACCTGATTTGAAGTGCAACAATAACTGAATGTGGTATATTAACGTTAGATAATACCATCCTTCACAAGTTAGGATCTTCTGTAATATGAAGAGGAGGTCTCACCATTTTCCCAGCATGGAACTGCATGACAACCCTTTCTTTCAGTCAACCTTGAGCTTAGTGTCGACCACAAGCCGACGCCATCTTTTCTTTTCAATCCTCTCCTTCTTGAACCATTGTTCCCCTGTGGTTGACAAGCCTGTAGCTCATGCTATAGATTCCTCTATGATTTCAAATTCAAGGGAGCCGACTTTAGCTCAACCTCCCTCGAATGTCTTTGCAAAATCCAGAGCTACAACCATATAGAACCCATCAAATTTCTACAAGAACGAGAGAAATATTTTTTCTTGCAATAGCGCAAGACTATTTTGATATTCCGCGGTCTATTATATCTCCCTCAAAGATAATGGTTCATTTCTCATGGTTGCCATCTTCGTTTGAATCCTCCTCAATTCTCTGTCACAGCTTTGGAGTGAGAAATATCAAAGGTTGTCGAGAATTTTATGCCAGAGGTTCATCCATCCACCGCCTTATTGGTCCCATCCATCCAATCAAATTCAATAATTAAAATGACTACTTGGATCGGATGCATACACGTATCAATCTGCTACGAGCAAAAAATAATAATTGGAGGAAGCAGAGGTTTTTACGGCGACAGTGTAATGGTCATGAATGATCGGGTTATGAGGTAAGGTTATGATGAACAAGTGATGGAGGATCTTTTCAAAGGAGGTAAGTATGGGGTTTTGGTAGATATGTAGTATCCCATGTTTTTCCTCATAATTCATTTAAGATTTGCTTCGGTACTTATTAAAGAGATTAGACTTCAGAACCTAAAATACCTTGCACTTAAATAATTTCTTCCTAAGTCAGTAAGATGATAAAGCAGAGAGTTAACCATAATTTAAATAATTTAATGTTATGATCTATTAGTGCAGTATTCATTCATATATATAAAAAATTCCATAATAATTTTTCATCAAGAACTCCTGTGCTGTGTTAAATATTTTTACACTGTGCTTTCACAATCGGGCATGTGCTTGCACTAGTCGTGCCTGCACTGATCCTACTTTCACCGCAACGTGCTTACACTAAAAATACTTGCACTGTACCGTGCTTGCACTAAACCTGCTTACACTACACGTTTCTGCACCAGGGACTTCACTGAAATAAGAAAATTCTGATAGAACACAGTTCTTTGGCTGGACTAAAAAAATTGCCTGAATATACAAGAGAAGTTTTATTCTCCATCCTTTGGTGTTTCATGAGCATGTCTTTTGATTTGACTGCATAAGATCTTGCAATAAATTAATGAGGGAATAAAGAAGTGGGAAGGGGGTAATTTTCAGAATGGGAAGGAACATTTTGAGAAGGATTCCAAGAATAGTACCACCAAGGGGGAAAAGAGAAACGAGACACGGAAACAAAATCAAGGGAGAAAGAGGGATTTTATGAAATCAGGTAAGGGTAGTTTTCTGAGAAGAAAAAGGAGGGTAATTCATTATGGGATTAAGAAAATAAAATTATTGGGAATTACAAAATAGAAAATAGAAGAAAGGCAAAGTTTTACCTTCAAAATATACCTGCACTGGTGCCCAAAAAAGTAAATGTAGTGGGAATTAGGCGTTACTTGGATAAAAATTTCCATGCTAGTTATCCAAAACTTGGGTAAGGGCTTGGTTCTTTGAACCTGCTTCTTCTTGGTGACAACTAGCATATCTAAAAATCAAGCAACATTCCCTTTTTATTGAAATTTCGATCTTCTTGCCAGCATTTTGGTTTTCAGGTTGATCCTTCTGCAATCATGTCAGTCAACTGATTTTCATAATTACAGGAATATTTTTTTCTTTATATATATATATATATATATATAGATATATACACATAAATTTATATATTTTATTTTTGTCATTTTTTCCTCTTTTTTTTTTCATTTATTATATAAGGAAAACAAAGAATCAAATCTTCAACAGGTCAGTGTTGCCACCTACCATCTCCTTTTCAGATTAATGTTGGATTTGCTGCATAAAATATCCTTTAGTAAGGGGTTGAAAATACACCTTTAGTATATTCCCATTTACCAAGAACACAAAATTCCGTCCATCAATATTTTTGATTTCTACCACTCCATTATCAAACACTTTAACTACTTCATAAGGTCCCATCTAACATGTATGGAATTTCCCTTTAAAATATTTAAATCTAGAATTAGAAAGGAGTACCCAATCACCTGGTTGGAACTGCTTCTTCTAGATATACTTATTATGCCACTTCTTGCGCTATTTTTGAACCAATTTGTTCTACTGAAAAACATCCCTTTGGAATTCATCTAACTCATTCAACTATAGGAGACATTACTATTGTGCTTCAAAGAGATCTAGCCCTAATTAGGCTGCAATTCTGAAAGTCTTGATCTGGAACTCTATTGTCAAGAGGATTTTTTTCTTGTACACCAGATCATATGGTGTGTGTCATGTACTGTTCCTCCATGTGATTCGATATGCACGCAAGGCTTCCGGTAATTTATTAGTCCAATCCTTTCTATGGACATTTACTATCTTTGTGAGGATGGAATCAATTAATTTATTTGTGGACTCCACCTGGCCATTTTCTTGTGGTGATACAGGGTAGATTTCTTGTGGCGAATCTTGTATTGCTCCATCACACCTTGTACCAGATTAGAAATAAGTTGTGGACCATTGTCAAAAACAATCTGTCTAGGCATATCAAATCTAGTAAAAATTTCGGTAAAAATAAAATCCACAACAACGTTTTCAGTAGCAAAAGAAACAGCTTTAGCTTCTACCCATTTTGTAACGAAATATGTACAAACCAAAATATTCTTTTTATTTAATGATGTGGGATTTATTGGTCGTACAAAATCAATGGCCCATTTTCAAAAGGCTTAATCATAACCTGGGGACATAAAGGAATTTCAGTGGTTTGATTAGGTTGACCAACTCGCTGACAGCTATCACATCGTTTGACATATTGTTTGGCATCCTTAAACAGGGAGGGCCAAAAATATCCAGCTCGAAAGACATTGTATGCAATCCACTTATTAGCAAAGTGGCCTCCACAAGGTTCGTCATGGGAAAATTTTAAGATATCAAACACTTCTTCCTCTCTTACACATTTACAGATAATAAGGTCTGGTCCAATGTAAAAGAGGTCTCCTTGAACCCAATAATATGAAGAACTTTTCTGTATGATACTCCACTTTTCATGAGTAGATAAGTGAGGTAGTGTTTTCCCAGTGACTAAATAGTTAGCTATGTCAACGAACCATAGGGATTCTGTTGACACAACAAATATACGTTCGTTAGGAAAATCATCATTAACAGGAATTGCTTCACCATGATTATTTAATCTTGAAAGAAAATCTGCTACCACATTAGATTTTCCTGTTCTATCAACAATGGTGATATTAAATTCCTGCAGCAATTATAACCACCTAGTCACTCTACCGCTGGTTAATGGTTTATTCATTAAATATTTTATCGCGGAATGATAAATATGTACAAAGACTTCATATCCTATATTATAATGTCTGAATTTATTAATGGAAAATATTACAGCTAAAAACTGTTTCTCAGTAACTGTGTAATTCAGTTCAGCGGGTGACAAGTTTTTACTAATGAAGTAAATGGAATACAATTTTTTATCTTCTTCTTGTCGTAAATCTGAAGCAATAGTAATATCTGAGGCATCAGAGGAAATATGAAATGGCAGGGACTAGTTTGGTCCTCTCAAAACTGGTGCTTGAACTAGTTTTTCCTTCAATGTCTCAAAGGACTATTGGTAAGCTGTAGACCAAGAAAACTCACTATCCTTAGCCAAAAATTGAAAAAGGGGGGTAGCTGTCCTAGATAAATTCTCAATGAATCCCCTACATTAGACTGCATGTCCGAGAAAGCCTCTCACTTCCATTTGAGTTTTGGGTACAGGAAGACTAAAAATAAATTCTATTTTTGCAGGGTCAACTTGGATACCTTTGTCTGAAATAATATGGCCAAGAACCACTCCTTCCTTACACATTAATCTACACTTTTTGTCACTTAAGGCAAGATGATATTCTTGGCAATGAAGGAGCACTTTTTCTATATTTTTGAGGGCTCCCTAAAATGAATCACCTAACACAGAAAAGTCATCCATATAGATTTCCACACACTCAAGGTCAACAAAAATGGACAAGAATACCCTTTGAAAGGTAGATGAGGCATTACACAGCCCAAAGGGAAGCACTCGGTAGGAAAATATGCCCCATGGACATGTAGAAGTGGTTTTGTATTGATCCTCAGGTGCAATTTGTATCTGGTTATAACCAATAGAGCCATCCAAAAAAGAAAAGTACTTCTTACCAGCAAGGGTATTGAGTACCCAATAGATAAAAGGAAGGGGGAAGTAATCCTGAAGAGTGGATTTGCTCAACTCTCTATAGTCAATGAAAATACGCCATCTCCCATTTTTCTTCAGGAATAATACCAATGGAGAGACCCACTGGCCATCGGAAATAGGATAGATAAAATTAACATCTAAGAGTTTTTGCAATTCTTCTTTTACAACATCTCTTAGAGCTAGATTCATACGCCTTCGGGGTTGTCAGACAGGTCAGGCTCCATCCTGAATATAAATATGGTGAGTACAAGTTTCAGGAAGGATTCCTTTCATATCTTCGTAACCCCATGCAAATGCATCAAGATGATTTCACAACAAATTCACAAGCTGCTCTTGCCGGGATGAATCCAAGTTTGAAATGATATGTAAAGATTTTCCTGGACTAATCTCAACAAGAGTAGTATCAGGCTCAAGAGTACATAGAAATGTTACTAAAGATGGTGGTGATGGAGGTAGAGAGTCCTAACTTTCCTGAAAATATAGACTAAAAATTTGACTCAATGACTCAAAATTGGTCATGGTGTCTAGATTTTTTAGGAAGTCTTGAATCTCACCCTCTTGTGAGGAATCAACATACTGATGTATCATGGAAATAGACCAAGTCTCCTTATAACTGCTATAGTCTAACCAAAAAGTGTCTCAGAGCTCCTGAATGGATCTAGCAGGTGCGTACAAGGTGACCTTCTTCCTAGAATCTCCATGGGAAATATACATGTCACCAGAACGACATCCAATATAAGCATCAACCGTGGCAAGCCATGGTCATCCCAAGATCAAGGGATGTCCTCCCACATGATTATTTGGCTATAGAAAAATGAAGTCTGTGGGGTATTCCAAAGAATCTAATGAAATAACCACATCATCCAACACCCCTTCCGGCTTGATTTTAGATATGTCTGCCAGTTCAAGCATAGTGGGAGTAGAAAGAATATGGACCAATCCAAGTTGATCCATGGTTTTATTGGTCATAACATTAATGGTTTCCCACAGGTCTATAAGTAAATTAGAGACAAGTACATCACCTATATGAACAGATACAACAGGGTTTTTGGGGTCAATATATTTCTCCATGTGCATACACCCCATCATTAAATCTGTTTCTCTCCCAAAAAATTGAATGGTTTGAGGCTCCAATCTTCTCCTTCCTGGCTTCTTGAGACAAAGTTAGCTAATTATTTTTGTACAAATTGTGATCTATTTAATAGCTTGGAGTAGAGGCACCTTTATGAAGAGGTTCCTAAGCTTGGAGTTCAGGCTAGACTCAAGAATGGGGTCATTCTTCTCCACAACGAGCCTTTTTGGATTGGAAGAAGATGGTAAAGGCTATGAGGGTTAGGGGATAGGCTGAATGGTGACATTCTTTTCAAAATGGATAGGATTTTCCTCCTAAAATTTCTCTTAGATAATTACCATAGTTTGTTTATGTTTTTCTGTGGCTACTATCGTCCCCGATCTCAGTTGGAAATCATTGACTCCAACTAGCATGGACTAATATTTGGATGAGGAAAGCAGGTTCATGGAATGGATCATTTGTACCACTTTGTTATTAGGGTTGGGTAAGGGTTGGGCAGGTAGTTGAGGAGGTAAAAATGGTGGGGGTAAAGGAAATGGTGGCATTTATTGAATCAACTGAGGTAATGATGGTTGTGGAATTTGGTAAGATTCATATGTAGGTGGGTATGAATGCATAGGTGTAGGATAAGAATGATGTGAATGGTTTGGCCCTTTCCATCCTTGTTGCCAATATTGGGAGGGCTATCCATAATGATATTGGTTCCCATGTTGCCAATTTTGAGAGTGACAAGTGTTAGGATAGGAATATGGATGTGCATTATAATCAAAGAAATGTGGTGGAAATACAGAAGCCATACCTGCACTTACTTGAGGCTAGTTTCTTCGTGCTCCCATAACATGCAATGATTCAGCTTCAGGTTGTCCTCATTCAAATACAACTTTCAACCTAGGTATGGAGGGAATTTTTTCCGTGGCATGGTTCTCTGAAAAAATTTCACATTTATTATTTCCTTTTATATCAAGAGCACATTATCTTAAAAGTTGATTTTTCCTACACTTTCGACAAAAAATAGACAATGACTCCTGTTCTTCTACAAGTTTTTTATGAAATTTCAAGGAGCCTACTTGTTTGATAACAATATTGATTATTTCAATTTTCATATTGTCCATTTTATTCTCCAATCCAATGATCATAGCATCAGTAGATTCATTTTTCTTATTTCTATTCTGAATTCCTTTACCGGATCTATACTGGTTCCTAGAGAATTTCCTGCACAAGTCACAGATTTGATCAAAATATTTCTAGGAAATACCCCTTCTCCTAAGAAATTTATATTATTTCTAGCATCATCAGTAAGCCCATGTAAGAACAAGGTTGTAATGGTACATAGATCAAATTTTTTCTTTGACCTTTGAAGGATGTACATGAATGTCTCTAAGTAGTCCTCTAGAGTCTCATCATCATTTTTCACAATAGTAAAGATTTCATCTTGAATATCTCTAGTTTTACAATATTCCTGATATTTTGAAAATAACACTCTCTTCATCTATTCCCAAGAAGCTATAGTGTTCCCCCCTAGTCCCATGAACCAACGTAAAGATGCATCCTCGAGAGTTGCGGGAAACAAATTTAATTTCTGAGCATCAGAAGAATAATCATAACTTCTACACAAAATATCAAAATTCAATAGGCAAGAGTCTAGGTCTTCATGTACCTTACCATAGAAATGAGGAAGAGCTAATGGTGGTATATTTTTCATTTGCACAGTTACATCTGAATCCACAATTGGGAATTCAAAAGTGGATTGTTCCTCATTTACCCGATTTTCGCCAGATCCCTTGGCACTGTACTCATGATCTACGATTGTTGTTCCTCCAATAGAACTACTCTCAACAGGTTGGGAAGGATGAATATGGGTTCCGATAGTCTCCTTCCTCCCCTTCGTGGGCTGTGTCACCCCTGGACTACTGTTTCTAGAATCCAAGTGGACAGTTCTTGTGTGATGAGTCTCTGTTTGTTTGGACTTTCTGCCTGCAAAAGAAGGCCCAATATAAAATTTGATTTCATATTTATTAGTGTTTCCTCAGCCCTTAGTGGGCTTCAGACCCTACTTATTTTAGGCATTCATTTCAAAAATGAAAAAATGAAATTCCAATAAAATGCTGCAAATTCAAAAATAACTCTACACCTATAAATTCCTTCAAACAATAGAAGCACACTATAGAAAAAATAATAGCATACTTACCCCTATTGCAAAAAATGGAAAATTCTTACCAATTCAAATCGCCTCCCCAGTATCGGCGCCAAAATGTTGGGTGCAAGAATCTTCCTGCACTAGATCACGCTAACATAATGATTAATACTTAGCTTATCAAATACTTTTAGGAAAGTAAATATAAGTTACAAGAAATATTTAAATGAACAAAATATATTTAAAATGATTAATAAGGCACCTAATAAACCTTAATCATGAAATATGAAGATTATGTAGGGAATAGACAATTTTCTTGGACTAGTGCAGGAATGAGAAGGTTTATGGAGATAAAACATAGGTTAATGATTATAGGAAAGGGGTAAAAATAGAACAATTTGGCATACCAACATCACTGAGCGAACATAAAAATATATGTTTTTGGATAAAGAGGTATGTGTTCTTTAAGCACTTACCACTTATTATTTAATATTGTTGGAAAATTTTATGAAATACAATTTGAGTACACTCATCTTCCATTTGATGTAACCCGTATAACAATATTAGGAAGCCACATAATCATTATGCAGTTAGTAATGCACCCACTTATGATGTTGGAACTAGTCTGCATGTACTCAAATCTTAATATTTTAATGTTAGTAAGAAAATTAATCTCATAATGGATAATCTTCCCCATAATTTTGTGATGTTCAACGTTAGTATCTGTTATATCACGTGATTTTGAAAATAATGCATTATGGTGCCTTTTTAATGGATCTCGCACTATATTTTTTTTCTGCTTGTAGAATACTACTTATTTTCAGCCTGTCTCACTGAATTCAGAAACTACAAAAAAAAAGAATGATAGGAAGCTAATTTCTAGGTAAACCAACACGTACTAAATGACATGTTTTACTATTGCATTTTTTGAACTATTTTTCTTTGCACCCATACTAAATTATTTCTTTTAGAAGAGAAATTATCATGTTTTGGATTTTGTACTAGGCACCTACAAGGCTACTATATGTACTTTGTTTCAATATTGATGTCTAGTGAAATCTAACTATTTTTTATTGTAATACAACAATGAAAAAATAAAAATTGCTTTAATGAACAACAAAAAAAGTGTTGTTTTTCACATATTGAGAAATGTATAAATGTGTATGTTTCATGTGTTACAAATTATATTACCCCAGTTTCTAACCTTGCAGGTCATTTGGTACTTTTGAAACACTAGAACCACCATGTCTTCTGGATACTATTGTATCGGCGTTGGTATTAGCATAACAAAATTTGTAGGTTTGCCTTATTTTTCATAACTCTGTTTATATTTCATGATTAAATTTGACTAGAGATATAGAGATACCATTTATTGAATCAACTATGAATAAGAAACAAATTGCTTCACAAAGACTGAGTCTAAGGAACCTTGGAAATAAAAATAATATCTATGGAAGTATAATCAAAGTACTTATGAATAGATTTATGTTAACAAAGGAAAAAGAATATATCTTCGAATCATTAAGTAACATCCTATTTTCCCACTCCTTTTCCAGAGGTCTGATTGAAATAAAGACAAACGTTATTAGTTCTATTTCCTTTCATGTACGTACTCAATGTTCATAGATTTTGGATTTCTCACTTTGGAATCATGAATTCTACAGAATAATCTCAAATCTGTGCCACCAGAAAATAAATGAAATGATAAATATTATCTCTATGGAAATCTTAGGTATCCTTTTTTCAGAGATTCATAATAAAAAAATTCAATTAGTCATTTCTCCATGCTATTTTTATATGCCTCTTATCCATTAGTTTCACTACAATATTGCTACACATGGTGCAAGTGTGTTCAAAACTTTTTTAGTCCAAAAATATCTTTGATTACTATCTAAAAAAATCAAAGCAACCTTGTGTTCTACTTGTAGGAATAGTTATATCTATAGCACATACATGACATGATTTTAGCTATATGAAAAATTTGTTTGGCGATTATGGAACACAGTTTACATTAGTAACTGTAAGTATGGCACATCTAGATAAATATTGTTAGGTCCCTATATTACTAGTATAGTCCCTTATTATTATTAGTGTAACCCCCTTATTTTTATTATTGTACCCTTGTAACCCCCATTTTGTTATTATTGTGCCCTTAAATTATTATTGTTAGGTTGGCTAGGATTACATTGCGGCCCACTAGGATTACATTATGGCCACATGGACTCCTATATATAGAAAAGAAGGTTTTGTAAATTGTATCATCCAAGAATTGTTCATTTATGTAATGTATTGGAGGTTTCCCCCTCGAAGTGGCTTATTTATAAGGTGTTGATATCTCTTTTCTTCTATTTTTGGAGCTAGTTACACAACATTTGGTATCAGAGCTTTGGATTCTAGGGTTTCGCTGCTCCAAACAGGTCATCGTGGAATTTTCTATATAATTTTTTTTTTACAAAGTTTCAAAAGCTGAAATGTTTTGGGTGCGAAGCCGAAATCCTGGGGAACATCGTCAAAAAATTTCAGAGCTTGGTTCGTAATTTTTTTGGAGATATGATCTGTGGAAGTTAGGTATTTTTTCAGGCGCCTAAATAGGTCATCGTGGAATTTGCGCTATAATTTTTTTTCTATGATTTTTCAAATAGGGTGTAAAGCCAAAATCGTAAGGAAAATCGTCAAAAAAATTCAGAGCTTGGTTCGCAATATTTTCGGAGATATGATCTGTGGAAGGTAGTGCTTTTTCAGGCTCGTGAATTTCATCTCAAAGAGGTGATCGTGGGGAAATATTCATAACTCTCTCTCTGAGCATTGGATTGGAGTGCCGTAAAAAGTGGTCACAAGAGCATGGAATCTAGTTTCTTGGTAGTCAATTTCAGAGTCGAAGGATGAAACAGTGACATGTGTCAAGTCATACAAGTTCGCTCTACTGAAGCAGTCCATAATTAGGTCATTGTGGGAGATTGGAAATAACTTTGTCTTGGAGAATCCAAATCAGGTCAGACCTATGGAACTCGAAATATACTTCAGAGGGATATGTTGGTACCAAAATTAAAATATTGAAGTTCTGAAATCACAGAGATAATCCAATTTCAATATCAAGCTCCTCAAAAGCAAAAAAAAGGTGTGTATTGTTTTTCCGAATTGCATAAGTCTTGTTTGAAGAATCAATTTGAATTGATTCCAAGGGCATATTGTAGAATAGATATCAGTATTGGGTTCTAAAAGGTGCCTCGTAAAAATAATTCAACACCCATTAAGCCTTCTAAAGGCTCTACTATGACTCATGAATATGAAGAATTGCAACATGATCTATCAAAATTACAAGAGCAAATGCAACAAATTTCACTCTCACAAAGAGCAACAAAAAATGAAATGGAAGTTTTGAAGAAAGGTGTGGAAGCGAAGATGGACGGTTTGAAGAAAGGCGTGGAAGCTAAGATGGATGGCATGGAAGCTGGCATGGAAGCTAAGATGGATGACATGAAAGACAACATGGAAAACATGAAGAATGATCTAAAAGAAGACATCGAAGGTTTGAAAAAGTTGATACAAGAAATGTTTCCTAATGGTGAAAAGATAGTAGAAGAACCTCATGATGAGAACAAAATAAATGTTAATCGTGATTTCATAAACTTTAATGTTGGTGGGAAGAACCACCATATTCCAAAAATGGATATGAGGAAGTTTGATGGAAAGGATCCTGTAACATGGATACTACAGATGGAGCAATATTTTGATCTCCATAATTTGCAAAACACACAAAAGGTACGCATTGCAACTTTACATTTAGAACAAAATACATTTGTATGGTATCGATGGCTTTGCTCCCGTAAAAAAATTGTCACTTGGTCAATTTTTATGGAGAAAATGATAGCACATTATGAGGATACAAAGAGCAACACCTTCTTTAGCCAATTGATAAATCTCAAACAAAAGGGTTTAGTGGGGGAGCACATTGAGGACTTCCAAAAATTGAATATAAGGGTAACTGATATTCCAGAGGAACACAAGATAGATCTCTTCATAGGCACTTTAAAGGATAACATCCAACATGAAGTTCGTGTTTTGGAACCGGATTCATTGGAGAAGGCATTCAGGTTGGCAAGAGAAGTTGAATGTAAAATAATGTCGACAAGGAAGCCTACCACTCAATTCTATAAAGAAGGAAGTGTCGCTATGCCTAGATTTCCACAATCTACAAGGTTGACACCACAAAAATTGGAAGAAAAAAGAGCAAAAGGGCTTTGCTACATTTGTGATAGAAAATACACTAAAGGTCATAAGTGTGCTGAGAAGAAATTATTTTACATAGATTGTGAAGAGGAAGAAGAAAATGAACAAGAAGAGGATATACACCAGGAACCAGCCCTAGAAGAGGAAGAAATGAATCCGACCATATTGTGTAATGCACTGACAGGAATTACCACTCCTCAAACTCTCAAGATAGAAGGACATATCAAGAAGAAAAAAGTAATAGTGTTGATTGATTCAGGTAGCACCCATAATTTTATTCATTGTAAGGTAGGAAAGGAATTAAATTGTTTCCTATACCCAGCACCAGAATGTCAAGTGATGGTTGCAAATGGAGGAACTATAAATTGCTTTGGAAAATGCCATAATATCAAGCTAACCATGGGAGAATATGTATTAACTAGTCCAATGCTTTCCATTCCTATGGGAGGTGCTGATGTTGTATTAGGAGTACAATGGTTACAATCTTTGGGGACGGTTGCTTTTAATTTTCAAGAACTTTTCTTGAATTTTTTTTCAGAAGGAAAGGAAATCAAATTACGGGGTATTTCCCGAAAGCCAAGAAATATAATAAGCTATAATGTCATGACAAAGCTTCTAAAGAAAGAACAATGAGGCGTAATTAAGTTCCAACATCAAAATCATCTATTTCTGCAGATCTCCAACAAGTCTTGGACAATCATTCCAAGGTGTTTGAAACTCCCAAAGGACTCCCACCTATTCGTGATCATGATCATGCTATTCATTTGATTCCAGGAAGTGTTCCTCCAAACATCAGGCCTTATAGATATCCTTACTTCCAAAAGAGCGAAATTGAACGTATGATTGCAGAAATGTTAGAGGCGGGTATAATTCAACCCAGTCAAAGTTATTTCTCTTCTCCTGTAGTATTGGTACACAAGAAGGATGGATCATGGCGAATGTGTCCGGATTATAGGGAGCTCAATAAGCTCACCATTAAAGACAAATTTCCCATTCCTGTGATTGATGAATTATTGGATGAATTACATGGAGCAATTTATTTTACCAAGTTGGATCTTGATTCAGGATATCATCAAATTAGAATGAAGACTGAAGATATTCCAAAAACAACATTTCGAACTCATGAGGGTCATTATGAATTTTTGGTCATGCCTTTTGGCCTTACCAATGCACCTTCTACATTTCAAGGGTTGATGAATTCCATTTTCAAACCCTTCCTTAGAAAATTTGTGCTAGTATTTTTTGACGATATACTAATCTACAGCAGGTCTTGGAAGGATCATGTTCAACATGTTGACAGGGTGCTCAAACTATTGCAGGAGAAACAATTATATGCAAAAAACATCCAAATGTTTCTTTGGAGTACAAGAGGTGGAATATCTGGGTCATATTATATCTCACGAGGGTGTTAAAGTAGACCCTAACAAAATTAAAGCCATTAAGGAATGAAAAGTCCCCCAGACAATAAAGCAGTTGCGAGGATTTCTCGGGTTAACAGGCTATTATCGCAAGTTTGTTAAGAATTATGGGAGAATAGCAGCACCTCTAACAACATTATTGAAGAAAGATACATTTTCATGGACTCCTGAAGCAACTAAGGCCTTTGAACATCTTAAAGAGGCAATGTGCCTAGCACCGGTCTTAGCTACGCCAGACTTCACAAAAACCTTTATTGTGGAATGTGATGCCTCAGGAAATGGAATTGGTGCAGTTTTAATGCAGGAAGGAAGACCCATTGCTTTTGAAAGTCTTCCAATCAAAGGAAAGTATTTACAGAAACCTATTTATGAGAAGGAAATGTTAGCAATACTACATGCACTAAATAAATGGCGAACTTACCTAATGGGAAGACATTTCAAGGTAAAAACTGATCATGATAGTCTTAAACATTTTTTGGAACAAAGACTATCTTCAGAAGAGCAGCAAAAATGGGTCACGAAGATGTTGGGTTATGACTTTGAAATAATCTACAAAAAAGGAAAGCTTAATGTTGTTGCAGATGCACTCTCAAGAAAGAATGAAGAGGTGGAAGCATTGCTTTGTGCCATTTCCATTATCCAACCAGATTGGATAACTGAAGCAAGAGATGAATGGAAGAAGGACAAGATGTATGGACACTCATTCAAAAGTTGCAGCAAGATCCTAGTACATCTGATACATTTAGTTGGAAAAATGATTCCTTATGGTACAAAGATCGCTCATATCTTTGTAAGAATTCCCAACTAAAACAAAAGATTCTTCTGGAATTGCACACTTCTCCTTTAGGAGGACACTCAGGATTTTTAAAAACTTACCACAGGGTGAAGAAAGAATTTTTTTGGGATGGCCTTAAATCTGATATTGGAAAGTTTGTGGCGGAATGTTTGGTTTGCCAACAGAATAAAGTGGAAACAATTAAGACCCCAGGACTTCTACAACCTTTATCCATTCCAGGACAACGTTGGGAGGAGATTTCAATGGATTTTATCACAGGTTTACCTAAGTCCGAAGGAAAGAGTGTCATCATGGTGGTAGTTGATAGACTTACCAAGTATGCACACTTTTGTGCATTATCTCATCCATTTAAAGCAAGTACGGTTGCTACTACATTTATGGACACAATTCAAAAGCTACATGGAAACCCAAAGGTTATTGTGAGCGACAGAGATCCCATTTTTACTGGAAATTTTTGGACGGAGTTATTTTCTTGTTTGGGTACTCAATTAGCTCATAGCTCATCTTATCATCCTCAATACGATGGTCAAACTGAGATAGTAAATAAATGTTTGGAAGGATATCTTCGTTGTTTTGTATCTGATAAACAAACACAATGGGTCAAGTGGTTACCTCTTGCTAAATGGTGGTATAACACTTCCTTCCATACTGCAGCAAAAATGACCCCATTTATGGCACTTTATGGATATCATCCACCATCCATCACATCATATTTAAGGGAAAATTCGAAGGTTCAAGCAGTGGAAGATCACATCGAGAATCAGCAAGAAGTTCTCCAACTCTTAAAGGATAACTTTAATTTGGCACAAAATCAAATGAAACAACAAGCAGATCAACATCGCAACGAGAGAAGTTTTGATGTAGGAGATTGGGTATTTTTACGGCTACAACCATACAAACAAATGTCCCTCAAGCAAGCTAAGAAGGATAATAAATTATCGCCAAAGTACCATGGTCCTTACAAGTGTTGCAAAAGATTGGTACTATGGCATACAAATTGGAGCTTCCTGCTTCTTCGCGAGTGCATCCAGATTTCCATGTTTCATGCTTAAAGAAGGTTATAGGTGAAAATCTTCCAGTTCAAACAATATTGCCAGAACTTGATGAGGAAGGAAAAATCATATTGGAACCTGAAGCGGTCACGGAAACAAGAACTCGACAACTACGGAATCGATCAATTTCGAGTATCTCACAAGTGGAAGAGCTTACCCACTGAAGATTCTACATGGGAGGATGAGAATTTTATACAGAAGCACCCAGAGCTACTCAAGCGTTGAGGACAACACTTTTTTGAAGGAGAGGGGCATGTTAGGTCCCTATATTACTAGTATAGTCCCTTATTGTTATTAGTGTAACCCCCTTCTTGTTATTATTGTACCCTTGTAACCCCCATTTTGTTATTATTGTGCCCTTAAATTATTATTGTTAGGTCGGCTAGGATTACATTGTGGCCCACTAGGATTACATTATGGCCACATGGACTCATATATATAGAAAGGAGGTTTTGTAAATTGTATCATCCAAGAATTGTTCATTTATGTAATGTATTGGAGGTTGCCCCCTCGAAATGGCTTATTTCTAAGGTGTTGATATCTCTTTTCTTCTATTTTTGGAGATGGTTACACAAAAAATATTTAGTACTTGCTAAAGCTAGCTTTCATTGCCAGTTTCAAGTAACTAGAATTCAAATATTTATTTAGACATTGAAAAATCGAGTGTTTATTGCTAAAATTCCATATATCACTAATTTTAATAAATAATATGTTGTGTGAAAAAAAAAAAGTTACAAAGGGGCCAAATGTACATATATGTTTGTTTTGTGGAGCCTGCTGGGAGGAAGTCAGAGGTCGGGCTAGCTATCAGATCAGAGGTCAAAATTTTGTTTGGAACACTTTTATCACCTTCCACTACCTATTTTCCTCTGTAAAATCTCTGTGATATACACATTTTTTTTTTTTTGTGGTCCCTACTGAAAGCAAGTCAAAATTTGGACGTGGCTGTGAGGTCTAAAGTCGACCTTTTCATTTCATATTTTTTATTTATTTATACATAAGCTGAGAAAACTCCTGAATTTAGCATTACGTGACCTTGAAACTACATTACCTAGTTAAACCACTCACCTACGGTATAGTCAGGATCATGATGGAATAAATAAATTAAAAAAAAAGGCGCGCAACTGTCTGATATCCCGACTGTATGATCAATGATAAAAAAAGAAAAAGAAAAAATTAAAAAAAGCAAACTTGATTTGTGTACAATGTGCACTTTTATATAGAAAATAGAAAATTTTATATTTAAGGTTAAATTATTTTTTTGTTGAAACAATAACAATTTTTCTCGTGCTTTCTCGTTTCAGAAAAATAAAAATAGTCGAACTGGTTACAAGAATTCAATGAATAGGTTTAATTGCCATCTTTCTTATTTTTATTTTTATTTTTAAGATTACATAGTCCTTTTCGTGTATCCTTTTTTCTTAACCCTGGTTCAAAGAAACATTGAATTAAGAAAGTATACCACAGTTTAAAAAAACAATGTAACCATAATATTATTTTATGGATTGGTGCATTCAAATCCAAATTTTAAATAACAGGAACATACATACATACATACATACACATACACATACACATACACATACACATACACATACACATACACATACATACACATATATACACACACACACACATATATATATATATATATATATATATATATATATATATATATATATATATATATATATATATATATATATATATATATTTATATATATTGTTACTATTCACAACTGATCAAATACCCAAAAGACTACTCAACTGACTAACTACCCATCTAACCGACTGCACGACTACTTGACCTAAAGAGAAAACTTGACTATGCTATACTGGTGGTCAATATATGAAAAATCAATTATAGAATAACAAAACGTATGACTATCTCACCAATTGACCTCCCAAATGAATGATTATTGCAATAAAATATTATTTTATTATTATTTGTGAGCAATGTTCTTTCTAACAAAGATTTTTAAAATTTTCCCGTTTGATGTTCATTTGATTTCTTGTTAAATCAACAATAAATTTACTAATGCTTTCTCAAATCCTGAAAAAAGAATATCTGAAATATTTATAGGAAATTAATTTACGCGTCCGCTTGCGATTTTCACATTTTTCTAAACACGATTTAAATATTTTAGGTTATCCTACATGCATGTTATTTTATTAAGTGTTGTTGGAAGAAAATTTGAATTAAGGAAACAAAGTAGGATTTTGAGGAAACTCTGTGTAAGCATAGAATCAATTTTCTTCAGAAACTCCAGACGTCAATTTCAAATTTTAAATTTGTGAAACTTATGCATGCTATATGGGAAATTACAGGTCATAAAATGCCAAAGAATGGAAAGTCTATGGGGGGAAATTTGAGATTTTAGAGCCTTTTTTTCCTAGAAGTTGTTCTATTAGCTCTTGCTCGAAGAAGAAATTAATTGAGTTAATACGGTATCAGATTTAATAAATTCTACCCAAACCTAATGTTATTTATTTTTTGTAGATTCTCAATTCAATTCCAAACTTTGAATAACCAAAACTTATGAATGCTTTGTTGGTATTTACAGCTCCCGTAATACAAAAAAAAAGAAAAAAATTGTAATTGGAAATTTAAGATTTTATGATATTCTGGTCACATTCTTTTTTCTTAAATCCTATTGTAACATTCATTCAGTTAAAGAAAAAAACCCCAATTTAAAAAACATTATGTGTAAGCATAGTGTTATTTGTTTGTTTTAGAGATTATTGAATTCAATTTTGAATTTTAAACAAGAAAACTTATATGTCCGTTGTTGTTGTTTACAGGTTATAAAATGGGGAAAAAAGGAAAATATTCAGTAGAAAAACAACAAATATAGCACATTATAGAAATGATTAAGACAATGGATGATGCACTAACACAACAAGTCAATTTGAACTCATTACTCATGTCAGAAACAACCTAAAAAATATAAAAAGTAGGTATGATGAGCTGGGAGGAGATATTTAACTTCTTTGAGCAAAGAGAATGGTTAAAAAACACAAGAGCTACTCAAATAAAGAATAACCGGTTTGAAGAAATCATAGCGATAGATTTAAATAAAGTAGCAACTAGGGCCAAATTTTTTCCCTATTATGACATGATTTCATGGATTTTATCTCATGTTGATATTAAAACGCCAACAATACATGATTACCAACAAAGTTTCATAGCCTCATAAAATTCTAAAATCTTATCGACCATGTATAAGCTCATTCCCCAAGAAATG
Source organism: Pinus albicaulis (assembly GCA_034641835.2). Taxonomy (NCBI): domain Eukaryota; kingdom Viridiplantae; phylum Streptophyta; class Pinopsida; order Pinales; family Pinaceae; genus Pinus; species Pinus albicaulis. Next base: position 1,418,710,509 of record CM076584.1, on the reverse strand, counting down.
CAACTTGATGTCGACTTCCTTTATAAGTTTCGAAGCACTATATTGAAAAAATGTCAAGAAAATTATGATGTAGTAATTGAGGGATGGTTGAGAGAAGAATAAGAAGGTTTCAAGATCAAAGAAAAAAATGAGTATCCAATACCCATTTTTAAGAATCTTGTCAGATTCCTTATTAAAATGCTAAGAGGATTATATGGGGAAAAATATCCTAAACACTACAAAACTAAATGGATTGCAATAATCCATAGAATTTTAAATGACGAGAGACGTCTAAACTGGGTTGACAATCCATAGAATTTTAAATGATGAGAGACGTCTAAACTGGGTTGACATCTTGTCACAGAATATCAAAAATACAATAAAATTGTTAGTGCAATATATCCTCGGCTTCAATTATATTTTTTGTATTTCTTCCTATATGATAGATGTTGTTATTTCCATGGTATCATTTCCCTGCATGAAATGGAATTACCCATCTAAAAAATAACTTCCAATTCAAAATTATGCTCTTATTCTCCAGGAGTGTAATTTCAAATACCATTTTTATGATATCTGAAACTATGTTTTGATTCCTTTGTATGAAATTGTGTTTGGAACACCACCCCTAAGGGTAACAATTAATATGAAGGAAGGCCTAGAATCAATAGGGCCCTAGTTTGTTGAATAATTTTTTCCATACATTAGAGTTTTTGGAAGTGAAGTTGGCCGCCATATTTAGCCCCCATATATATCGAAAGGACTTGGGTTGAGAGAAGTAGCCAATCAAGCTGTTTTGAATGGACAAGCCAAAAAACTGAGTAAACATCAAAAGAAATTTGGTGACAGTAATATCTGAGACAAAGGTCACGGATTCAAAGAAGTTGAGGAGCTTCAAAAAATTTGGATATTTACCTTGCCCCATTATGACTATGATCATGGTCTCATTGTCCTTCATTATATAACAACTAGTTATATCAAAATTTTTTTTCATTAGGAAGCACCTTTCATTGATGTTTTTATAGACATTGATGATTTTCAGCAAGCTATCCAAAGAGCCAAATTCCTGCATGCTGAATCAAGACGACAATTGCAAGAATTTAGGGAAGAATTGTTTGAAAATTTTCGAAAGGAAAAGGCTCTGCACCTCAAAATTTCATTCACAGAGTTAATGTCTACTGATTCTTTGCAGTTTAATTTCAAGGAACTCACTACAGAAGCTACTAATATTTTTCAGAAGGATAAAGGGACAAAAATTTGAAAAATAGAAGATTTTCTTGTCACAGGTAAAGAACCTAAGTCAACAACAATGCAAAATCTGCAAGAGTAGCAAGAATATACAGTAAGAAAAGAGACTCGAGAAGAAAAAGAAAAAAATTAGTAGGAGACTATTGTCATTAATTCTCTTTATAAAAGAGATCAAGAAAGCTAAAAACCATTGAAATCAAAGAAATTGATGTGCCTAGGAACAAAGAAAAACAGGTACCTACTGAAACCATCAATAAGGAAAATGAGAAAACAATGGAACCATATAACATATTTGATACTATATCTACTGTATCTCCTCAGGAACCAGTAAAACCGATTTCTAGTAAGATCCATTGGGAATAATTTTTGTTTAAACCGGTTACTGAGTTAGAGCCAATTACAGATGCTATCCCTTCTTTGACATATTATTATTTTAATACTCCAACTAAATCAATTGTATGAAGAATAAAGAAAATAAAACATGATGCTATGGATAATGTATTGAATTAAGCTGGCAAGATCTGTTGAGATTCAACAAGATGATGAGCTTAGTGAAAAGAGTCGCCTTCACTAAGTGGGCCTGCATGCTATTTTTGGCACAAGTCTATTTTTAGATTATGTCTATTTTTAGACATGATGATCATATTTCAAAAGTTTCAGGATGCTATTTGTGGATGGTTGGTCAAGTTTGAAAAATAGATGAAATTCAATTTTTAGAATATTGGGTGAAGTCTATTTATAGATCGTTGATCTAAAAATAGATGCATGTTAATTATTATTAGCTCTTAATAATAATCAGACACTAAACAAAAACTTATTGTCTTGGAGCACTTCAGTTCAGTGCACATATGTGGCACATCAGTGGACTGAGGAAATTACACAATTAACAAGGGTTTACTGGAGCTAATGCATGGAGGACTCAGTTAGAACTCAAGTGGCAGAGTTATGACATAGTTGGAAGAAGTAGTTATGGAGTTGTATTTAGTTTAACTCAGTTAGACTCAGTTGAGCTAGTTGTATCTAGTCTAACTGAATGATACACTAGTGAGAGTGGAGTGAACTAATTAGTTAATTAATTCACAAATAATAACTCATTAATCAATTGAACAATACATCAGTTAACTACAGTGCATGGCAGTTTCAGTGGAGACCTAGTGGAGAGGTAGGTGAAAGGGAAAGATAGACTATCTTTTTTGACTATAGTGATGCATTGATTGCATCACACACACATTGGAGTTTCCAATGATGATTTTTCAGTCAATCCAAGAGTAATTCGAATTCATTTAGAGCTATTCTTCAGCAGGGATTGCGCAGTGGAGGCAGGCTAGCAGGAGGCAAAGATCGGTGCATGGATTTGCAAGATTGGTCCTGATTAGTGTATGACAATTGTACTGTACTGAGATCTTGTGATAAGATTTGTATGAGGATTTTCATATGATTCCATGATACATAATTTATAGTTGGGGTTTTCAACTTCGGGCTTTCCCAGTTAAAAACTGTGTTATGTGCGATTGATTATTTTTGTTTATGCTTCACATGTATGTGCAATTAATTTTTCCGCAAAATATTAACAAGTGGAATTGATTCAGTATTTTGCATAAATTTAAATAGTGTGAGATTAGGTGAATCAACAGCCATCTACCTCCAGCTTGTAGACCTATAAGCTGGAGGTAGGTAGAAGCCAGGTGAGACATTGGTTCCTTAGACCTGTAAGCTTACAGGTCTACGGACATATGCATGTTACCTACCTCCAGCTTGTAGCTCAAGGAGGAATCTAAGGAACCCATGTGCGGTGGTGGCATAGTCAGGGACGAACCAATGAAGAAAATTAGCTTTGCCTTGGAGACTTTGGAGCTGGCGTAGGGTACGCGGAATGGGAAGTTCAAGGATGGCTTGAAATTTCAAAGGGTCAAGAGTGATACCATCCTTAGACACTATGAAGCCTAAGAGACGGCCAGCGGGAACACAAAAAACACATTTCAACGGGTTAAGGTGGATATTATACTTGCGACATCGGAGAAAAATGGTACGTAGATCATGTAGGTGCTGCGCCCGATGTTTAGAACGCGCAGTGAGGTCATCTAAATAAGCAAGAATAATATGAGCTAAGTCATGGAAACAATAAGACATGGCCCGTTGAAAAGTGGCGCGGGCGTTTTTAAGGCCGAAAGGCATGTCTCGGTAAGCAAAAGTTCCCCACGGAATAATGAACGCGGTTTTTAGTTGATCAGTAGGACGGATAACAATTTGGCTGTATCCGGAGAAACCATCCATAAAGGATAGAACCTCATGCCCCGCACACTCGTCAATGATTTGGTCAATGAACGGTGTGGGGAAGTTGTCTTTGGGACAAGATTTGTTCAAGTCACGAAAGTTTGTGCAGACACGGATGGTGCCTTGCTTCTTGAGAACGGGAACTAGGTTGGACACCCAAGTGGTGTATTCAATGGGGTAAATGAAACCAGCCTGCTTGAGCTTATCGATTTCGGCTTTGATAGCGTCACGTTTGGAAGGATGAATGGGTCTCAACTTTTGACGGACCGGATTGGCATCAGGCCATTTGTCGATATGGTGTTTGACGATGGTGGGATCGAGTCTGGGCATTTCAAAATAGGACCAGGCGAAAATATCGCGGAATTCTTTGAAAAGCTTGGTGTAAGCTTCAATTTCTTCCGGGGTGCATTGGGCGCCCAAGGTGACATATTCTTCGATTCCTGGTTTGACTGAAATGTCAATTTTGATGGTAGGAGAGATATTGGCCATGTTTCCTTCTTTGAAAGCATCAGGTGCAGGGATGGGATTTTTGAACCAATTGACTGCATTGGGAATGAAGTCTTTGGTTTCCACAACATATTGGTCATGGGACTGCTGTGGGAGGAAGTATGCGCGATGGTGCATATCATCCCACGGAAAGTCAGGTTTGGTCATGGCTTCCATAATGTCTTCATCGGACTGGAAGATGGGAAGACTGGAGGAAGAAGGATCACCCGATGAGGTAGAGATGTGTGATGGGTCATCTTGTGGAAAAGGGCTCAGATCCGCAACGTCAACAGATCCAAGGTCAACTAAGGGGGAAATGAGAGTGTCTGCAGGTTGAAGGTTAGGCGAACTATCTCTCAAGGATGATGAGAGGTACAAAATGGTGGTCGAAGGCTCTGTTGGTTCGATAGTGGGAGGAGGAATGTGAATGGGAGTAGGAATATCCTCTGGTCCTATCGAAGTAGAACTCGCAGACAAGTGAGAAGGTATATTGTCATGCGTAGCCTTGAATTGGCGGTACGTGTCTAAGGAGGAACGATACTCGTCAAGGCGGGGACAAAGGTGGGTGTAATGGCCGTGTAAATCATACAAAGCACAAGGGTGATTTGTGCGCAAGGTTTTGAGTTTCGGGATAGAATCCGGGATAGTGACATAGACTTCGGGGATATCAGAGTCGGGAAACATCTCGTTGACCAGGATCTTGAGGTGTGGAAATTCAGGACACATATGGGTGGCGTGACCAACAATATCGTACAAAGCGCACTCGATAGCGGGCTTTGGCGGTCGCGGAGGGGTAGGGTTTGTTGGGGCAGCTTGGTCCTGATTGGTTGCCCCCTTACGAGCTTTGCCTTTCTTTCCCGGGGTTGTCACCACAGGGGCAGGGTCCTGGGGAGGTGCGGGGGGCCCGGAGGAAGCAAGGGGGACCGGTTGAACCAGTGTCAAAGAAAGGTAGGTTTTGGGGTGACCGGGTGGGGTAGCGGCTGGAGGGTCAATGTACCAGACGGGTATGCCCAGGGTCAGGTTAGGGAGAGAGAGGGTGGCCATGACCGGTACCGTGTACACTCCTAGTGGGGGAGCTAGGAACGGTATCTGACCAGAGGGGTAATGGCCAGGTGGGATGGCTCCTAAATGGCTAAGGCTTGGAGGAACCATGCCAGGAGAACAAAGAGGCTCATGACTACCAACTGCAGGTGAAGGGCTAGGAGCAGGTTGCGGAGAGCATGGTTGCTGACTAGCCGAAGCAGGTTGCTGGAGAGCAGCCCGAGACGATTGCATCATGCATACATTCGATGAGCTGGGGTCAGAGATAGGAGGAGGAGGAAGACCAGGGAAGGTTTCGAGCAAAGAGGAGTCTTTGTAGACGCCAAGAGAGACACTGGTAAAGGAATCGATGGTTTTCTTGTTGGCTACAGAAGAGATGGTCGTCTCAGGTGAGGTCTGAGATTTTGGCTCATGATATGTCAATTGGTCAATGGTGACTATCTTTCCATTATGAGGGAAAGACATCTTGCGGAAAACCGCGGATGGGACAGAAGACATAGCATAGGTGTAGCTTCGCCCCAATAGAATGTTGTAGTCTAGCGGGGCATCGATGACTTCGACGTCAACGCAAACAGTCTTACCGGCAAGGGTGATAGGGCAATTACGAAACAGGCCAATGGGCTGGGAGGCGTGGCCGTCCCACGCTCGAAGGGTGATCATGGAAGGGGCCAACTCAGGGTATCCTAGTTGCTTCCAAACCAAAGCGGACATCACACAGGTGGATGCCCCCTCATCAATTATACACCGAGAAACGTTGGCGTTCCAGATTTTGACTGGGATTTGGAAGGTGATGGAAGCAGGAAGAGGAGGATGGTTTGATTGATGGGCATTGAACACAATCATTTGGTCATCAGCGGGATCTACAGTGCCCACGGCAGATAGTAGAGCCTTCTTTTGGGAAGGGCATGACTGGAGGAGTTCCAGTGTGGAAATGGCAGTAGGAGATTGCGCCAAATCATCTACTATGCTATACGAATGAGCAGCTCGACCAGAAGCAGCATTTCAATGTAACAGTCCTTTAGGAATCTTGGTATGGACCTCAACTTTGGGTTGAGGGATATGTAAGGGACCATTGGATGTCGAAAGAGGCTCTGTAGAACCGGAAGAAGAGGACTCGGGGGCAGACTGAGCGGGAGGCTTGGGGTATTGGCGAGACCGAGTTCGAAGGTGAAGGTCGACGGTTGGGGATGGATCAGAGTTCATCATGAGGATCTGGTAATTGGAGGAACCAGAAATGGAAGGTGGAGTGGCGACCTAGCTGTCAGGCGGTTGGGTAGCCACGAATCCTTGCTGAGTGAAAGGATCGGTAAACACAGCCGGTTGAGTAGTGGCCACATTAGGGGGAGCATGAGGGGAGGCATGTTGTCCTCGCAATGTGGCTTTAGACTCCCACATCTGCCGCATCTGTGGTAAAAAGGGAAAATCGTGGGTGTAATGACCGTAAACACCGCAACACGAACAAGGCTTATTGGTGTGAAGAGGCCTGTCCAGCTTGGGTTGAGTTCCCTGTTGCTGGTTAGCAGTGTTAGGGTCAAGACCTTGAGGATTGGGTCTACGAGTACCAGGGGAAGATTGATTTGGATTGCCTCTCCTCCTTCTTTGAGAAGAAGGGGGATTAGTTGCGCCCTGCTGTGCAAATACTTGCCCTGGAGGGGGCTGTGGGTGTTGTTGCTGGGGTTGAGGAGGCAAGGGAGGTGGAAGCACATATGCTGGAGGAGCTGGCGCACCAGGCTGCGGATAAGGGTAATGGTTAGGTTGGGAAACATTGAGGTAAATAGGAGGTTGGGCAAAAGGAGGAGGCATGCCGTATCCTGGATACATGCTACCGTGAGGGGGAAGAGTGCTAGAGGTGCTGGCCCCTCCGTGAGGGAGACCATAACCCATAGGAGGTTGAGCATATGGATGGGAAAGGGCTCCAACGATACCGTCGGCGGAATGAGATGCCCCCGAGGCATTAGCGCCACCGGGCCTGGGGAGGTCAGGAAGAATGGTATAAACATAACCAGACTGGGCATAGATGAGGTCATATTTCAAGGCTATTTGGAGGGCGGCTTCTTCGGTTTGAGGGAAGTGGGAGGCGACATCTTTGCCAATGGGAGCTAAGAGAGAGCGAAGGAACCAGTCCATATAGATCCGATCTTTGAAGGGGGGAGCTCGACATAAGCTTCGTCTCCGTCGCCATTCCTGGGCATGAGCGGAAAGGCGGGTCAAAGAGGTTTGCTTGAAGGATGTCAAAAGCTCCGTACCAGTATCGTATCAGAGAGGGAGCTGGAAGTAGGATAAAAAGGCTTGGGCAATGGTCGCAACGGTGGTATGGGAAGAGGTGGTTTGTTCAAAATACCATTTAGAAGCTTCACCAGTAAGTGTGCGTTGGAATAAACGAAGATGGATGGAGTCATCGGTAATGGAATTGGAGGAACACCACATGTGGAAAGATCGGACATGATTGGTTGGATCTTCTCCAGCCAGGCCTTCGAACTTAGGGATGTCGGAGGGGAGCTTGGTTGGCATATCAGGACAACCAACATCGTGGCGGATAGGGTCATTGATCAACTGATTGAAATCGGGGAGGCTGAGGCCTGCGATGTATGGCAGCAAGGGTATGGCCGAGGTAGTTCCTGTGGCGGTTCTGCTAGTAGTAGTTCCGGCATTAGGGCTGGGAGCACCGCTAGCGTTAGGCCCTGGACCAGACATAGTGAAGGTGACAGGGGGAGAACCAGAAGGAGAAGGAGAACCCAATGAATCATAAGAGGAGTCAGAGTGCGGACTTGGAGGAGGACTGGCTCGACGACGGCGGGATGGAGCAGGTCGATCGACCGGAAACGGAGGGTGAAGGCCAAGAAGTCTCCGGGAAGTGCACCTTGGGGGCTTAATGATGACAACACAAGCATGGCACAAAGGGAAGAAGAACGACCACAAGGGCAAGGAGGTGCAAAATCAAGTGATTACAATGTCGAAATAAGGGCAGATAGGTGCAGTGTCAATTGATTTTAAAGTCTTTGCCTGGAAATGTAAACCAGGCTCTTCTTTGCTTAGGGTGAGTGTGTGGCGTGCATTAATTTTAATTTTTAAACCCTTTTCGTTTTGAGAGCAAGAGAAAAAGTGTGCTGCGTAACTGAAAATAAATCTGCAGAGAACAGGATATAATGCTGAAATAACAGAAAAATAATAGCTACTATTGCATCTATCTAACCAAAGAAGGCGGGTCCCTCAAAACTAGTCTAAAAAAGGGGAAAAAATCTAGTCAAAACACACTAAAGAGAGGCCAATAGATCTAAGGTCGGGAGGGACAGGGATCTAAAGGGAAAAGCTGCTGAAAAGAGGTGCAGATCACAGCCAAGAGGCAGAGGCAAGGTGGCTGGAAAAAAGGAAATCAGCAAAAAGCGGAAAGGACAGGGAGGAGGTCCTAAAGGGAGGTCCAAACAAAACGAAAAAAGGGGATTTGAAAGGAAGAAAAGCTGATTTAAAGGGATCTGAGGAGGAGGTATCAGATCTGAAAAAGGGAGGGCTGAAACTCTGAAAAACAGACAGCTGAAACAGCTAAAAACTCTTCCACAAAAAGTGGAGGGTACTGAAGCCCTAGGGGGATATGTTCCCACTTAGATGAGCCAAAACAGATCAAAACCAAGTCAAAGCGGGCTAAGACAGAGGCTGGAAAACCCTGACACAAGCTTAAGCAAAACCCAGAAAAGTGCAGAAAAACAGCTAAAAAATTGGCAGGTCGCAGGTTCTGACCTGTTTTCAGTGCAAGTCGCAGAAAAGAGGCTAAAAAGTGTGACCTGGAGGTCCAGGTCGCAGTTTTTGGGCTGAAAAGTGCGACCTCCCGTTCCGGTTGTCTCGGTGGCAGATTTTCGGAAAAGTTGTCGTCTCAGTTGCGGCTGATGTCTGTCACCTGCGCAATAGGGCCAGAAACACGCGGAAGTTAAAAATTTTAATGTTTTAGGGTTTTATGTGAGAAAAACAACATGAAAATAGGAAAAATAAACAGCTGAAAAGAAACCCTAGGGTCTGAAGTAGCTGGATATGCAGGAATATGAAAAACGACAGCCGTCGTAATTTAAAACCCGTGTGGAGTCGCCATTTGTTAGTATGAATCTTTTGTCGAACCGTACAAAAAAAAACCACTTTAGCTACGCATAACTAATAGCCCTAACAACAAATGTGGCTGCCAATATCTTCAGATCTGCAGTTAGTTGATCAAGAAAAGAGCTGCAAAAAACCAGATCTATGCATAGAAAGACATTAAGCAGTAAAAAGAAGGGTTTGCTCCATATACCAATAGGCAAGACAAGAACAATTTTTGAAATAATTTTTGTATTAAGGGAACCTGGGAGGAAAACAAGAAGGCATATCCAATTCTCCTCAATGGGATGGGTTCTTGGAAGTCCTCAGCACTTCAGATCTAGAGTCTCTCTCTCTTGTTGGTGTAGAAAACCCATGCAAAGAATAGAGCTCTGATATAGAGCTCAAAGGGGGCACACACAACAAATAATGGAAAAAATGTGACCAAGTGTATAGATCAGTGATCTTTAGGCAACAAAAGGTGGTAAATGAATCGGAAAACCCTTCTATTTATAGCAAAATATTGAGTTAGTCTAGATATTGGTGCATAATTAAAATATTATTAACCAAATCAAGATCCAACTTTTATGGAATATTTTATTATATTTGTTGGAGGAAAAAAGAATTTGACTTGGGTCAAATCCCTTTATTTGTAAATAATAAATAAATAAATGATTTATTTATTATTTTAAGGATGTGGTTGAGTAATAATCAAATAAATAATTATTTATTTAATTATTTATGAGTTATTTAGTCATATTTAACAAGGAATATTATTTAAATAAGGTTTAAATAATTATTCCTAGAAAATAATAAGACAAATAATGATTTATCCAATTAATTTCCCTGTTTTGGGTTAAATATAACTAGGAATATTAATTAAATTGTTGTTTAACTAATTATTCCTTGAGGAAAATCAAACAAATGTAGGTTGTTTAGCTAATTTATTTTAGGTTTCTTTGTTTAGACCATATGACCTAATAAATGTGGTTTATTAGATTGAACAACATAGTAGGCAATTTTACTTAGGGTAAAATTGGTCTTACATGGTGTACTTGGGTCCATACAGCCAGTAATAGGTTAGATGACCAAAAAATGGTGTAACAATGAGTACCTTTGTGTTAGACAACGAAGAAGGTAGTAAAGGCCGGATGAAGCGAGTGTGTAGGGGGTTGACATCCTTCTTCATGGTGCTTTGAAGATTTTGCAGCAAATTTCTACTGGAATTCCCAAGGGTACTCTTGCGTAGTCAGATCAGTGCAAGGGATGTACTATGGGTAAGTTTGTGAAGACCACCTTTCATGAGAAGGAGAACCGTGCTTCAATGATCCTAGAGAGAATTCACACAGACGTGTGTGGACTGTTCTCGGTTGCTTCAACAGCAAAACACAGGTATTATGTGATATTTGTTGATGACTATTCTCGTAGATGCTGGATCTTATTCATGCAGAAGAAGAGTGAAACATTCTCAAAGTTATGTAAGTTTAAGGCATTGGTGGAGAAGGAGTCGGGGAAGGATGTGAAAGCTCTACGGAGTGATAATGGTGGTGAATACATCTCGGGTGAATTCAAATAGCACGCAGCAAGAAAGGGTCAAAGAAAGACTCATAGCGCCTCATAATCCACAACGAGAATGGGGTCATTGAGAGAAAGAACAAAATGATCATGGGTGGCACACGAGAGATCTTGCATGACCGAGAACCCTCTGATGCTGACAGGTGGAAGCACAAAACATTGTGGCTTAGCATGACAATTGTATAAAGTACTTGGCATGAGTACACCTGAAGAAGCTTTTACTGGTAAGAAGCCTGATATTTCTCATTTGAAGATTTTTGGCTCATTTATTTACATTGATGTGACAAAGGACGCCAGGAAGAAGCTGAAGCTGACTACAGAAGTTGGGATATTTGTGGGGTACACAGAAACACCCCATAATTATCATGTGTATTTTCCAAATAGTCGAATGGTTGTGGTGCGGCAGGATATAAAATACAATGAGGTAGAAAGCCATGGGGTTGTCGCTTGAGAGGGAGCTACACTTGCATGCGGAGGACGAAATTCTTGTTCCAAAAATGACCCCATGCTGCATGTGGATCAGCCATAGGAGAGTTCGTGGAGTGGAGGAAGTCCACTCATGCGAGACAAACATCGAACGAGCGAGAAAGCGTGCACGGAAGGCCCAGAGACTAAGAAGTTTGATGCGACACGAGAATGTAAGGAGTCCACATCACGGCGTAGATAGAGACGGTCACGCTTAGTTATCTGGATACATGGCTCTTATGAGCCAATGTATCATCGTCGAAACCATCCTCTTTCGAAGAAAAATTGAAGCCCACATGGGTAGATGCCATGGTGGAGGAGTAAGATTCCATTGTCGAAGCTTGATGGCAGGAGATTGTTCCAAGGCCAGTGGGAAAATCAGTTATAGGATCAAGATGGATCTACAAGGTAAATCAAGCTGCTGATGGGAGTGTTGAGAAGTATAAGGCAAGATTCGTTGCCCGAGGCTTCTCACAGATCGAGGGGATTGAGTATGAAGAAACCTTTGCACCTATCACACGGTATTCTTCCATATGGACCATCCTTGCTCTCTTAGCACATATGGGTTGGCACATTCATCAGATGGATGTGAAGACTGCATTCCTTAATGGGATCATTGAGGAAGAGGTGTACATTGAGCAGCCTGAAGGATTTGAGATCTTTAGCAGCAAGTCGCATGTGTGTAGGCTCAAAAGAGCGTTGTATGGGCTGAAACAAGCACCACGTGCTTGGTACACTTGGATCGACAACTATTTCACTGGACTTGGCTTCACCAAGAGTGAGGCGGATGCAAACCTGTACCAGATTGTGGTGGAGGGTAAGCTTTTAATCATTTTACTTTATGTTGATGATTTAATACTAACAGGTGATGAGCAGTTGATACACTCATGCAAGGCAGATCTTGCAAAGGAGTTTGAGATGAAGGATTTGGGCCTCCTTCATTATTTCCTTGGATTGGAAATATGGCAGCGGGAAGGTGAATTGTTTGTGTCTCAAGGAAAGTATGCTAGGGAGATACTGGAGAAGTTTCACATGCAAGGCTGCAAGCCTATCGACACTCCTCTTCCAGGAAATTGGAGGAAAGAGGATGCTACATCGGTAGAGATAGTGGATGCCCTTGTTTATCGACGATTGGTGGGTTTGCTCATGTATTTAGTTAATACAAGACCAGACATATGCTATGCGGTGAACCAGCTTAGTCAAGCAATGGTTAAACCTACCAAGCTCTTTTGGAAGGCAGACAAGCATTTCCTGAGATATCTCCGGGGCACATCTGAGTATGGTTTATGGTACAGAAAGATGGATGAGGTGAATTTGCATGGCTTCACGGATGCAGATTGGGCAGGAAGCCCAACAGACAGAAAGAGCACATCAGGAGGGATTTTCGGTATCGGATCTATGACAGTTTCTTGGTACAAAAGGAAACAAAGATCCATGGAACTTAGTTCAGCAGAAGTGGAATACATGGCAGCAAGTCAAGCTGCATGTGAGGCTATGTGGATGAGGAAGATCCTGGTTGGTTTGTTCGGTTCACATTTAGATCCCATAGTGATACATTGTGATAATCAGAGTTGCATTAAACTCTCAGTTAATCTTGTTTTTCATGATAGATATAAACATATTGATATCCGGTATCATCATATCATATATTTTGTGCAACAGAAGATCATGTTGCTTTAGTACATTCCTACGGAGGATCAAGATGCAGATATTCTGACGAAAGCGCTCACCGGGAGCAAATTCGAATACCATAGAGGCAGGATCGGGGTGAAGGATAATCCCTATCTTGTTGAGAGGGAGTGTTGAGATTCAACGAGATGATGAGCTTAGTGAAAAGAGTCGCCTTCACTAAGTGGGCCCGCAGGCTATTTTTGGCGCAAAGTCTATTTTTAGACTATGTCTATTTTTAGACATGTCGATCATATTCTATGAGTTGCAGGATGCTATTTGTGGATGGTTGATCAAGTTGGAAAAATAGATGAAATTATATTTTTAGAATATTGGGCGAAGTCTATTTATATATCGTCGATCTAAAAATAGATGCATGTCGATTATTATTATCTCTTAATAATAATCAGATGCTAAACAACAACTTATTCTCTTGGAACACTTCAGTTCAGTGCACAGATGTGGCACAGCAGCTGACAGAAAGAATTACACTATTCCTAAGGGTTTACTGGAGCTATTTCATGGAGGACTCAGTTAGAACTCAAGTGGCAAAGTTATGACACAGTTGGAAGAAGTAGTTATGGAGTTGTATTTAGTTTAACTCAGTTATACTCAGTTGAGCTAGTTGTATCTAGTCTAACTGATTGATACACTAGTGAGAGTGGAGTGAATTAATTAGTTAATTAATTCAAAAATAATAACTCATTAATCGGTTGAACAATACGACGGGTAACTCTTATGCATGGCGGGTTCCGGTGGAGTCCTAGTGGAGAGGTAGGTGAAAGGGAAAGATAGACTATCTGTTGTGACTATAGTGATGCATTGATTGCATCACACACACATTGGAGTTGCCAATGAGGATTGTGTATTCAATCCAAGAGTAATTTGAATTCATTCAGAGCTATTCTTTAGCGAGGGGATTGCGGTGGGGCGAGGCTAGCGGGGAGCGAATCGGTGCATGGTTTCGGAGATTGGTCCTAATTAGTGTATGATGATTGTATTGTACTGAGAGCTTGTGATAAGCTTTGTATGAGGATTTTCATATGATTCCATGATAAATAATATATAGTTTGGGTTTTCAACTTTAGGCTTTCTCGGTTAAAAACTGTGTTATGTGCGATTGATTATTTTTTTTTATGCTTCACATGTATGTGCAATTAATTTTTCCGCAAAATATTAACAAGTGGAATTGATTCAGTGTTTTGCATAAAGTTAAATAGTGTGAGATCAGGTGAATCAAGGACATATGCATGCTTAGTGCATATAATTTCTACAAGATCAAGGAGATGTAAAATGTAATATTCCGAACTAGCCCAAGCTAGTAGGAATATTCAATGTCATTTTATTTTTATGTTTTATGAATAAAATATAAAGGAGAACAAATAAAAAATTCAAAACATGAGAATAAATCAATGTCCAATGTGAAAAAATTCAAATCGCTTTCTCAATAAAATCCACTTGTATGTGAAATAGGTTCAAGCTATTTGACTGGGTCAACATGACCAAATCATAAAGCAGTCCAGATACAATGAACCTCCTAGATGATTAGCATAGTCCTATGAGGAGGTCCTCCATGTGAAAAGGGACAAATGGATGAAGGTGGTTTAGGGTTTTGGAAACCCTAATCTTATATAAGGAAGGGAAAGAATCAAGGAGAGGTTGTTGATGATATTTTGATTTTGAGATTGCTTGAGCAAGTCAAACTCTCTTGGCTGTTTAGCTAGAGAGAGAGGAATTTCCTGTTTAGGAATTCATCTTCTTCCTTGAGGGTCTCTTGGAGGAGATTATGCTGCATTGATCCACTATCTGGCATTTTTTCCAAGCTCCACCTTACATTACAGTGCTGCTCATGTTGAGATTTGAGTTGTCTTGTGAGCTACAGCAAGTGGAATCAGATCTATTCAGATCTGAAGAGTTCTATTGCATCTTTTCAGTGGGGAAGTCATCTAAACCATTGGAAGGAGTGCAATAGCTGTATGAGATTCATATTATTATCTTGGCATGAGGCCAAAGTGTGCATCACTTCATCAGTGTAGTTAGCTTCAGAAATTGCATCATTTTTCTGGTAGAGTTGCAATGTACATTTGCTAGCAGTTTGGAGGAGAGATCTCCGGTGAAAGGGCTCCTTTCCTTCACTGAGGTGATCCATGGATTGGCCAACCAATCCATCTCATATTTCAGATCTGATATATTGTGTGATATATTCTTCAGAAATTTCTGAAGTTTACTGGAGATCCATGGTATAGATCTCAGATCTATTCAGTGTCTTTCACTTTCAGCTGAGATCCCCAAGGAGAATGTACTTAAAAGTAATTATTACATATAGATCAAATTTAGATCTATCCTTTTGACTTCTGATCTATTATAGATCTAAAAATTAATAAAAAACTGCTTCAAATTTCTGAAAATAATGTTGTTTGGTTCATCATCCACTTCTTGTGTCATAAAGCTTGGGGTTTAGGCCTTTTCTTCAAGTATAGATCTGTATTCTTTAATGTAATATCTTTGAATCATATTATTAGCTTGTCATACTATTATCTATGCATAAAATCACCAAACCATTCAGAAAATATGCCCTCTAAGCTTTAGTAAATTTTTGCATACATTAAGTCATGGGAAATCATGGTTTTTAAGCCTAGTTGAGGAAGGAGGAACTGTTTAACTTAGATAGACTTATTTTTTTGAGCTGAAATTTGGAGAATATGTACCTCATGACCTAATATAAAATAAAATCCCTCAGTCTCTCTTATTTTTGCGTAGAACTCTGAATACATACGTTTTAGGGCCTAAATCATCATTTTTCCCCACCTTTTGGTCTATAAAACGCTGTATAAGGTTGATGTTTCATATTTAACTGAAGGTTAAGTGTTTTTACATATTTATGAGGTATATTTATGTAGCTCCACATTGGTAATAACTCAGATTATTCCCAATAGTGTATCTGTTCCTAATTTGGGAACATTACAGTGGTATCAGAGCAAGATCTTTGGCTCAGCCTATGGCTTCAAGCCAAAGTGCTGTAGAGAAAGTAACAGAGATCATAATGATGGAGAGGATTAGATTACTCTCATCAATGTTCAGATCTAAGAAGGGCCTCTCCAAAGAGGTAAATCAGAAAAGATAAAGAAGATGCACCGAGACTCTTAGAGGATTTCAAGGAGAAAAAAGTTGCAGTGAGACCTGCAGAAGGTTTAAAGAAGGAGAGGAAGAACCATGCACTTACTACCCTCACAAAGAAGATACATTTTACAGAAGAAACAAGAGCATGGCTCCACCACTTGGAATAATGACAGAAGAAGAGATCTCCCTGCTCCTTTTCCAGACCCTGAAGGCTATTGATGAAGATCTCAAGGAGATTGAAAGGGTGGAGACTTGTACCAGCATTGGCACAACCTTGGAAGAGCAGACTTCATGTTCAGTAATGGAGGAAGACTACATATTTGCAGAAGAAGCTCTTGCTTCTACATCTCACCAAGGTATGATTAAAAATTCATCTATTGTCATTTTAGCACATTGTATGAAGAGATCTACATCATTGCATGCTGCTAATTTAGAGCAACAAAGTTGCACTACGCTGTGAAAAGGTAGTGAGGAAGAAGAGAGGAACCATTCCTCATTGGAGCATTCACATGGAAGCTTCATTCATGAACCAATAAAGGGTGGAATGATGGATGGTAGACATCTTGAAGTGAGAAACCCTTTCTCCCTTCCAGATGACCCTTTCTCAGTGAGCGCACCCCTGCTCAAAGAGAAAATTCTACTTGCAGCAAATCCAAGGCCCCTTTGGTTTTCGGAGGCCATGCATGAGGAGAAGACCTAATGGGAAGAATTCATTAGAGGTGCACTTCAGCACATCATGGAGTGCAAAGTTCTTCAATAGTTTGAGGAGGATCTTCCCTTCTCACAGAAGCATATAGTAGATGGGGGACATCTTTGGATGGATAACATCTCTCATGACTGTGTTGGACATTTCTTAAGCTATGCACATCATGATGGGAGGTTTTTTCCTACCACCTCTTTGGATCCTCATAGGGTCAAATTGATCCTCAGGAAGATTGCATTTCAAGATCCCATAAAATGTAGAAATCTAATTTGGGATGATGGTAGGCCTCATGGGAGGAGTACCAAGATGAATGACGGAAGGAGACATCCACAATTGGTTGAGTGGATGTGGATGGAGAGCAAGAAGCTGTAGAGCTACTTGCAGATCTATGACACTGGGCAGCAGGAGGCTTGGCTGCACTGGTTGCTCTTGAAAGAGTTTGGTCATCACTCTCTTTCTAAGGGTATGTTGCAGGATACTTGCACCATGGAGAAGCAAGGATTATGGACACATTGTGTTGACATAATATTCTTCATGTCAATCACCATGTTTTCACTACATGATCTTGATGATGGGAGTATAGAGAGGCAGCAAATAATTTTGTTGCTTGGGATGTTCTTGAGAGAGTAAGGGCAGATTTGCTCTCACAGTTTTCATGATGTTGCAGGAATAGAAGATGGCACTATCATAGTGAAAAGGGGTTACTACTTGACCTTAGATGTACAAGAAGGACTTTCTTCATGGGAAGGACTTATCATATGTAGCAGAATTATAGGAGATGCCTTTGACATTCTACATGTCAAATATTGGAGCTATGTGTTGATGGGAGCCTATTTGCATACGCCAACAGCGTTATCACTTTGGAGCTAGGATTTATTGATGGAGTATTCCCAGAATCACTTCTCATTCAATGCACTTGGTGAGCAAAGAGGAGGTGAAGAAGATGAAGTGGTAGATGGAGACATCTATTACTGTGGTGTGCTTTTCTTGACTTGGGTTTCCAAGTAGGAGGAGAAGGAATTTCATGCAACCCTTGATTCATTCCCCTTCATGGGAGTGTGCCAAATTATTATTGAGGATTCATTCATGGATCCATGTATCTTCTTGCTTCCAACATATGGTGAGAGATTTTTCTTGCATCCTCTTACCATCTTTTGGCAGTGTATTGCTCCATAAGAGGGCAAACTATTCATTGAGCTCCATGGTCTACATTGGGCCAAATTATATGATGGAGACAACCATCTCTTATGTGGCCTTGGGCAAAGATGTTTTTCTTACATGTATGTTCATTTGATTTATATGATTAACCATGTAACAAGAAACCATTTGCCATGTATTCTTCTAAAGCAACAGTATGTAAAACTGCACTGTGAAGACCTGGGAAACTATTGGTACTCTCTTTCATCAAATAGAACCTTTAGTATTTCCTTCATGATGATGATAGTCATGTTCTCAATGGCTGATATTACTTTTATTTTAATGGGAGACATGATGTTGAGTGAGGCACATGGTTTGGATGTGTCCTTTTGGAAAGTAGGTTCCCACATTTTCTGCAGTGCATGTCCTAATGGGAACATGGGAAGAGTTGTGGCCACCATGACCAAACACTTTTTTCTCTTGGAGGTGAGCCATGTGTGTGATGGGATACATTATGATGATACTCTTCTATCCATCACATATGAAACATTTTGGGCTAACTGTTTTTACAACGTTGGAGGGAGGATCTTTGCAGATCTACTCTTCATGATGCCACTTGAGGGGAATATCCTTGCAGCCCAAGATTAGATTGCACTCTACACTTATCTTAAGTGGAGAGGAGGATAGTGTGGGGTAGGCTATCTTTTCTACCATATGCAGATTTTCAGCCCACCTATTTTGCGGGAGCTCAAGGTGGAGGAATTTTTTTTGAAGTTGCCTTATTTGGAGGTAACTAGATTCTTATGGATGATAGCATGGGTGTGGGAGACACTCATTGGGAGAAATTTTCCCCATGATCTTCATCACTCCTACCTTAATGAGGCCATCAGGCAACAAGGAGATCACCACTTGCACCTTCCATTTTCTCATGATGTACACTTGCTATCTTACACTTGGAGGAAATCATTGGAGGACAGATTCATTTCTATCATTTTCAGCCATGGTGGGGTCCATTAATGAGGCCACAAAAAGAGGGAAGGAGAAGTTTTGTTCTACCCTACAGTTGCTTGAGGACAAGCAACATTTTGAAGGGGGGGGGGGGGACTATAATATTCCTAACTAGCCCAAGCTAGTAGGAATATTCAATGTCATTTTACTTTTATTTTTTATGAATAAAATGTAAAGGAGAACAAATAAAAACTTCTAAACATGAGAATAAATCAATGCCCAATGTGAACAGAGTCAAATCAGGGCTTGCTCAATAAAATCCACTTGTATGTAAAATAGGTTCAAGCTCTTTGACTAGGTCAACATGACCAAATCATAAAGCAGTCTAGATATAATGAACCTCCTAGATGATTAGTGCAGTCCTATGAGGAGGTCCTCCATGTGAAAAGGGACAAATGGATGAAGGTGGTTTAGGGTTTTGCAAACCTTAATCTTATATAAGGAAGGGAAAGACTCAAGGAGAGGTTGTTGATGATATTTCGATTTTGAGATTGCTTGAGCAACTCAAACTCTCTTGGCTGTTTAGCTAGAGAGAGAGGAATTTCCTGTTTAGGAATTCCTCTTCTTCCTTGAGGGTCTCTTGGAGGAGATTATGCTGCATTGATCCACTATTTGGCATTTTGGCCAAGCTCTACCTTACATTACAACGCTGCTCATGTTGAGAGTTGAGTTGTCTTGTGAGCTCCAGCAAGTGGAATCAGATCTATTCAGATCTGAAGAGTTATATTGCATCTTTTCAGTGGGGAAGTCATCTAAACCATTGGCAGGAGTGAAATAGCTGCTTGAGATTCATATTATTATCTTGGCATGAGGCCAAATTGTGCATCACTTCATCAGTATATTTTTCTTCAGAAACTGCATCATTTTGTAGCCAGAGTTGTAGTGTACATTTGCTAGCAGTTTGGAGGAGAGATCTTCGATGAAAGGGCTCCTTTCCTTCACTGAGGTGATCTGTGGATTGGCCAACCAATTCATGTCATATTTTAGATCTGATCTGTTGTGTGATATATTCTTCAGAAATTTCTAAAGTTTACTGCAGATCCATGGTGTAGATCTTAGATCTATTTAGTGTCTTTCACTTTCAGCTGAGATCCCCAAGGGGAATGTACTTAAAAGGAATTTTTGCATATATATCCCATTTAGATCTATCCTTTTGAACTATGATCTGTTATAGATCTGAAACTTAATAAAACACTGCTTCAGATTTATGAAAATAACGCTGTCTGGTTCATCATCCACTTGTGTCATAAAGCTTGGGTTTTAGGCCTTTTCCTTCAAGTATAGATCTATATTATTTAATGTAAGATCTTTGAATAATATTCTAAGATTTTCATACTATTATCTCTACATAAACTCACCAAACCCTTCAGAAAATACACCCTCTAAGCTTCAGTAAATTTCTGCATACATTAAGTCATAGGAAATCAGGGTTTTTAAGCCTAGTTGAGGAAGGAGGAACTGTTTAACTTAGCTATAATTATTTGTTTGAGCTGAAATTATGATAATAGGTCCTTCATGACCTAATATAAAATAAATTCACACCATTTCTCTTATTTTTACGCAGAACTCTGAATACATACATTTTAGGGCCTAAATCATCACTTTTCCCCACCTTTTGGTCTATAAAACTCTGTATAAGGTTTTTGTTGCATATTTATATGAATTTTAAGTGTTTTTACATCTGTATGAGGTATATGGCTGTATCTCCACATTGTTAATAACTCATATTATTCCCAATAGTGTAGCTGTTCCTAATTTGGGAACCTTACATAAAACAAAAAGCTCAAGAATATTCTCAAGCTTTGGGAGTTTTTATAAATTATAATAAATATCATTTGAATGATCTCGTAGCTTCATATGATGAAAATTTATAGAAAATTGAAGTTTTGGAGGAAAGATTGAATAAAAATGAATTGTTCAGTGAAGAAAACGGGCAACAAATTTCAACTACTTTAATCCAAGGTTTTGCTGTAGAAAGAGAAAACCCGCAAAAGAATTTTCAGAGACAGTTGGAACAAGAAAATGCAAAACATGAACAAGAGATTTAGCAATTAAGAAAATTTCATGAAGATCAAACTCATTTCTAGAGAGAAGAAGTAGAGAACAATTCTACCATTTTTGTCGCTTCTTTTCAACAGGAAATTGAATCTCTTATATATCAATTGAATGAGAATCAATAGGCAACACAAAGTGTCAATATTTTCAAAGATCAATATTTACAAATTTGTTTTATTTTAAGGAAGAATCAACCAAAATTTTATAAAAAAATGTCTAAAATCTCAAGGTTTGATAAATAAATAAAAATATTTGAATGAGAGAATTGATTCATTGGTAGAGGGAGACAAATCCATTAAAACAATTTTCTATCCATTCTTGACTGGGAAAATGAATTTCAATCTAGTGGAATTCCAAAATTTTCTAAGAGAGAGATAAAATATTGATGCTTTCTTCCTTATGTTGTAGGGAAAAATAGGAAAAAGAAGTCAAAGCATACATACAAGTGGAATATGAGAAATGTATATCGATTTGGGAAAAAGAAACAAAATTCATAGAAGAATTTGACCTATCAGTTGGCAAGCCATTGAAGGAAGTAGTTCCAGGAGAATTGAAGCAACCCAAAAAAGATCTTGTTGCCATGGACCAGGTAAAAATAAAAAACATAACAGTTTGGAGGAAACAAATTTTCCAAAAATATATGCAACTTCCATTTGAACAAATCAAGCTTATTGCCAAATTTGAGGTCAAATATCAGAAAAGGAAGAAATATGTACAAAGAATAATTGCGAACTACCAAATCAACATAAATCAATTTCCTTCTATACATTTCTCTACACTACACAAAATATATTCTTAATGGGAAACCTATATCCAAGTACATGGACCTCACCTGCTCCTTAATATCAATTACGAGGACTCTGAAAATGAGGAGAAGATTCCTGCTTGCCTGTCAGATATCAACTGAACATAAAAATGTTTCGAATTCAGTATTTAGTTTCAAAAAACCTGTTTATTTTCATGTTCCAAGACCTATTTTATTTTATTATATTTTAGTACTTTTAGATCTTTATGCATTGGTGCAAAGAGTCCAAAATCATTGAAGAGTACAAAATTTCATGTTTTTAATGAATTTTTAGATACCATATTTTTCCAATAGCATTCTTAGTTCTTGTGTGTGATAGATTATGAAATTTATGTCAGTACATGGTTTTGATCCATTAATATATGCATTTGTTACTCAAATTGAAAAATTTACTAAAGTGCATATGTAATTTGACGTAGCTATAGAACTATAATTAAGATTGAGTAATGGTTTTTATTTGCAGTTTCTGTAGTCATGTGCGGCTAGAATGTTCTTTGTTATAAATGAAAAAGTAGATAATGATTTCAATAGCTATCAAACAATATGATACAAAGTTTCATTGGTCACTTTGATTTCCAATTTAACATAATTATAGTGCTATGATTGCAATTGGGAAATGCTTTTTTTATTTGTGATTTTTTTAGCCAAATGTCACTAGAATGATGTGTTTTTACCTATAACATAGCAGGTAATGTTTTCAATGGTTGGGAAAAAATAGTATGCAAAATCACATCATCCATTTTTTGGTCATCATTATGACAATTTTGTATTTCACAACTTTTTTATAATAAAAATTTTAAAACTTAGATATATGGTTATTGTTAGTTGATCATTACAATACAATACTAAAATGTGGGTAGACTTGGTGTGCTCTATGATTTGGAAATTTTAATGTATTTAATTTGAAGTATGCATGTATGGATACTCCAAAAAATACTAAAGAACCTGTGTTAATAGTATCAAAGTGAGATAGTTTTTTTTTTTTTAATTTGTATTTAAATGTCTAGGAAAATCCTATTTGTTCAACATTGGGAAGTTAATTCCAATTATCAATTTAAATTTCATGATATTGTGCATGGTATTATTATCATAAAAATATATTAATTGCTGGTATTTAGATTGATTAAATCATTTGTTAAATGTGCATCTGATATAATGTTGTTATCAACATAATGTACAACACTCTAGAGCAAGTATTTGGTGAATAAAGTTTCAATATGTTTTTTTTTTTTTTTTGTATTTTCATTTATATATGTTAAGATCAAGTGTTTTTCAAATGCATTGTATTCTAGAACCTCTTTCTTCTATTTCTTGATATGCATGTGAAAATAATGAGTTTATAGTATAAGCCCTTGAACCATTGGTACATTGCTCTTGTTCAATGTTTTTAGCATTCAACTATTGTTTTAGGAAATTGGAAGTTCTATTGTCATTGAAAATGATACAATCACAAAAGAACTTGTAGATTTTTTTTCTCATATTACATATATCAAAACTTTGTGCAAGTAGATAAATAGTCTGAAACAAACAATCATTACAACCATTGATATTGTGGCCATAGATCTACAAGTGTTAGGTCCCTATGATACCAGTGTATCCCCTTATTGTTATTGTTAGTGTAGCCCCCTTATTGTTATTTTTGTGCCCATGTAGTCCCCATAGTGTTATAATTGTGCCCCATAGAAGGCCACTATTTTTATTTATGTGTCCTTACATTATTATTGTTATGTAGGCTCTGATTATATTGGGACCACTTAGACTCCTATATATAGAGTGTAGGTTTTTATCATTTGAATCATCCAAGAATTATTAATTTATGTAATGTAAAGGATGTTTACCCCTAGAAGAGGCTAGTTTCTAATTCGTTGACCTATATTTTCTTCTATTTTGTGAACTGTTGCATAACATTTGGTATCAGAGCTTGGGATTCTAGGGTTTCGCTTCTTCAAACAAGTAATATTGGAAGTTTTGTTATAAATTTTTTATACAAGGTTTCAAAAGCTGAATTTTTTACCATATGGAAGTGAAATATTGAGGAATGTCATGTAAAAATTTCAGACCTTGGATCACTATATTTTCGGAGATATGATCTATGGAAGTTATGGTTTTTACAGGATCCATAATTTCATCTCAAACAGGTGACCGAGAAAAAACCGTTATAACTTTTGTTTCCAGCATCGAATTGGAATTTTGTAAAAAATGGTAAAAATTTAACAGATTTTAATTTCTTTTATATCAATTTCAGGGCCAAAGGTTGAAATACTGACATGTGGCAGGCCATACAAGTTCACTATACTGACCCAATCCATAGTTAGGTCATTGTGGGAGATTAGGCATAACTTTTCCTTGAGGAATCCAAATTAGGTCTGACCTATGGAATTGTAAAGAAGATGAAGAGGGATACCATAGAAATGAATTTCGAATCTTGGGGATCCAAAATCACAGAGATACATCATTTTCAATATTGAGCTCCTCAAAAGAAAGAAAAAGGTGTGTTTGTTTTTTACAAATTGTATAACTTTTGTTTAAAAAAATCAGTTTGAAGTGATTCCAAAGGGCATATTGAAGCATTTATATCATTTTTGGGTTCTATAATTCCTCTCAAAAATAATTACACACCCACTAAGACCTCAAAAAGGTCTACTATAATACATGAAGAGGAATAAGTGAAACATGATATATCAAAATTACGAGACCAAGTGCAACAAATTTAGCTCTTACAAAAAGCTGTAACCAAAAATGAAATGGAAGCTAAGATGGATCGTTTGAAGAAACACATGGAAGAT
Organism: Pinus albicaulis; assembly: GCA_034641835.2. Taxonomy (NCBI): domain Eukaryota; kingdom Viridiplantae; phylum Streptophyta; class Pinopsida; order Pinales; family Pinaceae; genus Pinus; species Pinus albicaulis. The sequence continues at coordinate 1,418,686,100 of CM076584.1, read as the reverse complement.
AAGATGTATGGTTTGAAGTATGGCATGGAATCTAAGATCGATAGTATAGAAGAAAAGCTAAAAGTAGACATGGAAGGTTTTAAGGAGGGTTTGACAAAGCTGCTACAAGAAATGATTCCTAATGGCAGAAGGGTAGTGGATGAAACTCATGATGAGAAAAAAAGAAATGTTAATAATGATTTCATAGACTCTAATGTTGTATTTAAGACCCACCATATTCCAAATATTTACATGAAGAATTTTGATGGCAAAGATACAATAACATGGATACTAAAAATGGAGAAATACTTTGAGCTCCATAATGTGCAACATACAAAAAAGGCACACATTGCAACTTTATATTTAGAACAAAATTAGTTTGTATGGTATCAATGGATTTTTTCTCGCAAACCACTTGTCACTTGGTCAATTTCTACAGAGGAAATGATAGCACATTATGAGGATACAAAGAGAAACACCTTCTTTAGCCAATTGATAAATCTCAAACAAAAGGGTTCAATGGTGGAGCACATTGAGAACTTCCAAAAATTGAATATAAGGGTAAATAATATTCCAGAGGAACATAGGATTGATGTATTCATATGAACTTTAAATGATAACATCCAACATGATGTTCACCTTTGGGAACCTAATTCATTGGAAAAGGCATTCAGGGTGGCAAGAAAAGTTGAAAGCAAAATTATGGCAACAACAAACTCTACCAATCACAACTATAAAGATGGAAATGTTGCTACTCGTAGCCATCCAAAACCTGAAATGTTGAAACCACAACAATTGGAGGAAAAAAATTTCAAAATGGATTTGCTATAGTTGTGATATAAAATACACTAAAGGTCATAAGTGCGTCGAGAAGAAATTATTTTACATAGATTGTGAAGAGGAGGAAGAAAATGAACAAGAAACATCAAAATAGGAGGATATACACCAGGAACCAACCCAGAGAAGTAAGAAATGAATCAAATCATATCTTGTAATGGATTGGTAGGAATTTCCACTCAAACTCTCAAGATAGAAGGATATATCAAGAAAAAATAGGTAATAGTGTTGATTGATTCATGTAGTACACACAATTTTATTCATTTTAAGATATCCAAGAAATTGAATTGCTTCATATATCGAGCAACATAATGTCAAGTGATGGTTGCAAATGGAGGAACTATAAATATCTATGTAAAGTTCCATAATATCAAGCTAACCATGGGGGAATATGTATTTAATAGTCCAATGCTTTCTATTCCAATGGGTGGTGCTGATGTTGTACTATGATTCCAATGGTTACAATCTTTGGGGACTATAGCTTTTAATTTTCAAGAAATTTTCTTGATTGTTTTTGGGAAGGAAAGGAGGTTTAAATATGGGGTATCACAGGGAAACCAAGAAGGATAATTAGCTTTAATTCCATGAAAAATCTTTTGAAGAAAGAAAAATGAGGCGTAATTGCACATTATTCTCACTACAGGTTCAAACATCCAAATCCTCTATTTCTCCAGATCTCCAAAAAGTCTTGGAAAATCATTCCAAGGTGTTTGAAACTCCCAAAATATTCCCAAATATTCATGATCATGATCATGCTATTCATCTGATTCCAGGAAATGTTCCTCCAAACATCAGGCCTTACAGATATCCCTATGCCGAAAAGAGTGAAATTGAACATATGATTGCAAGAATGCTAAAGGATGGTATAATTTAACCTAGTCAAAGTTCTTTCTCTGCTCCAGTAGTATTGGTGCACACAAGGATGGATCATGGGGCATGTGTATAGATTATAGGGAGTTCAACAATCTCACTATTAAAGATGAATTTCCCATTCCTTCCATTGATGAATTATTGGATGAATTACATGGAGAAATTTACTTCACCAAGTTGGATCTTCATTCAGGTTATCATCAAATTAAAATGAAGATTGAAAACATTATGAAAACAACATTTAGAACTCATGAGGGTCATTATTAATTTTTGGTGATGCCTTTTGGCCTTACCAATGGACCTTTTACATTTCAAGGTTGATGAATTCCATTTTTAAACCCTTCCTTCAAAATTTTGTGTTAGTATTTTCTGATGATATACAAATCTACAACAAGTATTGGAAGGATCATGTTCAACATGTTTACAGGGTGCTCAAATTATTGGAGGAGAAACAATTATATGCAAAAACCTCCAAATGTTTCTTTGGAGTACATGCGGTGGAATATATGGGTCATGTCATATCTCATGAGGATGCTAAGGTAAACCTTGAAAAAATTAAAGCCATTAAGGAATGGAAAATCTCCACAACCCTAAAGCAGCTGCGAGGATTTCTCAGGTTAACATGGTATTATCGCAAGTTTGTTAAGAATTATGGGAGAATAACAACACCTCTAACAAAATTATTGAGGAAATATGCATTTTCTTGGACTCCAAAAACAACTAAGGTCTTTTAACATCTAAAAGGGGCAATGTGCCAGGCATGGTCTTAGCTACACTAGACTACACAAAAATATCTATTTTGGAATGTGATGCCTCAGGAAATGGAATTGTTGCTGTTCTAATGCAAGAAGGAAGACCCATTACTTTTGAAAGTCATCCAATCAAAGGAAATTATTTACAGAAATCTATTTATGAGAAGGAAATGTTTGAAATACTACATGCACTAAAAAAATGGCGATCTTACCTAATGGGAAGAAAATTTAAGGTTAAATTAGACTAGGATAGTCTTAAATACTTTTTGGAACAAAGAATAACTTCAGAAGAGCAGCAAATATGGGTCATAAAGATGTTGGGTTATGAATTTGAAATCATTTACAAAAAAGGGAAGCTAAATATTGTTGTAGATGCACTCTCAAGAAATGATGAGGACATGGAAGCATTGATTTGTGCCATTTCTATTCTTCAACCAGATTGGATAACCAAAGCAAGGGAGGAGTAGAATAATGATGAAGACGTGTGGAAACACATTCAAAAGTTGCAACAAGATCCCAGTACATATGATGAACCACACTGGTTGGTTCGAAACGCGTCGAATTTGTTCTTGATAATGTGATTATTACCGAAAGATTTCTTCATAATGATACATTTAGCTGGAAAAATGATTCATTATGGTACAAATGTCGCTTATATATTTTTAAGAATTCCCAACTAAAACAAAATATTCTTTAGGGATTGCACACCTCTCCCTTAGGAGGATACTCAGGATTTTTAAAAACTTACCACAGGGTCAAGAAAGTTTTTTTTTAGGATGGCCTTAAATCTAATATTCAAAAGGTTGTGGCAGAATGTTTGGTCTACCAAAAACATAAAGTTGATACAATTAAGACCCTGGGTCTGCTACAACCTTTATGCATTCCAAGTCAATGTTGGGAGGAGGTTTCAATGGATTTTATCACAGGTTTACCTAAGTTTGAAGGAAAGAGTGTCATCATGGTCGTAGCTGATAGGATTACCAAGTATGAAAACTTTTGTGCATTATCTTATCCATTTAAAGCAAGTAAAACTTCTACTGCATTTATGGAAACAATTCAAAAGCTACATGGAAACCTAAAGATTATTGTAAGTGACCGAGATCCCATTTTCACTGCAAATTTTTGGACGGAATTTTTTTTTTTTTTGGGTACTCATCTAGCTCATAGCTCATATTATCATCCTCAATCTGATGGGAAAACTGAGGTAGTGAACAACTATTTGGAATGATATCTTTGTTACTTTGTATTTAATAAACAGACACAATGGGTCAAGTGGTTACATTTGGCTGAATGGTGGTATAACACTTCCTTCCACACTGTAGTAAAAACGACCCCATTTATGGCACTCTATGGATATCATTCACTATCCATCACATAATATTTAGGAGAAAATTCTAAGGTTCAAGCAGTGGAATATCACATCGAGCATCAACAACAAGTTCTCCAACTCCTAAAGGATAATCAAAATTTGGCGTAGAATTGAATGAAACAACATGTAGATCAACAAATTAGAGCTTCCGACATCTTCCTGAGTGCACCCAGTCCATGTTTCATGCTTAAATAAGGTTATAGGTTACAAAATCCCACTTCAAACAATATTTCCAAAACTTTACGAGGAAGTAAAAATCATATTGGGACCTGAAGTAGTCACAGAAACAAGAACTCGACAGCTATGAAATCGATCAATTTTAGAGTATCTCATCAAGAGGAAGAACTTACCCATTGAAGATTCCCCATGGGAGGATGAGGATTTTATGCAGAAGAGTCCATAACTACTCAAGCGTTGAGGACAACACTTTTTTGAAGGATAAGGGCATGTTAGCTCCCTATGATACTAGTGTATCCCCTTATTGTTATTGTTAGTGTGGCCCCATTATTGTTATTGTTGTGCCCATGTAGTCTGTAGAAATTTAATACAAAATTCATGTATATCTTGGATTATCCTGATCTAAAAATATGCTACTGTTAAATGCATAATTGCTTCTACTTATCTTTGCAGGAATTTAAAACATAGTCGCCAATTACAATATCATGAAGAAAGATCAATCACACATAACACATATAATTTACTCAGGGAAAGCTTATAGCTAAAAACCCCACTATCTTCTATTATGCATTATATCATGGATCATGAAAAAATTACATACAAAGCTCCAATCGAAGAGATCTCAGTACATGAGCTAATTGTCTCACACTGTCATACAAAAATTGGCAAGTTCCTTAGACAATTTACTATCTCTATACAACCTGCCTCCACTGCATAATCCAAATTGATAGAAATCCCTAAATGAGTGCAATCCTGCTTGCCTTGACTGCGAAATACTCATGGGAAGATCCAATGTGTGTGTGGTTGCATGTGTGCAATTGGATAATGTCACAACTGATAGTTTACTTCCCTTTCACCTAGAACTCAACTGGGTCTCCACTGGATCTGACATGCATGTAGTTAATAGTAGTAAATCTTCAGTTGCATGTGAGACCACTGATTGTGAATTAATTAGTAATTGATTCACTTGATCTCTCACTAGTGTATCTTCAGTTACAACTAGCTCAACTAAGTTTAACTCACTTAACTAAGTTAAACTACTTTACAACTTTCATAAATACACTTCCAACTCTGTTACAACTTCGAATCACTCAGTTACAGCTAATTCCACTTGCATGTCCCACGAACCAACCTCTTAACTCAAAATTCCTTTAGATAACTGATTTTCCACTTTAGTTAACTATTTGCAAATGCTCATTGAGAATAGATTATTGTTTATTGTCCAATTAATATTAAGGGATAATAATAGTCGACATGCATCTATAAATAGACATGCAATCTTTAAATAGAGCTTTCACATACATCTATAAATAGACATGCATCTATAATTAGAATTTTCTCACACATATATAAATAGACATCCACCTAAAAATAGCTTGAGGCTCCATCCTAGTGTAGGTGCTTAATTTTTACAAGGATCTTCTTGTTGAATATCAACACTCTCTCTCAACAAGAAAGGGATTATCCTTCACCCTGATCATGTCTCTATGGTATTCAAATTTCCTCCTTGTGAGCGCCTTCGTCAGAATATCCGCATGCTGATCTTCCATGGGAATGTACTAAAGCAACATGATCCTCCTCTGCACACAATATCTGAGATGATGGTACCGGATATCTATATGCTTAGGTCTATCATGAAACACATGATTAATCGAGAGTTTAATGCAACTCTGATTATCACAATGAATCCCTATCAGATCTAAATGAGATCCAAAAAAACCAACCAGGATATTTCTCATCCAGATAGCCTCACATGTAGCTTGAATCGCTACCATGTATTCCACTTCCCCTAAAATGAGTGCCACGGATCTCTGCTTCCTGCTGTACCAAGAAAAAACTTTAGATCCGATACTAAAGATCCCCCCTGATGTGCTCTTTCTGTCCGTTGGACTTCCAGCTCAATCTACATCCATGAAGCCATGCAACTTCATCTTATCTATCTTTCTGTACCATAAAACATACTCTGATATGCCCCTTAGGTACTAAAGACATGCTTTTTCGCCTTCCAAAATATCTTGATAGGCTTAACCATAGCTTGACTCAGTTGGTTAACCACATAGAAAATTTCTGGTCTCATGTTCACTAGATACATTAGCGAAGCCACTAACACTACAAGGAAAAGACCCTCTAGAAGAGGTTATAAAGAAGGTTTTTAGTGTTATAAAATTGGCCAAAATTGTGGAAAACATTTGCTACAACATCCGTTTATGGTTACGGAGGTTTTGGCGGAGCTTTTAACAGAAATTCAACACAACTAAAAAAAAATGGGCGGCCGAAGGTTATTACGATTGTTTTTTTTCATCGGTGCATTACTCCGGCTTTAACACACTGGTGTGTACATGTAAAAGGCACCCCGGGGCGGTTGAAAGAGAATTCACCAGGCCGTTAAGGTATAAAAGCACACCGAGCATAGTGTTGGTGATACAATGCATGGGGCCGTTGTAATTGGCCTTGGGATTTGTGTGGTGCCCATAGGTCATATCAATGCACCGGTGCGTAGATGTGTAGAAATGCACTAGGGTGCAATATCACAGAAACGAACCAAGATTTAAAATTGGTATCGGTATTCATGTGGTGCCCATTGGTCATACAAATCCATCGGTGCCTATAGACACATAAACTCCCTAGTGCACAATATCACATAGACGCACCGAGATTTATAATTGGTATCGGTATTCGTGTGGTGCCCATAGATCGTACAATGGCACTGATGCGTTTAGACACATAAACACACCAGTGCGTCGTACCACAAAAACACACTGATATTTTTAATTGGTTTTGGTGCTTTTTCGGTGCTCATAGGTCGTAGAAACGCACTGGCACGCTTGTTAATACAAACGCACCAATGTACAGTTACTGACACGCACCAGTTTTCATTTTGTATTTTTAAGAAACATCGACCTGTGACAGTGAAATTATTGTGGTTGTTTTAAATTCATTATTCATCAAAAGTCTACACATCTTATAACAATATCCATATTAATTAAAATTTTATTAATGCATTTGAATGTGATGTTTGGATTAATTTGTTATATCATATCATAATTATTTTGGTTTTTTAAAATTCATTATTCATCAAAAGTCGACACATATATATCTTATAACAGTATTCATATGAATTAAATTTTTCTTAGTGCATTTGAGAACGACAATGGAGAATGTAATAATGACAATGGATAATGCAATAGAATAAATTAAAACATATTTTATGATATATAATATATATGAATAAGACAGTCTTTATCATACAAAATGGGATAGTTATTGGTATCCCTTTGTCTTTCAATTGGGACACTATGTCCATTACATTAAAAAAAATTTCTGATTTCACAAACATATTTCAAAAAATACAACACCTTGCTTTGATATCCAAACATAGTGATCATCATTCTTCACTTGAACTGTTGTTACTGCTAGAGCTACTTCCATGACTTTGGCTATTTTCAAGAATGTTTTGTTTATGGTGTTGATTGTTTTCTTCTTCTTCACCTTCCATCTAGAAACATAAAAATAAATTGAAATGAGTGTATATACATTGGTGAGAATAATGAAAATTGAAATATTAAATAACATACATCAATGTAAATCGAAAAGAAAAAGGATGTACCATAGCAACAATTGACTCATAAAATATACACATTCTTTCAAAACCATGTACCATGCCATCTTTAAAAATTTCATCTGTTGGCGTAGTTCCATACTTTGTTTCCTGCAAGTTTTGTACCCCATAACAAATCATATATTTAATATAGAAGATGTTTTTGTTCTATTAATTATAGACAGAGCTAAGTAAAACAAGATCGATAGATGCTTACAAATTCCACAATTAATTTATGATATGCCAACATATATTCACAACTAACGTTGCACAAAGCGGGGACGAAGCGGGGATGTTTTTTGGAAGCGGGGACGCGGAAGCATCATTTCCAAAAAATCTAGAAAGCGAAGCGTCTACTATATATATATTTTTTTATTTTTATTTTTTTGCATTTATATTAAAAAAATATCCAAAATACCAAATTAATTGTAGAAGATATGGAAGCATGCATATTTGTACATAAATCAAGATAGCTATGACATCCATTGTACATTAATGATTAATTATTTGAGCATCAAACATTTAGATGCATCAACCATCTATAATATAGATTCTTCTCCTCTTGTCTAGCCTTTGCCTCTACCTCGATCATCTAGGGAGATTAGTAAAATTTTCCCAATTTTGATCAAACCCTAAAGCAAGCCTTAAAATATGGTAGAAAGAACTTAACATGCTTGATTGATTATTTTGACTTGATTGAAATGTAATTTTTTGCTAATGACATGGTCACAAAGGAGTTCAACAATTAACACCAACAACACTAGGGTACATATAGGGCTTGGTGCTCTTGATTAAATGCTAATCACATGCCCTCATACATGATATAATCTAATGACATGCCACCATACCATTGATCCCGAATTCTTGAAAACTGTTAAGTCTGCTGAATTTTGAATAGGATATGAAATTCTATTTTCTCCATATGAAGTCTGATCAAGCTGGAACCACTCTCAAACATCTTGAGTCATTTCATGGTAATGCTAAAAATTTAAGTGAGGGAGCATCTAAAAACAATCTAAGGAGGTAAAAGAGAGGTTATATTTTTTTCATCCTATCCCTAACTCAGCACTAACTCACCTACTAACCCAACCAAAGACAAAAATTAAAAAAAAATCATAAAAATTGCTTTACTGACCTACATTAGTCGGATCCGTACGGCGCTGTATGGAACTGTTGGCGATCCGTATGGATCTGTATAGGAATCATGGCACTTCCATACGACGATCCACCATATGATCTGCTATATGGAAACGCAGATCCGGCCGTACGAATCCGAATTTCCAGGAAACACAATTTTTTTTGCGAAACGCATTTCGAAAATTCCAAAATGCATTTCGGTGTACGGATCCCATACGGATCCAGACGGGACGCATTTCGGGGCTTGGAGCCTGGGGGGCGGGGGGGACGTTTCCTTCAACATTGTTCACAACCCATATTTAACCCAATTTCAATCAATTCGTCTGATGGTTCTTATTTGTATATTAACACTTGTTTGAAGACATTCAATGATGATTTTTGTAAAACAACTTAAAAAATACAAAAATGAAATTTAGTTAAGTTGTTATAAGGAAGTAACAATTACTCAAAAACTTAGATATCAACCCTTTTCTTCCTTGTCATCCTATTTTATGTGCTGAATGGGTTCCATTTTATTTTATTTTTAGCAAGAAAATTCTTGAAAATTAATATTTAATGCTAAATTGTTTATTTATTGTACCTAATGATTGAAAAATTCAATGATTACATATTACATTTGAAGCATGTTGTTGTTGAGATGGATCCTCCTGCGATGGAATTTTGTACATTTATTTGACCATCTCCTTGTACACCTTTTTGGACATTCCTACTGGCATATTTCTAATATTAGCTCGGTCATCTTTTGAGATTTTCATAATCTTCCTGAAAATGTAACATGACAATAAAATATTTAATTTTATATTGATATTTGAAAAGAAAATATAACAAAAGTGATATTTATAAATAATTCTAGACAAACATTTAAAGGAATATTAATTTTTCATTCCTTATTTTTTGTTGTTGTACGTTTTTGCTATTAAAAGTCTGACATGTCTCATTCACCAATTCTTTGGAAACTCTTCCTGTACTTTAGATAAAATTTGGTTCTTGGAATCATTGGATTTTTTTTTGTATTGTAAGTGGAAAGAATGTCTCTACATTCGTTCCACTAGATCTCTCAAACTTTTGTAAAAGTTTTTCCCCCTTTCGTTAACTTCCAACACCACTCCAGATGAGTTAAGGAGAAATTCATTTTCATTTGCATGTTCTATTTTTTTTCTTTTCTTAGAACAACATTCCTTTTCAGAGTTGTTGGTCCCTGTAGAACATTAAATAGATATGAATTAATAGACTGTTTGACACATGCTATCTAAAATTTTTAAGTATATTATTAATGATAATTAAAGAAAGAAGCTCATATTGGATTGATAGTATTTTTTCATTCACCTGATTCATCCTTTTTCAAATTTTCCATCAAGCTTTTACGCTCTTCTAGTCCTAGATAAGAAATAATATTATCGAGCTTCGTCATTTTGTGGCTCTGCATGATACACAATAAACAATACATATTAGTTAAACTTACATATAGTTCAAAAATAATATTTTTTATAAAGAATTTACAAATAACTTACCTTTTTTGCTTTTCTAGATGTGTTATCAGTATTTTTGTTACTTGATCTCTTGTTAGTCATTTTTTTATCAATTTGAAACCTGTACCATATCATTCATTAATATATTTATAAAAAAATTGTCAACTTTTCAGGTAAAAAATAAATCTCAAGACACCGGTGCGCATTTATTGATGTATGCACCACTGCCAGTGCGTGGGGGTATTACCAACGCACCACAAAACAATATAATAGACTGTACAATGCGTGGGGTATTATAAACACATCATATAAATAGTGTAATAGACCATATGATGCTATCCTCGTAACAAGAAGAATCGATGCCCTATTTCATATATGTTGCACTGATTTAAAAAATTTGTTTTCAAAATTTTTATTACACAGTACTTGTGCGGTGCACTTTTAATATGGCACACTGGTGCGCTAGGTTACGCAGGGCGCACCGATAAAAAAAAATCCAGTTTTTCCAAAATTCACACAATGGCTAAATGGATTGGGATCCAACTACACAAGTCATCTCGTGGGTTGGATGCCAATCTAAAATGAAAAGCCCTAATTATGAAATCACAGAAACAGGGAGAAGAAAGGGAAAAATTAAAAAAATGAAGGGCTTAGGGTAAAAATGGATAAAACTGCAGAAAAAGTAAAAAAAATCAAATTTAATCACGAAATGGTTTGAAATTCTATGATACAGGGTTTGAATCACCAGAGGTTTGGTTTTTGATTGTCTGAATACTTCTATTCAAACGTATTTCACTGCTCCACAATGCCCTCGTGCTCTCTTGCTCCAGGTATGTCTCCTGCAAATATCTAGCTGAAAATTTTAGCAAAAATAGTGAAATAATGAAAAGTGTTTAGTATTTAAAGAATTATTTTATGAAATTATATTTTCGAAAATATTTTTCCGCCCATTTTTCAATTTGCTGCTTTTTTTTTCACTTAAAGAAAATAGAGTTTCACTTTTTTTATTTGCATTTATTCATCACCGGTGTGTCTTTTTGTAACACCAGCACTAGTGCAGTTATATGTACAGTAGCAACGATTTGCGATTAAGGCACTGAAATTACTTTTAGGTGTGTACACCAAAATTTAGTTAACTCCAACCATAGAAATCGAGAATTAGAATTTTTTTTATTCTTGAGAGTTAGAATTAGAATTAAAATTGAGAATTGGAATTGGATAAATTCTTGATGGAAATAACTATTCTTCCAATGCATTTTATTTATTGCAAGAGATCCCCACTGTATATGTGGAGAGAATGCAATGTGGGACCTGTGAAGATGCAACACTACAGGGCCCAAGTGTTCAATTGTGGCATGTGAACCTGTTATAATTGGCACTTAACTATTTGCAACAAATATGTTTAGAATATAATATGTAGACAGACGGATGGCCTGCCATAAATTAGTACATATAATCTGTAGAAGGGTAATGTTATAGGAGAAATGACAGCGAGTCCTTCATTTTGCATTTGTTAGCAGAAGAAGACCGATTTTTGACTAGAAAATGTAGTTATTACACGTGGAGGCAATGGTTTCCATAGAAAATGAGTATAGGGTTGAGAAGAGGAAAGACATTGCAAAATAGGCGATTACATTAGTTTATCTAATGGGAAACCGATTTTTAGGTGGAAATATGGTAGCTGCAGGTATCTATGCTTTTATTCCCATAGAAATGGTCACCGGATTTCCATTTATAATACAAGCAGACTTTTTACTGGTTTCATCCACAGGACCACAACTTAGACAAGTTAGAGATGCCATTCAGGTTCAATTGAAAGCTGAAGATGTGATTTTATGCGACGTCAGCTTTGCTAGTGAAATTTTATGTAAGCCAACTGAAGCTTGGAAAATACTCCCAGCTGCTTTTAAATGCATTTTGGAGAATCTTTCCCTTCATGGGACCTACCAACCCGATCAACAACGTCAATTGATCTTTCTTTGTTGTCCTTAAGGGAATGAGAATCCTTCCCTTCATGGTGCCTCTTGGCTTTATCAACTTCCTTGATTGATCTTTCTCTACCATCAGCTCTGCTCTCCATTTCTCCATCATGAGACCTCTTAACCCTATCATCGACCTCAACTGAATGCTTTTTGCCAGTCTCAACCTATACTTATTTTGTACTCCGTTGAGCTCTGTAGCCGTCTGCATCCCTGTAAGAATATTTGTCCATATTTTTGTTTGAATCACTCATTTTCTCTGCTATAAACTTCTCAGTCGAAATTTGAACTCTCGTCTTTTCAAAACCTCATCTCCTCAGAAAAAGTCTTGCCCGCAATTCGAACCCTCCGCTGCTCCAATACTGCACTTTATAGAATAACCCTTTTCCAATGTGCGATGTTTTATAGGTGCACCGGGGCAGTTTGTAAGATTGAGGTTTTTGTTTTGGCACTGTGTTTTATGATGCACCGGTGCGAAAGAGTTCTGAAGAACCGGTGCGTCTGAGTAATAAGACGCACCGGTGCATGTTATGATGATAAGCACACCAGATTGTATAAAGTTTTTTTTGTATGTAAGATCATAATAAAATAATGATAATTATAAAGTACATGAATTTATTTGCATCATTTTATAAACTTTATTATGTTACAAAAATTCATATTATTCTAGATTTATTATTTTACAATTATTTACAAATTTACAAATTTAAATATTTTAATAAAATCATTTCACATTAATACAACTAAAATTTTCACATTGATACAATTAAAATTTTACAAATATTTTATATACAATTAGAATTAGAATTAGAATTTTAATTTTAATTTTAAATACAATTACATTTACAATTAAAATTTTACAATTAAAATCATTTCACAGTAATACAATTAAAATTTTACAAATATTTTACATACAATTAGAATTAGAATTAGAATTACATTTACAATTACAATTACAATTTGACAAATAGTTTACATACAATTACAATTAAAATTACAATTACAAATACAATTAAAATTTTAGAATTTTACATACAATTACAATTACAATTTTACAATTTGTCATATATACAATTACAATTAAAATTACAATTACAATCATTTCACAATAAATTAAATATTACAATTACAATTTTACAATTTGTCATATATACAATTACAATTAAAATTACAATTACAATCATTTCACAATAAATTAAATATTACAATTACAATTAAAATTTTACATTAAATATTTTACATACAATTACAGTTAAAATTAGAATTAAAATTTTACAATTTCACATACAATTACGATTAGAATTAGAATTAGAATTTTAATTTTATATACAATTACATTTACAATTAAAATTTTACAATTATGATCATTTCACAGTAATACAACTAAAATTTTACAAATATTTTACATACAATTAGAATTAGAATTACATTTACAATTACAATTACAATTTTACAAATATTTTACATAGAATTACAATTAAAATTACAATTACAAATACAATTACAATTTTAGAATTTTACATACAATTAGAATTAGAATTACAATTTTACATTTGTCATATATACAATTAAAATTAAAATTAAAATTACAATTACAATCATTTCACAATAAATTAAATATTACAATTACAATTAAAATTTTATATTAAATACTTTACATACAATCACAGTTAAAATTACAATTACATATAAAAATACAATTTTACAATTTTACATACAATTAAAATTCAAATTTCAATTACAATCATGACATAATATTTAATAAATATCATGGTCATTTAATATTAAATTAATTAATAAATATCACGATCATGATAACCATCATGCAAACATCATAGTTCACTAAAAAACACATTCAAACATCAAATTAACATTATGTATTAACATCATCACAACACAAAAATCAAATATACATCTCATGTCAAATAACTCATGCTATCACATACACATCTATCTGAAAGCTAAACATTGAATGAACATATCTAACATGACCTAACAATATACACATCATGATGATCACCAATATGTAAATTAAGTACAACTACAACATGAACATAAAATACATGGACCATGTATATATATATATATAACTGAATAATGTTAAATATACAACTGTAATATAAATGTCATGGATCAGCTGGTGGTAGTACAACATCAATAGCAGTACTAGTGGAGGCTTGCTCAGTCAATGGTGCAACCTCGACGATCGATGGTCGAGCCTGCTCATGATCATGACTAGTATTGATGGATGGATCAGTTGGTGGTAGTACAACATCAATATAAGCAGTACTAGTGGAGGCATGCTCAGTTAATGGTGCAACCTCGACGTTCGATGGTCCAACCTGCTCATGATCATGATTAGTACTGACGGATGCTATAGGCTACTGACTAGATGTGGCTGATGGTCCAGCCTCATCTCCACGATGACTGCTAGATGCTAGTGGAGCCTCATGCTAATCAGGTGTGACGAGAGGTGAATGATCATGAGATGAGTCACTGCTCACGAACTTTCCATCACGTGCTGCGGCTCGAGCACCCCTATAATGTGCAACAATCCTCCTTAGTCGTGTAACAACTATCGTAGCTCCTACGACATGCTGCATCAGGCTATACATGTCACGCAACATGCCTCTCCACATCCGTACTAGCCTATCATTGGCCTATATGTCTCTGTAATGAGCGGGCCTGATGCCGACCTTAATAATCAATGCACTGGGTTGGTCGCCCAACTCCATCATGTATCTAGTATTAGGTTGACCGCGCCTAGCAAAAGGTGGTACTGGCGCACAAGCAGGAGCATGTCTCTCTGCACTGGCCTCCTGATCATGATCCTTGGCATCTGCCATGTCCCGATCGTCATCAAGATCCACACTTGGATCATGTGGTGGTTCCAGCATCTCCTCGCCATCAAAAGAGCCAATGTATGCAAAATATATACAAGTACACAACAATAATTAGACAATTTCATTACACAATTTAATAAAAACAAGTTAAAGAACATGTTAGAATAAATATAACTAAAATAGCAATATTACCTGTATCATCTGGCGGCTCAGCATATGTGAAGAGGATGTTGGCACACCCTCACCAATCCAATCTAGCATAAGGACAAGGGACCATAATGAAGGGATGAAGCTCGTCAACATTGACTAGTAAGTCCAGCGCATCATGCAATATCCTAGTTGGAAACATAGTCTCTCCCCTCTTGGGCATCATCTTCCCCCACATGTGCATCCGGGCCTCCAACATCGGCCTACGAGGCTGCCGAACAAAAGCAGGCCTCATCTATGGAAACCTCTCAAAAAAAAATAAAAAATATTTGAATAAAAAGGGAAGTTTACCCTCTCTTGTGCATGAGCACGACATCTATCTAAGGGTGTACAAAATTGCCACAAAAAATGGTTGACCACTTGATAAGTCATGGCTCCTGTACTAAAGAATCAACATAATATAGAAGTGTGAAGCTAATGTGTTTCTTGTCACTAGTGTTGTGCGAAATGGTCGAAATGAGAAGTGAGAGGCACTGCACGTCCTGTCTACCAAATGTACCAATACGTAGCTGACCTCCAGGGACCTGAAACTTTGAAGGAGGCAGTACATATGCTCCAATGTATCTCTGGGAGTAAACTAACTGAATCCCTGCTACAAAAAAACTGGAACATCTGGAAATGAGGGAAAATCCACCCCTCTCCTCGATAGCCCTGTAATGAAATAAATATCCTCCTTAGTGGGTGTGTACCACTCATCAGGACCAACCTAGAAATCCTGTTGTTGGGCATTCCACCCGTGGATAAGATGTCTCAAAAAGACACTATGGGCCTTTAGGGAAGTAGCCTCATCATAGAACTTGAGGATACCTACCTACCTTAGGAGCCCCTGGGTCTGTAATAGGGTGAGGGTATGTATCTTTCTCTCTCTCATGCCTCCCACTGGCAAAGCATGTCACACTACTTCGCCTATTGTTGCTCCTCTTCTCTTTGAATCATTGACATATTAATTTTTTTTTTTATTAAATCAGAAATGTATTTAGGAATATACATATGTAATTTTGTTTGAAAAAAAATTAGACCAGCTGGTACGCCATAAAAACAATCATGCACTAGTTCTAGTGCAGCTTTTTTTTGTAGAGCACTAGAGGCGGTGCCCCTAATGACATAAAATGCATTGTATGCAGTGCACCTAAAATTTTTTCAAGCCCTGTTGACTATATATGGTGTCAGAAGAGAGGTGCGCTGACTAAATTATACAAGATGACGCGTATAGTCATGTCAGTGCACCGACTTCCTAACAAATTACATAGTCAACAATGTGGTCTTTTGCCTAGCCGCACCGTTGACCCTATCAGAATGTCAAATGTGATGCACTGATAGAAATTGGGGTGGATATATCTATCAACGCGCCACATTTCTATTCCCATGGTTGAAAGTGCGACCCGCTAAATGGCCGCACTACAATTTTTTTTTAAATTTTAAAATAATGCGGGGCGCCTTTCGGTACCACCCTGGACACGGTGCGGATACCATTAGCACCGGTTGCAGTGTGACCTGTAAATTTTACAGGAAGCACCGGTTACCAGTGCAAGCAGAATGCTCGTGCGCATCGCAGGAGAATTTTTGTTTATTTTTTAATAGTTAATTTTAAGGTTATTTCAAATTCTAATCCTCTAGAAAGCTTAATTATGGAAAAACTAGAAAAATACATGTACATTTCATCGTTGAGGAGGAATATTGGCTGTAGAATTTGCAAAAGAAAAATTTCCCACTATTTTGCAAAATGCAAGCTGGAGATTGGTGGCCAATGCACACAGTAGTGTGTGCAATGGGTGCAATTAGAGCACCGATGTCAGGGCTGCTCAGAGAAGGAGAAATTGCACCGGTGCTTGAGAGCTCTAGAGTACTGAGAAAAGTGAAAAATGTGGCTTTTTGGCCATAATTTTTTATTATTTAACCCTATTATGGTGCGTGAGGATTTATAGGTGCACCAGTGTAGTTTCTTAAGACTGCACCGGGTGGTTTCAGATTTGGAATGTTGTTTTATGATGCACTGGGGCAGTTACTTAACACTGCACTGGGATGTTTCAGTTTTGGCATGGTGTTTTATGATGCACCAGGGCGGAATAGTCGTGAAGCACCGGTGATTTACAGTAATAGGATGCACCGGGTGTGTGTGTACAAATTGCACGGTATCCAATGTGCCAATGTTTTGTGCGACTGGTGCTTTCTCATGTAGAGCACACCAGTGATTGAAAGCAGAAAGTGAAAAATGCAGTTTTTTGGCCGTATTTTTTTTTATTTAACCCTTTTTTCGGTGTGCGTGTTTTATAGATGCACCGATGCTTTTTCATACGAATGCACCGGTACGCTTTTGTTTTGGTGTGGTGTTTTATGATGCACCGGTGTGGTTTCGTAACACTGCACCTGACGGTTTCTGTTTTGGTACGGTGTTTTATGCTGCACCAGCATGGAAGAGTTGTGAAGAACCTATGCGTTACAGTAATAAGATGCACTGGGCAGGTGTGTATGGAGCGCACGGTGTCTGGTGTGCCAATGTTTTGTGCACACTGATAATTGAGAGCTCTAGAGCACTAAAAAAAATGAAAAATCTTATTTTTTTGCCGTATTTTTTTATTCATTTAACCCTTTTCTGGTGCACGTGATTTATAGGTGCACCGGTGTTGTTTCTTACGAATGCACTGGTTAGTTTTTGTTTTGGCACATTGTTTTATGATGCACTAATGTGGTTTCTTAATACCGTACCAAGCGATTTTGGTTTTGGCGCAGTGTTTTATGATGCATTGGCGTGGAAGAGTTGTGAAGCAACAGTGCTCTACAGTAATACGACGCACCAGGCAGGTGTGTACAGAGTGCACGGTGTCTGGATTTCCAATGTTTTGTGTGCACTAGTGCTTTCTCTTGCAAGGAGCACTGGTGCGATGTTGAATGATAAGCACATCGAGTAGAAAACATCTGCAAAACCCTTCGCCCACTAACCTCCTCTAGTAACCTCTGCTAGAAACAGATGTATGGCATATTTTTATAAGGGGTTCCTCAAAAAAATCTACTAGAAGGTATTTTCCTTGTAGTGTAACTATCGGTAGACAGTAGCATCCACTACCTCTCCAGAAGTAGCATTCTCTTTCCTCTAGTTTCTTGTAAGAGGTGTATCCATGGGTTTGTAGCCCTGCATGTGAAAATCACCCAATATCTCCCTTACATACTTGCCTTGAGACACAAAAATTTCACCATCTCGCTGCCATATTTCCAATCCAAGGAAATAATGAAGGAGGTCCATATCCTTCATCTCAAACTCCTTTGCAAGATCCTCCTTGCATGAGTGTATCAATTTCTCATCACTAATCAATATTAAATCATCAACATAAATAACAATGATTAAAAGCTTACCCTCCACTACAATTTGGTATAGGTTTGCATCTGCTTCACTTTTGGTGAAGCCCAGTCTGGTGAAATACCTGTCTATTCGAGAGTACTAAGAACAAGGTGCTTGCTTCAGCCCATAAAATGCTATTTTGAGTTGGCACACATCCGACTCACTGTTGAAGATCTTAAAACCTTTAGGTTGCTCTATGTACACCTCTTCCTCAATGATCCAATTGAGAAACACAGTCTTCACATCCATCTGATAAATGCGCTAGCCCATCTGCGCTGAGAGAGCAAGGATGGTCCTTATGAAAGAATACCTTGCGACAGGTGCAAAGGTCTCTTCGTAATTTATCCCCTTGATATTTGAGAAGCCCCGGGCCACAAATCTTGCCTTGTGTTTCTCAATGCTCCATAAACAACATGCTTTACCTTGTAGATCCATCTCGAACCTACCACTGATTTATCAATCGACCTTGGAACAATTTCCCAAGCATTTTTTTTGACAATGGAGTCATACTCCTCCACCATTGCATCTGCCCATGTGGGCTCCTGCACTGCTTCTTGAAAGGAAGATGGTTTAGTCACAATAATTTTTCTCATGAGAGTCATGTATCTAATAAAATGGTCAGGAGACTGTCTTTGTCTGTGCTGTGAAGTAGGGGCTCCTACATTCTGTGTAGCATGAAGTCTCATCCTATAAGATTCTGTGGTACGACTTCTTCCAGTTCTAATGGTTGGCTCTACATGAGTGGACTCCTCCACTCCATGAACCTCCTCCTATGGCTGATCCACATCTATAGACTTATCTTTGGGAACCAGCAGTGCCTCCTCTGCATGCAAGTCCAGCTCCCTCTCAAGCTACAACTGCATGGATTTCCCCTCATCAAATTTTATATCCCATCACATAACAATCATATTACTGTTAGGAAAATACACACAATAATTATGGGGTGTTTCTGTGTACCCCACAAAAATCCCAATTTCAGCATTTAGCTCCAACTTCTTCCTGACATTCTTGGTCACATGCACATAAACAAATGAGACAAAAATCTTAAAGTGTGAAACATCTCATTTCTTACCAGTGAAAGCTTCTTGATGTGTAATCATGCCAAGTAATCTATGAGGACAACGGTTTTGCACATAAACTGTAGTGTTGCATGCTTCCGCCCACAAATTCATTGGTGGGCCCTGATCATGCAACATTGCTCGTGCTACACCCACTATCATTCTATTCTTCCTCTCCACAATCCCATTTTTCTGTGGGTTATGAGGCGCCATGAGTTCTCTTCTAATTCCTTATTTTCTGCAGAAGTTCTTGAATTTGTTAGAGATGTATTCTCCATTGTCATCTCTCCTAAGGGCCTTCACTTACTTCCACAACTCTTTCTCCACCAATGCCTTAAACTCTCAAAATTTTGAGAATGTTTGGTCCTTCTTATGCATGAAGAATATCTAGCATTTACGAGAAAATTCATCAACAAAAATAACATAGTAATTATGTTTTTCTATTGAAGGAACCGAGAATGGTCCACACACATCTGTTTGAATTATCTCAAGGATCCCCGAAGCACAGTTCTCCTTCTCATGAAAGGTGGAATTTAAATACTTCCCCATGGTGCAACCCTTGCACTGATGTAACTGAGAAAGTGTTCCCATTGGAAGTCCAGTAGAGATTTACTACATGACTTTCAAGGCTCCATGATGAAGATGGCCCAATCACCTGTGCCATAATTCACCCTCATCCCGACTCACCACTTTTTCCACCTTGCCCATCAAGGCAGCGTAGCCATATACCTCCAACTTGTAGAGATTCTTAACTTGAATCCCTATCCTCTTGGCTTGAATCATTGTTTTATGTTGCAGGAAAGCTTTTCCATCGATAAAAACAATGCCATAGCCTCTGTCCTCCAACATTGCGACTGAGACCAAATTTTTCTTCAGACCTGGAACATGCATAACATATTTCAATTCAAATGGCTTACCAGATTCCCTATGAAAGGTAATGGTACCAATCTCGGTAGCACTTTATCATCCATCGTCACCCATATCTATATGCATCTAGAGATATTTCTCCTCCAAGTCATTGAAAATTTCCTTATCTCCCGTCATGTAAAAGGAAGTGCCACTATCCAAATACCACACTAATCCCAATGCACTTGAGACCATGCATGCGATCAAAGAGAAGTAAAGCTCAAATTTTGAGGTAAGGGCCTCACTAGCTGCAGCTCTAACAACCTTCTTTTCTTCTTCTTTTGTGGATAGTTAGTAGCAAGATGCCCATGTTCGTGACAGTGAAAACAATTTGCCTTGAACATATCCAACATCTTTCCATTACTCAGATTTAGAATGGAATTTCTTCCCCTTCCCCTTCTACACCTTGGTAGCCAAAGAAAAATTCTCTTCATCGTCATTATTTGATGAAGAGCCGTCTCTAGTGTTCTGCCTGAAATCCTCCTACACCAGATCCAACCATAGTCGTTCCCAATCCGGCAATTTTTCCCGTCCATTGACTGAGTCTTCATAACTGTGCCAACTCTTAGGAAGTCCCAATAGAGTGAAGCTCACCAAATCATCATAAAAAATAGTTATTCCCACACTCCCCAGTTCATCCCGACTTTAGACAAACTTCATGAGATACTTTGGAATTTTGTCTCCCTTTTCCATCTTGATCTTCCTGAGATTATCTTTGAGCACCTATTTCCTATGGTTGTTACTTCTTTGGAAAATATCCATCAAAGCCTTCCACATAGCATATGGTGTGGATTTCCCATGGAGGCTTTAGATAATGTGGTCTCGTACTCCATATAATAGAATCCTCCTCGCCTTTTCCACTTTATTTTTCCATGCATCAAGATTGGCAACATCTAACGAAGCAGAATTAGGAACATCATTTTCAATGAATTCCTTCAAGCCATTGTCTTCGAGCACTGCCTCCATCCTATCCTTCCAAGAAATGTAGTTCAAGTTTCCCTCGAGTGCATACTCTAATCGCAAGCCATTGAAATCCATTTTGATCTCTAATCAGCTGTAGCACCAAGAAAGTCTTTCTGCAAATTCAAATTCTTTCCACCAACAAACTCAACTCTTGCTTCACTACTGCAATTTCCTGTGCTCTGATACCATGTAGAAATTTAATACAAAATGAATGTATATCTTGGATTCTCTTGATCTAACAATATGTTACTATTAAATACATAATCGCTTCTAATTATCTTTGTGGAAATTTAAAACACAATCGCCAATTACAATATCATGAAGAAAGATCAATCACACATAACACAGATAATCTACCCAGTGAAAGCTTATAGCTAAAAAACCCACTATATTCTATTATGTATTATATAATGGATTATAAAAAAATTATATACAAAGCTCCAATCCAAGAGCTCTCTGTACATGAGCTAATCGTCTCACACTGTCATACAAAAATTGGCAAGTTCCTTAGCCAATTTACTATCTCCAGAAAACCTGCATCCACTATGCAATCCCAGCTGATAGAAATCCTTGAATGATTGCAATAATACTTTCCTTGACTTTACAATCCTCATGGGAACATCCAATGTGTGTGTGGTTTCATGTGTGCAACCGGATAATGTCACAACTGATAGTTTACTTCCCTTTAACCTAGAACTCAAGTGGGTCTCCACTGGATCTGACATGCATGCAATTAATAGTAGTAAATCCTCAGCTGCATGTGAGACCACTAATTATGAATTAATTAATAATTAATTCACTTGATCTCTCATAAGTGTATCTTCAGTTACAACTAGCACAACTGAAGTTAACTCACTTAATTGAGTTAAACTACTTTACAACTTTCATGACTGCACTTCCAACTTTTTTACAACTTTGAATCACTCAGTTACAATTAAGTCCACTTGCATGTCCCACCAACCAACCTCTTAACTCAAAATTCCTTTAGCTAACTGATTTGACACTTCAATTCATTATTTCCAAGTGCTCATTGAAAATATATTCTTGTTTATTTTCTAACTAATATTAAGGGATAATAATAGTCAACATGTATCTTTAAATAGACATGCAATCTATAAATATAACTTGCACATACATCTATAAATAGACATGCATCTATAAATAGAATTTTCTCATGCATCTATAAATATACATCCACCTAAAAATAGCCTGAGGCTCCATCCTAGTGTAGGTCCTTAATTTTCACTAGGATCTTCTTGTTTAAACTCAACATAGTCCCCATAGTGTTATCATTTTTCCCCTTAGAAGCCCACTATTGTTATTGTTGTGCCCTTACATTATCATTATTATGTAGGCTCTCATTATAATGGGACCCCTTAGACTCCTATATATAGAAAGTAGGTTTTCATCATTTGAATCATCCAAGAATTGTTCATTTATGTAATGTAAAGGAGGTTTCCCCCTTGAAGAGGCTGATTTCTAAGTCGTTAATCTATATTTTCTTCTATTTTGTGAATTGGTTGCATAACGACAAACATTGTTCAAGTAAAATTTTCTCAATTAACAATATGTAAACATCTCTACCTAAGAATTTCTATGGAAAAATACATAAGACAATCACTTAAGGTATTGAAGCTACAATATCTATTGTCCTATTTAACAAAGGTGGGTGAAAATTTCTAGATACCGAATTTTGATTATGTTGCAAAATATTATATTCATGTGCATCAATGTCCACATTGAAATCTATATCCTTGTTTAATATTAGTTTTAGAAAAGAAACACGACCTTTGTTATAGGTGATATACAACCACAACAAACAAAGAAAAACAAATATAGATGGAACTTTGATTATGTTGGGAAGAAAATCTTTGCGGAGGTGGAGTGAGTGTTCTTGCTGTATTCAAAAATTTTACTTTTCATCTCTAAAACCTATACGCTACTTTCCTTTAGTAAACTCGCGTATGCACGAATATCCTTCATACAACCGCGTATTAAGGAGATAAATATCTGGAATGTTGTGTGAATTCTTTGCACTATTCATTCATGCGTGTTAAGTTAACGATGGCTTATGTGTAGTAACAACATAATAAACCATCTTACAAAGCATCACACATGAACACCGAAGTTTTGGGTGGAAACCCAAGTCGGGAGAAAACCACGCTGGGTTACTCAGCCTTCAATATTTGATTATGAGAAAACATCTTTAACATATGTCTTTGGTGCGAGACTCCTACCCGACAGGAGGCACCCACCTACGGCCTGGATTTGACCTCTCTGAAGGAGCTCCTTGAGCTGGTTCTTGACCTCTCACAGGAGGAAACTGCGACCCCCTTATCTACGTTTGACCTCACACAGAGGGAGCTACAACCCCCTGACTGAAGGCTACAACCCTCAGCACCTCTATGGACCACGTTTCATCAATTTTCACACTCGATCCAAAGCTTCCTTTAGGACACAACTTGCAGGCCATGTTTCATCATATTTTCAGACTGGACCCACTCCATACATTTAAGCTCAATCATACATCAACCTGAAACTTATCAATTCAGACAACCCAGAACTGTAGAATACATCATTCACAGATAGCAGTAACATAGCAGAATAGATCAGACATTTCAAACCCCTTGCTTCAACAAACCCTAGTTTGCATACGCGCTTTCCTTTCACTGATGCCGCGTATATACGTGCTTCCAATCACATCAACTCGCGTATACTTCTGTACAAATTACAGATCTAATTTCATTGCGCATACACGCTTTCCTTTCACTGATGCCACGTATATACGCGCTTCCAATCACATCAACTCGCGTATACTTCTGTACAAATTATAGATCTAATTTCATTGCGCATACGCGCTTTCTCTTCAGCGAAGCCGCGTATATACGCGCTTCCTCTGCGGCAAACAAGCGTATGGTTCTTCAAACATTTAGGTCATTGCAATTCTTCAGAACAGATACATCACACAAATTTTTACCCTTTACTTCAGATAGATTTTCGCCTCATCTCAGATCTAATCATTCCATAAACAGATCTAGCAAATACAAGTACATTTCAGATCTAGATCCCCTTCTTCATCATTGGTGCATCATACATTCAGATCTATCATTCAACTGTAACCCTTTCCATTCAGATATCCTTCAGAGAGAAGTATTCGTTCAAGCTCAGACATCTTTCACCCACACACATGATTTGCACAATGAATTTCTTCTCTTTATATAGGTTTACCCTTTTTCAATACCATGAGCCAAAACCACATTACTTCCGATGGTATTCCAAGATGGGGTCATTTAGACGAATCATTACCCAATACAATGGGTCAATACCATGGTGGTTACCCCTGGTTTTGCACTTTATGAGCGCTTTTTCCCATACGCGACTTGGCACGTACTTTACCATGTGCATACGCGACTTCTACTAGACAAATCCACGTATGCCTTGAGACATACTCTTTTCATCATAGATCTAGCACATGTTGAATTCGTTTCTTCATTACCTTCTGTACTCACTGCAGATACATCATATTTAGTTCATCAAGACATACTCTATCAAGCACAACTTCATCAAGTAAGTTGCCATCATCTTCATTAAGTGGGTTGCTATTCAAGGACAACACTCAGCATCATAGTGCTAGCAAACATCATTTCATATCAGATTTACATCATTTACCAAGTCCATCAGGTCAATAATAACTTCATCAGGTGGATTGAAATCAAGGATAACACATGTCCACAATATCATGTCTTCATCATCATTCAGTGGGTTGCCATCAAGGACAACACTTTGCATCATATTGCCAACAATCTCCCCCTTTGGACTTGATGGCAACCACGATGGTGTTTGGTTACCACAACAGATAGGTACATTAAGAATACAATGACACCATGTCACTCTCCCCATTTTTGACATCATTCTTTCTCTTCATTCAAACACCATGTCACTCTCCCCCTTTGACATCAAGGGCAAAGGGCGGATCAAAACCAACACACTCTCCCCCTTTTCTCCTCATGTAGAAGAAGTGTTCTGCAGATCTGATGTATACTGAAGTGACCAAGCTCCCCCTGAGTTCATGCTGAATCTTTAAACATATTTTCAATGAAGTACATGACTCTATGAAGTTCCTATCACCAATGACTCATACTTACATCAAATATCCAACCAAGTGGATTTACATATAAGACTCAAGTACCCAACCAAGTGGGTTTACACATTTCAACTCAGCTACCCAACCAAGTGGGTTTACACATTTGACTAAGCTACCCAACCAAGTGGGTTTACAAATTTGATAAGTCCTTACATGACTGAATATTACAATTTTACATCATGGGTCTCAACAAGACCTTTTCACCAAATTACAAAAAGTGACCATTTAAGACCAACACCTAGAAAGTCCTCAAGAAAAAGAACATTTTTCAGAATCAACATAATGCCAACAATGCATTATACTCAGCAATGCTAATGCTCCCCCTGAATCTGTGCATCCAAGCATCCTTTTCATATGACTAAGGCTCCCCCTTAGTTTGTGCATCCTGAACACTTTCACCAACAAATCATCAAGGCATCTTTATCAAAACATTAGAAATATAATTATGAGAACTGGAACACCACCAGAGATACCAAACAGTATCAGAGATATCAAACAGCACTGCAGCTGTGCTGAAGAGAGCTGACCCCAAACAGAAATTTGTCAGCAACCAGGCATACGCAGTTTTATGTGCATGAACTCGCGTATATACGCGACTGTGTTTCAGGAAACCCGCGTATCCAATACCATCTTCTATATTTTAACCAAATCTGATCCTCTGTGAGAAAAAGACAGTGTTCAGCTTCTTTCTGAGATATTTGAATGCTTCCCTGGACTACAGATAGATAGAACAGTGTAGTTGTGTCTTCAAGCGTCATCCAACGGTTGTAGCATAAGCACATTAGTAACCAAACCTTCAGATTCTTTGCAGCATCAATACAATCTTTCCAAGAGAGATTATCATACCAGAACAACATCTTCAAATATGTGTCAATCATCCATGTGGTCCAATATCCCCATGATTTTTAAGATTTAACATGAAGTAACATATGTATGGAAAAGATCTCAACCATAGTAACGAACTCTACATGTTCTATTCTTATCTCTGAATCATAAGACTTCCAATTCATCCATGTGTGAGCACAAAAGATACTTTTCAGCAAACAAGGCTCAAAATCTCATCATAATAAACCATGTACCATTAAGCATGAGTATCACAATAACCAAATAATACGCAGTCATAGTGCCAACAATGCAATCATTAGCATTCAACCTGCTGCTCCCCCTGAACCAGTGCTCCTCCTTAACTTGTGCAACTTGAATACCTTTATCAGCAAGTCATCATCAACAATTTCTGCATGATCTGTCCTTATCTCTGGATTATAAGACTTTCATCTCAGCAACGAATACTCTTCATCAAAAAGCAAACAGGACTTATCCATAATCTTCAACAAGTGAAACCATATATCATTTCATTAGCATGAGTGTAACCAGATTAATGCAAACAGTACAATAATTATCAGTCAGACTGATGCTCCCCCTGAATCTCTGCTCCAGATCTTCAGCTCTCATATAAATTCTCGTATCATCAAAGAATACGCGACTGTGTTTGATGAAAATCGCGTGTATACGCGACTTTTTTTCAACGAACCCGCGTATGGAAAGTGAAGCATAGAAATTTTTCACATTCCTTCATCTCCCCCTGAACTTGTACTTCCTGTACCTGTCTTCTTCATATCAGATGCTTTGTCAGAAATACATATAACCAGAATAATCAAATCAACCATGAGAGTCATCATACATTGCTCCCCCTGTGATGATACATTACTAAATCTCATAATGTATCCCACATCATTTCTGCAGTCAATAAGAAAATTAAGCTTCAGAAGCGGATGACTGCAGTAGGGTCAGAATTCCCTACGTTTCTGATCGGTCCTCCATCTTTTTCCAGCTTTGTTTGAACTTTTTATTTGTGTGCTGGAAGTTATCCAATTTCTCATATCTGTTCAACCTGCATTCCTTTTCTACATGTCCATACTTGTTACACGAATAACATCTCATGTGTCCAGAGAAATAAGCATAAGAATCATAATGAGTATTTCTAATCTCCCTCCTTTTACAATTAGCTGCTTTATGTCCATGCTTGTTACATGAAAAACAATATCCCTTGAAGAAACCAGAGTACCTTTCTATGTAGGATCTGTTAGTTTGTGGCTGAAATGATCTGCTCCTGCAATTTGCTGCAACATGCCCATAAATATGACATTTAAAGCATTCAACATTATTGACTGATTTCCTTTGAGATTTCATCATTGTTGGTTGACCTTTTGTCTCTTTCAACACTTCAGGTTTTGCATTGACATCCTATGAATTTTTAGCACTTCCTTGTGAGCTAGATTCTCCTTTAACAGTTTCATGGAAACTAAGACCAAGTTTGATAGCAGGAGACCTTTGATTACTCAGAATATTGTCCAAAATATTAGTACTATCTTGAAACCTCAAAAGTTTAACTTTTTCTTCTAATTTATCTTTGAGAATGTTTACCTCAACCTCCAAGGCTTGACATTGCTTTGTCATGCTTTCTTCTTTCCTTCTTCCATCTTCTACTTGATCCTTCAGATTTAGAATCTCTTCTTTCAACCAATTTTTGTTTTCTTCACATGTTTGTTGTAGCTCTTCATTCTTCTTATTTGATTTTTCCAGATCTTCTTTGAGAGAGATGATTTCTGCTTCAAGGCCTTCCTTTTCAAATGGTTGTAGAGGTTCCTCATTCTTCTTACTTGATGCTTCAAGATCTGTTTGCAGAGAGATGATTGCAGCTTCAAGTCCTTCATTCTTCTTGCTTGATTTTTCGAGATCTGCATTTAGATCGTTGATTTCTGCTTCTAGTCCTTTAATTCGATTGGATGCATAAGTATGAAACCTTTGATACTTGTCCACCTGTCCATTCATCATTTCTATTTGTTCTTTCATTTGAGAGATCATCTCTTTGTAGATAGAATATTTCTTATCAATTTCCTTTTGTTGTTCTTCAACTTTGATCTTGATAGCTTCTTCTAGATCCACCACTTTACTTTCACTATCTTCACTATTGTTTGCACAAAGAAGAGTATTACAAGGACCCCAATCACTATCTGATTCATCTTCTTCAATTTTTTCTATACAAGTTTTCTGAGATATCTTCTTGTTTTGAGTAGCCTTCTTCTTTTGCTTCTTTGCCATGAGTACTTTCAAATCATGGTTAGAATCTTCTTCATCTTCACTGGACACTTCATCATCATCTTCATTTGCATAATAACTCTTCCTCTTTTCAAATTGTTTCCCTTTACCATGTTTTTCTTTATAGGGACATTTAGCAGCATAGTGACCAACTTTTCCACACTCAAAACATTTGAAGGGAATCTTACCTTTGAATCTTCCAGTACCTAGTTGGAGTTTTCTCACGAAATTCGCTTCTTCTTCTTCGGATATATAGCTGGATTCTTTGACAACTTCCTTTTCTTTTCCTTTTGCAGATATCTTAAAAGCAGCTTCTCTGATTTGGGAAGGACCTCCTTGTCTCATTTCAAAAGCAGTCAGAATACCATGTAATTGAATAATAGTGAGAGTTTGCAGATCTTGCCTTTCTTCAATAGCTGAAACTTTAGAGTCAAATGTTGAAGTCAAGGATCTTAAGAATTTTTCCACCAGAGTAGTATCGGTTATGGTTTCACCCAAATTTCTCATTCGATTCACAATATCATCTAGACGGAAGGAAGAAGCTGGCAATACTTTCATCACTATGCATCCTTAAATTTTCATATTCAATTCTGAGAGTTTGAAGTTTTGCACTTTTTACCTTTGTGTCTCCTTCATAGCTTAGAATGATTTTGTCCCATATTTCTTTTGCTGAATGTAGCTGCATCACTTTAGCAAATTCTGATACGTGACATGCTTCCTAATAAGACATTCACTCAGTTTGGCATTGATTTCATACTTCTTCCTTTCAAACTCGCATCGTAGAATACGGTTTCTGATATTGATAACCTTCTTCCACGATTGCCCATACATCCGCACCAAGACTTTGTAGATATGATTTTGTTCGTACCTTCCAGAATATCAGATTGCTTCCATTGAATAGAGGTGGCTTTATAGACATCACTTCTTCTTGACTTCCCATTGCGACGGATCTCCTTCAAGCGATCAAGCTTCTATAGAAGAACCTGCTCTGATACCAATTGTTGGGAAAAATACTGAGAGGGGGGGGGGGGGTGAATCAGTATTTACTACATATTCAAAACTTTTTACTTTTTCACTCCCTAAAACCCACACGCTACTTTCCTTTAGTAAACTCGCGTATACACGTGGATATCCTTCATACAGCTCGCGTATTAGTAGAGATCTAAATATGCAGATATTTATTAACTTAGTTCTTTGCAATATTCATTCATCTGATGTTCTATAAACAAGAACATGTGCAAGAAGAACAGAATAAACCATCACATATACATCATACATGAACACCAAGATTTTAGGTGGAAACCCAAGTCTGGGGAAGGAGAAAACCACCGTCGCAGTTTGCTCACCTTCAATATTTTATTATAGAGAAAACATCTGATGGGCTATATAAAGCCGGCGCAGATCTCCTACCACGCACGCAGCACCCACCGCGCCGTTTACCAAATTTCTCTCCTGGAAGGGAGCTCCAACCCCCTGACTCGTTTACCAGCCTCTCCTGGAAGGGAGCTACGACCCCCTGACTGAAGGCTACAACCCTCAGCACCTCTATGGACCACGTTTCATCAATTTTCACACTGGATCCAAAATCTTCCTTTAGAACACAACTTGCAGGCCACGTTTCATCATATTTTCAGACTGGACCCACTCCATACTTTTAAGCACAGTCAAACATGAAAATGATACATATAACTCACTGACAGATATCTGTAAACCAGCAGAACAGATCAGATATTTCTTACCACAGTCTTCAGCAAACCCTAGTTTGCATACGCGCTTTCCTTTCTCTGATGTCGCGTATATACGCGCTTCCGTTCACATAAACCAGCGTATACCTCTGTACAAAATTCAGAATAGATTTTACTACTCATACGCGCTTTCACTTCATAAAACATGCGTATATACGCGCTTCCACTGTAATAAAGTAGCGTATAGATCTTCAACCATTACAGAGCTGCATACTACTTCAGATCAGATATTCAGTTCAGATTCAACCCTTTACTTCAGACAGATGTTTGCCTCATCACAGATCTAATTACTTCATAAATAGATCCAGCAAATACAGATACATTTCAGATCTAGATATTCTGCTTCATCATTTCTTCATAGGTGCATCATAGATTCAGATCTATCATCAAACCTTTAATCCTTTCCATTCAGATATACTTCAGAGAGAAGTATTCATTCAAGCTCAGACATCTTGCACCCACACTCATGTTTTGCACAATGAATTTCTTCTCTTTATATAGGTTTTCCCTTTTTCAATACCATGAGCCCATTTTTTTTAATACCATGAGCCAAAACAATACCATGAGCCCATTTTTTCAATACCATGAGCCAAAACAATACCATGAGCCCATTTTTCAATACCATGAGCCAAAACAATACCATGAGCCCATTTTTCAATACCATGAGCCAAAACAATACCATGAGACCATTTTTCAATACCATGAGCCAAAAAAATACCATGAGCCCAAAACTACATTACTTCTGATGGTATTCTTGGACGGGGTCATTTAGACGAATCATTACCCAATACAATGGGTCAATACCATGGTGGTTACCCCTGGTTTTGCACTTTATGAGCGCTTTTGCCCATACGCGACTTGGAACGTTATTTCCCGCGTGCATACACGACTTCTTCTAGACAAATCCGCGTATGCCTTGAGACATACTCTTTTCATCATAGATCTAACACATACTTAATTCCTTTCTTCATTACCTTCTGTACTCACTGTAGATACATCAGATTTTCATCTTTAAACAGGTTCATCAAGACATATTCTATCAAGCACAACTTCATCAAGTAAGTTGCCATCATCTTCATCAGGTGGGTTTCCATTCAAGAACAACTCTCTACATCATATTGACAACAAACATCATATCACATCAGATTTACATCATTTACCAAGTCCATCAAGTCAAGAATAACTTCATCAGGTGTATTGCCATCAAGGACAACACATGCCAACAATCTCATGTCTTCATCTTCATTTAGTGGGTTGCCATCAAGGACAACACTCTGCATCATATTGCCAACAAGAAGAGTGTGCCTAGGTTAAGTTTGTTTTTATCCCTGCTTATCTGGATTACTTTTGATATTGCAGATGTCTACATCCCTTCAAACATATATTGGTTTTGCTGATGGTGCTTGTCGTAGTACATGAAAATTTTCTTCCGCGGCCTGGGCTATTTATTCACCCATTGATGAGTTAATATCTATTCATGGGGTAAGCCTCGGTCAAACAACGAATAATATTGAAGAATATAGCGCAGTGATTGAGTTATTATCTGAATCCATTTCATTTTGAATTCGACGTTTGATCGTTAGGTTAGATTCTGAACTCATTGTATTACATTTAAATTGAGTATACACAATTAAAAATCCAGTATTATTGAGATTATTTTTTAAGGTACGTCTCTTGGAACAAGAGTTTGATTACATTGAATATCAACACATTCCAAGAAATTTAAACACATTGGCTGATGTGTTAGCTACTAGTGTTATAAACAGACATCTGTAACATTAAAGTAGTAAATCAAAGCAACATTTGATAAACATGTTGAACAAATAGCCGGAAATAGTAGTAATATCATAGAGTAGAGTAATGTTTTCAAAAAATATTACATAGTCCTCAATTATAGGTTTAAAACACCTTATAATCGACAAAAATAGTGATACAAAAAAAAATGTCATAGTCCGCACAACCATCCACTATCCGTGGTGTTGATCATGATAGTAGACGACAGCTCGCGCTACTCTATTCAGGAATCTCCTAAACTGACCAGGAACTCCAATGAAATGTCTCTGAATACAGAGAGGGACATCATCTATCGAAGTCTCCAGGATATCCAAGGTCAACCATTATAGGTTGTGTTCTAGGTCAGTAAGAATCTCAGCTACCTAATCCTGTGGTGTTGCAACAGGCTCTCTTTGCTTCCTGCCGAAGCAACGGAGCGTGGCTGGCCTGCGTGGACCAACATCTGCATTTAAAAAAAATTTGTCATCATTATTGGACGATTTAAACCAAAAAAATAAAAATTATAATTTATATCATGTTAAAATGATTCTTACCTGAGTCATCCCACTGTGTTCCCAGAGGAAGAGACATCTCCCGATCACCACAGAAGTCTATCCTGGCATATGGGAAATCTTCTATGGCGAAGATTTGGTTCTCCAAATAATGGAAATAAGCTGGTGTGAAACGAAAAATCTCACTGCCCTTGCTATGACGGGCCATCAATGCAACCCATCGAACCATCCGAGGCTCCTTGACTCTACCATGATCAATTGAGATAAGTTGTGGGGCAAGTGAAGGAATTCTCTCCAGGGAAAATGTGACAACAATAGCTCCATACCCAAATTTTTTCAACTTTGAGTTCTTTGCCTTGGTCAATTGGCCTTTTACGTTGGCCAATACTGCCTCACACCAATTGAAAATGGTGCCTTTGAAACAATAAATAGCAGTCTGAATCTGGGACCTAGTAGCAACGTGTGGAGTTGCGCTCCCACACAACTGGGTTACAGTAAACAAAATCACTTTGATTTCAGGACGGATGATTGTTTTTATATCAATGCATTTATCTTTGGGATATGCTTCCTCATTGCAGAACTCTTGCTAAAGGCTAGTGACAGATTGGCCACTTGCCCTAGCCCCAAACAAAGAGATTGGTTCACCTCTCTTTGATAAACCAGTAAGAAAATATATATCTTCCAGCTCGATTTCGAGATGGTGATCTCCAATTATGAAGCACTATTCCTGGACGTCCCATTTATTTACTAGCCAGGTGAGTAAGTCTACTTGGGCCTTCATACCCTGAATAGCCCAGAATTTATATAAACCACATTCCCTCAACACACGCAATGTGGGTGCATGTACCATTACAGCTTCATCAACCTCTTCATGTTCACGTTCTCTCCACTAAAGCATTGTAGATATTCTGCAATGGGAAAATTGGAAGATTAGAAACAATTTGAGTGAAAAAAAATAGTTTATTTTGGGAGAATCAATTATTTTATTTTCTTCACGGTGCCTCTACACCTTTTGAGTAGAAACATTGCAAGGATCCGCACGTGTCCTATAGAAAAAGTGCGGGACCACGACAATTTTCTCTTTGAAAAATTGTCGGGGTCTGCAGGTGTCATGTGTATTACCTGCGGGCCCCCGTGAGCAAAATTTTGATCATATTTTTCTCCTAAAAAATGAATTTAAGACATAAATTAAGAAAGTGAATGGAAATAAATGAAGGGGAGGATGATGTGGATTACCTGGAGCTGATGATTTTCAATTCTGACGGTCGAATTTTTCGTAATCTCCTCTGGAATGTTTTTTTACCAAAATATTTCACTCTGGAATCAAATGGTAAAAATGATTTAGAAAAACTCCTTTTTATAATATTTTTTGAATAAATGAAATAAAATTTTGTTTATTTTCCACTTTGAAAAATTGTTTTCCAAATTATTTTTATTAATCATAAACAGGTATGTTTAATTTTTGAGTTTTTTGTGCAGAATATAGGATTTTTTGGGTAAAATGATCATTTTTGACAAAGAAGTATACTTTTTATCACTTTTTTGAACTATGTAAAAATTACCAAAAAGAGGAAACCATGAGTACATTTTTATCCCTTTTTCAAACTCGTTAAAACTTACGAAAAACAGGAAACTATGAGTACATTTTTATCCCTTTTTCGAACTCGTTAAAACTTACGAAAAAGTGAAATATTGAGTTCTCCTTTAAGCCCGCTTCAAACTCTCTAAACATGAAAATATTGCCGAGTACTTGACTATTTGAACTTGTTAAAGGAAATGAACAGTCGTCCCTTCATTATAATTTTACCCCTTTTACGGACTGAAATGGACTATTTACGAAAAAGGTATACATTGACTTATCATAGTCAATAGAGTTCTCTCCTGTATTATTTTATCCTTTTTTGGGCTTGAGAGACTAAATGTACGAAAAATTACACCCACGGAGTTTCCTTAAAGTTTTTCTTCTGAGTCCCTAAAATTAAAAAACACCGAGTTTCTCCTATACTGGACTCGTTAAAATTTAACAGTAAAGGACCTGTAAATTACAAACAGGAACGAACCACTCCTTCTTAGGGTTCGATTTTAAGCCAAGTTGGACTCATGCGAAGGATGAGCTTATATAACAAGAAAATGTTATCCTCCTCAAGCTTGTCAAAAATAAAGAGGTACTTTCCAGAAATGGTGGGGGAAAAAGAGAGAAAATGGATCCAGTTGTTTAACTTTGATTAAAATCAGTCTAACACTCTTGAACACGACACTTTTTGTCACACTTGTACCTGGGTTGGGAAAATACTTTGCCTATCAGTTAATCAAACCAATTGAAAGTCTTCAGCTGATTTATGGGTATTAGCTTTAGGTCAATTGTTACCAAACCATCTGCAGTGTCGTTATGTGTTCAAGAGGATAGTTCAAACAAACCATTCATCTGCAAACATATGTCTCCATTCGCGTTGACCATCCCTGAGTCAGTCCTTACAAAATATTTCTAAAAAACTTGATCTAATGGTTTTGTTTCATGGGTTTTCCTACGATGGGTCACTTTCTATCGATGAAAACATATCATCTAGGAAGTTGATATAGAATCCTTCGGTACCTTGGAATTTGCATGCCCTAATGGCAGATTTCTCGCCTTCGACGACAGGTTACGTCATTGACCTCAGATCGGAGTATTCTATGAAATGTTCGACTTCAAATCATTTATTCACACTTCATGGATTGTACTGAGTAATTTGAGAGCCATTCTCATTATTGGTGGTTTCTCTCACACTTGTTAACAGTTCACATCATTCACCGGTAATCAAGTGGTTTCTACCATGTTCGACTTCGA
The DNA here is from genome assembly GCA_034641835.2 of Pinus albicaulis. Taxonomy (NCBI): domain Eukaryota; kingdom Viridiplantae; phylum Streptophyta; class Pinopsida; order Pinales; family Pinaceae; genus Pinus; species Pinus albicaulis. Next base: position 1,418,650,519 of record CM076584.1, on the reverse strand, counting down.
CACAATCAATTGCATGGATAGAATCATACTAGTTCAAGAAGCAGAAATCAAGACCCTGGATCTAGTTTCCACCATATAGGCTGTGAGGATTTTTATTGTTCATTATGTAGTGGAATATTCATGACATATGGCTGCATCCATACTGTTTCTACTATTGATGTAATATTTGAATCATTTCTATATCAGAACATTTTAGTTAAGTTTTGATTTAGTTAGTTTTTTCTCTGATTATGGGAATTCCTACCTCATCGATGATATATTAATATATGTTTGCATTAAATGTTTTTACAGGTCTCAACCAGTGTGTCCACGAGCCGATCCTCGAAATGATAAAGCACTTCACTCTTCGAATTATCTCAAACTTCGTGCTTTAGGGGGCAATCTGTTACACATTATTTTGTCACCATGACATTTTACTATCTATATGGGTTCATCAATACCTATGTAATGCTCCCTTAGAATTATACAACCCTAAAGTTCCTAAACCAAGTCCTGAATTTGGAGAAAAGCTTGTAAAACTCATAAAAACACTTGTACACAACTTTTCCTTAGCCTTACCTGCGACACCGCATTCTTTTGCTCCAAAAAATGCGGAGCCGATCACACGTTTTCTTCATTAAAAGTGCAGACCCCTGTAAAAGGTAAATTGAAGGCGAAAGTAAATTCTAGAAGCCCAGCTGGTCGAATATTCTCGCAGCTGCAAGCTTCTAGAAGGTGTTATCCAGTCGAAGCCTTACTCCCTCCATTATCATGAACATTCATTCCTTCTTAAAAGGAGCCTATTCCTTGGTCTTTGGAACTTAATCCCTTGATAAGGGGATTCTATCCCTTCCATTTTGGAGCTGTAACCACTTTCCTTCTCCTATAAATTAAATTTTTGGTTCAGTTTCAAGGGTACATGCTCACATATGTAAAACTTCTCTATGAATTTTGTATACACTTAGTACTTTCTTTGTACTTGGTAGTTGCGATAGAGAAGGGAATTGCTGAAGAAACATACTCTTTTTACTAGTTGCGAGAACGATTACATACTCGTAGTTAGACTGGTTCAAAGAGTGGAAGGGCTTGTCAGACCAAAGGAAAAGGCTTGTTCCGGACCCCGGAAGGACCTATACAACATCAAGGCGAATGCGGTTGTAAGAATCCTTCTTTTATTTAAAGATAATACAATTGGATCCTATTTTCTCAATAAGTTGTTTATGTGTTTACTTGAATGACTTATTTCTTAAATTCCTTGATAATTAAGATAAATTTGTGATTTGTGAATTAGTATATGTTGCAGGTGCTTTTGATTCTCTTTTATGTTTTTGTTTTCAGATCTTGAGAAGTGACTGCTTGGAGCGATGGGAAAGAATAATTCAACTAGCATTGGATAACAGGTAGGTCCTTTCCTCATCATAGAAAATTCTAAATTACATATAATCTAGAGAAAGTAGTTTACATTTGTCGTATTTGTTTCTAGCTATCCTTGTGATACTAGGGATATCTTTCTTGTTCACAAGAACGATTCATCTGCCTAACACAAACTGACTAAGTCCCAAGTCTGGTTATGCATTAAGGATTCCATCTCTTCTTCCATGGCTAGCTCCCACTTCTTCTTGCTTTCAACCTGCATTGCTTCTTCATAACATTCACGTTCACTAGAATCAGTCAAAAATAAATAATATAATGAAGGATAGTATCGTTCAGGGGGTCTACTTATCCTGGTATATCTTATAACACCACTTTTAGGTGTTTGAGGTGCCTGTTGCTATTGTGGTGGTTGTTGATTATTATTATTTTCAGGCACCTTTACTTTTTCAGTGATCTCATCAAGAACTGTGTATTCCTTGTTTTCTTTTTCTTGTTTCTTTTCCTGCAACTGATTCTTATACAATACCTTTTCATTGAATATTACATCTCTACTCCTAATGATTTTGTGATTTTCATAATCATATAAGCGATAACCAAAATCATTAACACCATATCCGATAAAGGTACATTTCTTTGATTTTTCCTCAAGCTTTGTTCTATTTTATTTATTAATATGGAAAAAAGCCTCACAACCAAAAGGCTTTAAAAAGGAGTAGTTTACCTTTTTACCTATCCATGCTTCCTCTGGAATACCACCATCCAAGGAACTTGAAGGCACTCTGTTTATTAGATAAACAACAATATCGACATCATCTGCCCAAAATTGTAAAGGCAATCCTGCATGCAATCTCATGCACCTTGCAGGCTCCATGATTGTTCTGTTCATCCTTTCATGATTGTTCTGTTCATCCTTTCTGACACACCATTTTCTTGTGGTGTTCTTGGAACTGTCTTCTCTCTACGAATTCCATGCTCTGAAAAGTACCTATCAAAATCTTTGCTGCAATACTCACCTCCATTGTCTGATCTGAGACACTTCAACTTCTTTCTTGTCTCAAGCTCAACCAAAGCTTTCCATTTCTTGAAAGTATCAAATACATTAGATTTATTTTGAATACAATAAATCCAAGTTTTTCTAGTTGCATCATCAATAAAAGTAACATAATAATGAGAGTCACCGAGAGATGATACCTGAGTAGGTCCCCATACATCTGTATGCAAAAGCTCTATTTTTTCACTCTTCTTTTCTTTCCCAACTCTGAGAAACCTGACTCTCTTTTGTTTTCCATAAATGCAATTCTCACAGAAATCCAAATCAATATTCTTCAAATCCAACAACAAATTCCTTGTGTGAAGAATCTTCATCGCCTTCTCACTCATGTGTCCAAACCTATGATGCCATAATGTTGTATCTGCTCCTTTGGAAGTTAAATCATTAACAGAGTAAGCAATATCGTTGCATAAATACAATGTACCAACCTTTTCTCCTTTTTCTATTACCAGGGCTCCTTTGGTGACCTTCCAAGTTTTATCTGTGAAAGTTGTCACACAACCTTCACCGCCTAACTGCCCTGTTGAAATTAGATTTTTCTTTAGATCTGGAACATGCCTTACCTCCTTTAATAGCCATTGGTTTCCATTCCACTATTTTACAAGAACCTTACCCATTCCAAAAATTTTATAGGGTTTATCATCACCCAAATGGACTTGTCCAAAATCTCCTTGAACATAGTCATGAAAATATTTCTTATCAGGTGTGGCATGGAATGAGGCCCCTGAATCTACTACCCAGGAATCAGTAACATTTTCAAAAGAAAGAATCAAAGCATCTTGTAACACATCACCTATCACATTTTCTTCATGATTGTTTTCTTGCTATGCGTAACCTTCTTTTCCCTTCCGAGATCTACAGTATTTCTTAGGTGTCCTTTCTTTCCACATTTCCAACACACTATCCCCAATCTAGACTTGGATCTGCCTTTCCTTGATTTACTGCGATATCCTGAGCTCTTTCCTCTTTCCATTATTTTTCCCCTAGACTCTGCACTCAAAGCAATACCCGATGTCTCACCAGATCTTTTCCATCACATTTCCTCGCTAAGGATAGCACTGACAACACCATCAAACTTTAAAGTACTAGATCCAGAGACAGAGTTACTAATGGCCATAACTAAACCATTCCAACTCTCTGGCAATGAGCACAGAAATAACAGAGCCCTAAATTCATCATCAAAGTTTACCCCTACAGAACTTAACTGACTGGTAACCGTATTAAAATCATTTAAATAGTCTGCAATAGATCCACCTTTCGACATCTTCATATTAAATAAACGTTTCATAAGAAATACCTTGTTTGAGGCTGAGGGATTTTCATATAGTTTCGCCAATGCCTTAATCAAACCCTCTGTTGTTGTTTCCTTCAAAATATTGAAGGCTACCGATGCTACGAGGCACAACCGTACTGTTCCGAGTGCCTTTCTATCGAGAATCTCCCATTCTGTGTTTGTGCTTATTGTAATTGACTGGTTTTCAACTAATACAGAGATTTCTACTTAGCCAACTTGAGATTCAAAAGGAGTTCTAATGTGTTCTTGTTCTAATTGCATCTTTTATTATCATATTGCAATGGTGTTTGTATATGTTACTCAGAATTCATCTTTGATGCTCTGACTTCCTATATAGATAAACTAACTGTGTTTTTTATAGTTTCACATGTGTATCTCTTGACTAAAACTCTAATATGCCTCAACTTCCATGTTAAGTAGATTTATTGGTTTACTTAAACTATTTTGACTCCATAAGCCCATTGTGTACTTGTTGATGTGATTTTCAACCTACATTTATCATCTATCTGATTATTACCCCACATAGAGTTAGACATCTATATTTTTATCAAAAATCATTAACCCTTTGAGAGAGCCTTCTCAGGTTGAGGATGTTAAGCTTCAATCGAAATATTGGTTTGAAACTGTTACATGCGATTGATTTTATTAGCAGCCTATCAGGTCCAATTTTTGATAACATTTTGGTGCGTTTGCTGGGAGTCTGAAGATTATATTTCCCGAAAATTTGAAGCTAAACTTCTGAAGGTAGTAGGAGCTTAGTGTTGAGATTCAACAAGAATATGAGCTTAGTGAAAAGAGTCGCCTTCACTAAGTGGGCCCGCAGGCTATTTTTGGCGCAAGTCTATTTTAGACTATATCTATTTTTAGACATGACGATCATATTTCAGAAGTTGCAGGATGCTATTTGTGGATGGTTGATCAAGTTGGAAAAATAGATGAAATTATATTTTTATAATATTGGGTGAAGTCTATTTATAGATCGCTGATCTAAAAATAGATGCATGTCGATTATTATTAGCTCTTAATAATAATCAAACTATAAACAACAACTTATTCTCTTGGAGCACTTCAGTTCAGTGCGCAGATGTGGCACATCAGTGGAATGAGGGAATTACGCAATTCCCAAGGGTTTACTAGAGCTAATGCATGGAGGAATCAGTTAGAACTCAAGTGGTAGAGTTATGACACAGTTGGAAGTAGTAGTTATGGAGTTGTATTTAGTTTAACTCAGTTAGACTCAGTTGAGCTAGTTGTATCTAGTCTAACTGGTTGATACACTAGTGAGAATGGAGTGAATTAATTAGTTAATTAATTCACAAATAATAACTCATTAATCAAATGAACAATACAGTAGTTAACTACAGTGCATGGCAGTTTCAGTGGAGACCCAGTGGAGAGGTAGGTGAAAGGGCAAGATAGACTATCTGTTGTGACTATAGAGATGCATTGATTGCATCACACACATATTGGAGATTCCAATGAGGATTGCGCAGTGCAAGCAAGGGTAATTCGAATTCATTCAGAGTTATTCTTCAGTAGGGATTGTGCGGTGGAGGCAGGCTAGCAGGAGGCAAAGATCGGTGCATGGATTTGAAAGATTGGTCCTGATTAGTGTATGACGATTGTACTATACTGAGAGCTTGTGATAAGATTTGTATGAGATTGTCATATGATTCCATGATACATAATATATAGTTAGGGTTTTCAGCTTCAGGCTTTCTTGGTTAAAAACTGTGTTATGTGCGATTGATTATTTTTCTTTATGCTTCACATGTGTGTGCAATTAATTTTTCCGCAAAAGATTAACAAGAGGAATTGATTCAATATTTTGCATAAAGTTAAATAGTGTGAGATTAGGTGAATCAAGGACATATGCATGCTTAGTGCATATAATTTCTACATGGTATCAAAGTGTTGTTGATTGAATATTGCAATTGTGAAGTGAGTTTGTGCTGGTGGACAATTCGAATTTGCTACAGAAGATTCTTGGTGCAGAAGTTGAGTATACATTGAAATGGCTTTCAATGGGTTGTGATTGGAGTATGCCCTTGATGGGAGCTCGAATTACATAGCCTGGAAGTATAGGATGGAGGTGGTCCTGGAGGATAATGGGTTAAAGGATTTCATCGATAGCGATGTTCCTAAGTTGGGATATACCAATGCTGCATTACTTGACACATGGAAAAAGAAGACAGCAAAGATGAGGAGAATTCTGTTGGAAGGTGTGAAGGACCATATTGTGTCCAGCCTTCACGGGAAAGCCACTCCATTCTTAATGTGGAAGGCTTTGACAGACTTGTTCCAAGGCAGTAGTGACTAGAGGAAGTTGGTGCTTAAAGATAAGCTCAGAAAAATAAAAATGGAGAAAGGCGACAGTATTCCAAAATACCTCACGAAGTTTGTCCACTACAAGGATGAACTAGGAAGTGTGGGGGTTACTATTGATGATGAAGACTTGGTGAGATTGGATCTCCTTGGGCTTCCGAAGAGTTGTCATAACTACGAAGACTCTGTCAATGGACGGGAGAAACTGCCGGGATGGGAGCGACTTTGGTCGGATCTTGTGCGGGAGGAGATAAGGCGGGGTACAAGGGATGGATCTTCATTGAAGAATATAGATGAAGAGAATTTTTCTTTGGCTGCCAAAGCAAGGAAAGGGAAGGGGAAGAAACATCCTTCAAAATCTGGTGCTAAAGGCAAGAAGCAGGATTTGTCCAAAGTGAAGTGTTTTCATTGTCACGAGCATGGAAATTTCGCCATTAACTGTCCACAGAAGAAGAAGAACAAGCAGGCTACTAGATTTGCAGTTGGAGAGGCCTTAGCCTTGCAATTTGAGCGTGATTTCTCCTTGATCTCTTGCTTGGTTTCAAGCTGCATGGGATCGGTGTGGTATCTTGATAGTGGTGTGTCTTTCCATATGACGGGGGACAAAGAGTTGTTCAGTGACTTGGAGGAGAAGGACCTCCATATGCATATAGAGATGGGCGACGATGGTCGGTATAGTGCGACTGGCATTGGGACCATTACCTTTTAGAGGGAGTCTGGTAATCCATTCTTGTTGAAGAAGGTTATGCATGTTCCAGATCTGAAGAATAACTTGGTCTTAGTCACAATGCTGGAAGACAGAGGTTATGATGTTGTTTTCAATGAGGGAAAAGCCTTCCTTCGACATAAAACAATGGGTCAAACCAAGAAGATATGGGTTTGAATTAAGAATCTCTACAAGATGAAGGTAGATGGCTGCGCTACAATGGTGGGCAAAGCAGAAGAAGTGGTGAGCCGGGATGAGGGTGAATTATGGCAGAGGAGATTGGGCCATCTTCACCATGGCACTTTGAAGATTTTGCAGCAAATTTCTACTGGACTTCCCAAGGGTACTCTTGCGCAGTCAGATCAGTGCAAGGGATGTACTATGGGTAAGTTTGTGAAGACCACCTTTCATGAGAAGGAGAACCATGCTTAGGTAATCCTGGAGAGAATTCACACAGACATGTGTGGACCGTTCTCGGTTGCTTCAATAGCAAAACACAAGTATTATGTTATATTTATTGATGAATATTCTCGTAGATGTTGGATATTTTTCATGCAGAAGAAGAGTGAAACTTTCTCAAAGTTCTGTGAGTTCAAGGCATTGGTGGAGAAGGAGTTGGGGAAGCAAGTGAAAACTATATGGAGCGATAATGGTGGTGAATACATCTTAGGCCAATTCAAAGACTTCTGTAGCAAAGAAGGAATTCGAAGAGAACTCATAGCACGTCATAACCCACAGCAGAATGGGGTTGTGGAGAGAAAGAACAGAACGATCGTGGGTGTTACACGAGCGACGCTGCATGACCAAGGCCTACCGATGCACTTGTGGGCAGAAGCATGCAACACTGTGGTTAATGTGAAAAACTGTTGTCCTCATAGAGTACTTGGCATGAGTACACCTGAAGAAGCTTTTACTGGTAAGAATCCTGATATTTCTCATTTTAAGATTTTTGGCTCACCTGTTTACATTCATGTGACAAAGGACGCCAGGAAGAATCTGGAGCCGACTACAGAAGTTGGGATATTTGTGGGGTACACAGAAACACCCCATAAATACCGTGTGTATTTTCCAAATAGTCGGATGACTGTTGTGCAACGGGATATAAAATTCAATGAGGTGAAAGCCATGAAGTTGTCGCTTGAGAGGGAGCTACACTTGCATGCGGAGGAGGAACTTATTGTTCCCAAATATGAGCCTCTGGATGTGGATCCGCCACAGGAGGATATTCATGGAGTGTAGGAGTCCACTCATGCAGAACCAAACATCAGACAAGGCAGAAAGCGTACCACAGAAGCTGAGAGACTGAAGCTTGATGCGACACAGAATGTAGGAGTCCCTACATCACAACGCATACAGAGACATTCACCTGACCGATTTACTGGATACATGGCTCTTATGAGAAAGTGTATCGTGAAAGAGCCATCTTCTTTCGAAGAAGCAATGCAAGAGCCCACATGGGTAGATGCCATGGTGGAGGAGTATGACTCCATTGTCAGAAACAGTTCTTGGGAGATTGTTCCAAGGTGGGTGGTAAAATCAGTTGTAGGATCAAGATGGATCTACAAGGTAAAGCAAGTTGCTGATGGGAGTGTTGAGAAGTATAAGGCAAGATTTGTTGCCCTGGGCTTCTCACAGATTGAGGGGATTGACTATGAAGAAACCTTTGCACCTGTCGCACAGTATTCTTCCATACAGACCAGACTTGCTCTCTCAACGCAGATGGGTTGGCACATTCATCAGATGGATGTGAAGACTGTGTTCCTTATTGGGATCATTGAGGAAGAGGTGTACATTGAGCAGCCTGAAGGATTTGAGATCTTCAGTAATGAGTCGCATGTGTGCAGACTCAAAAGAGCATTGTATGGGCTGAAGCAAGCACCACGTGCTTGGTACACATAGATCGACAGCTATTTCACTGGACTTGGCTTCACCAAGAGTGAGGCGGATGCAAACCTATACCAAATTGTGGTTGAGGGTAAGATTTTAATCATTGTACTTTATTTTGATGATTTAATACTAACAGGTGATGAGCAGTTGATACACTCATGCAAGGCAGATCTTACAAAGGAGTTTGAGATGAAGGATTTGGGCCTCCTTCATTATTTCCTTGGATTGGAAATATGGCAGCGAGAAGGTGAACTGTTTGTGTCTCAAGGCAAGTATGTGCGGGAGATACTAGAGAAGTTTCACATGCAAGGCTGCAAGCCTATCGACACTCCTCTTCCAGGAAATTGGAAGAAAGAGGATGCTACATTGGCAGAGGTAGTGGATGCCACTGTTTATCGACAGTTGGTGGGTTCGCTCATGTATTTAGTCAATAAAAGACTGGATATATGCTATGCGGTGAACCAGCTTTCACAAGCGATGGTTAATCCTACCAAAATCTTTTGGAAGGTAGGCAAGCATGTCCTGAGATATCTCAGGGGCACATCTGAGTATGGTTTATGGTATAGATAAACAGATGACTTGAAGTTGCATGGCTTCATGGATGCATATTGGGCAGGAATCCCAACAAACATAAAGAACACATCAGGAGGGATTTTTAGTATCGGGTCTATGGCAGTTTCTTGGTACAGCAGGAAACAAAGATCCGTGGTACTTAGTTCAGTGGAAGCGAAATACATGGTAGCAAGTCAAGCTGCATGTGAGGCTATCTAGATGAGGAAGATCCTAGTTGGTTTGTTTGGTTCACATTTAGATCCCACAGTGATACATTGTGATAATCAGAGCTGCATTAAAATCTCGGTTAATCTTGTGTTTCATGATAGATCTAAACATATTGATATGCGGTATCATCATATCAGATATTGTGTGCAGCAGAAGCTCATGTTGCTTCAGTACATTCCTACGAAGGATCAGGATGTAGATATTCTAAAGAAGGCGCTCACCAGGAGAAAATTCGAATACCATAGAGGCAGGATCGGGGTGAAGGATATTCCCTATCTTGTTGAGAGGGAGTGTTGATATTCAACAAGATGATGAGCTTAGGGAAAAGAGTCACCTTCACTAAGTGGGCCCGCAGGCTATTTTTGGCGCAAGTCTATTTTTAGACTATGTCTATTTTTAGACATGACGATCATATTTCAGAAGTTGCAGGATGCTATTTGTGGATGGTTGATCAAGTTGAAAAATAGATGAAATTATATTTTTATAATATTGAGTGAATTCTCTTTATATATCGTTGATCTAAAAATAGATGCATGTCGATTATTATTAGCTCTTAATAATAATCAAACTATAAACAACAACTTATTCTCTTGGAGCACTTCAGTTCAGTGCACAGATGTGGCACATCAGTGGACTGAGGGAATTACACAATTCCCAAGGGTTTACTCGAGCTAATGCATGGAGGACTCAGTTGGAACTCAAGTGGCAGAGTTATGACACAGTTGAAAGAAGTAGTTATGGAGTTGTATTTAGTTTAACTCAGTTAGACTCAGTTGAGCTAGTTGTATCTAGTCTAACTGATTGATACACTAGTGAGAGTGGATTGAATTAATTAGTTAATTAATTCACAAATAATAACTCATTAATCAACTGAACAATACATTAGTTAACTATAGTGCATGGAAGTTTCAGTGGAGACCCAGTAGAGAGGTAGGTGAAAGGGCAAGATAGACTATCTGTTGTGACTATAGTGATGCATTGATTGCATCACACACACATTGGAGATGCCAATGAGGATTGAACAGTGCAAGAAAGGGTAATTTGAATTCATTTAGAGCTATTCTCCAGCAGGGATTGCGCAGTGGAGGCATGCTAGGAGGAGGCAAAGATGGGTGCATGGATTTGCAATAATGGTCCTGATTAGTGTATGACGATTGTACTGTACTGAGAGCTTGTGATAAGATTTGTATGAGATTGTCATATGATTCCATGATACATAATATATAGTTGGGGTTTTCAGTTTTAGGCTTTCCTGGTTAAAAACTGTGTTATGTGCGATTGATTATTTTTGTTTATGGTTCACATGTGTGTGAAATTAATTTTTCCGCAAAAGATTAACAAGTGGAATTGATTTAGTATTTTGCATAAAGTTAAATAGTGTGAGATCAGGTGAATCAAGGACATATGCATGCTTAGTGCATATAATTTCTACACTTAGGAAGCTTTTCGAGGCTGCATCTACCTTGGTGACTCCATTCATAATTTATATGATCAAAGGTGGCTTCGAGAATGAGATACACGAGGAGTAATCCTAACCCAGATCCACCTACCATCGTGGACAACCTAAACACCATTTCTAGAGGCAATCAAGGCATTTCTGAAATATCAGGTACTCCATCACATTCGAAATCCTTGTCCTCTAAAATTTTAAGAAGTCCTGAAGATAAAAGAGTTGATGATAAAATTCAAGAGGTTTTGTTTAGATCAGAAAGTGAAAAAGATCTAATTAAAATTTTCTTAGACTTGCATAAAAGAGGTATTGATACCTCAGCTCTAGTAACACAGGAAGACAAAGAAGAGTTTTGGGAAGCTATTACTTCTAAGTTGTTGTTGGAAAAAAAGTCTTTAGAAAATTTGAAAGAGCTTGATCCTTTTGAAGTCTTATTGAAAAGAAAATTTGGTTTACCTCTTCCAAATTGGAGTTCAATTGTTAGTGGACCACAAAGACCAAACAGTCCTTCTCATAGCAGTTTTTCATCCTCTATTTCTGCCATCCCTAAAGCTACTACAGTCCCTTTAACCATGGCTAGAAATATACCTCCTCCACCTGCTGCACCTGCTAGATATGCCCCTCTTGTTATTCCAACTGTTTTACATGACCTCCCTAACAAATATGCTGCTAGAATCAAAACTTGGGGAAGTGATGAAAACATTACAGCAGAAGAACATGTGGACCAATTTAATGATTTTATAGACAGGGAGGAGGTGGATGATGAATGTGTTAAGTTGAGGTTTTTTGCTCAGAGTTTTACTAGTGAAGTTAGGAAGTGGTATAAAGCCCTTACTCCTAGAATTATTCATAATTGGAATGAGTTTGAAGATACTTTTCTGAGAAAATGGGGAAATAGAACTAATCCAGTACAAGCCCTCACTGAGTATAGCACTTTGAAGAGAGTTGTTGATGAATTTGTTCAAAACTTTTCAAAAAGGTTTAACAAGGTGTATGACTCTATTCCTGCCCATTTGAAAACACCACAAGCCTTAGCTCAGACGAGATATGCTGAAGCTTTTGAATATGAGTTTTCTATACCACTGAGCGAAAGAGAATCCCCATCACTTTCTGAAATGAAAAATGATGCAGTGAAGGTGGAGGTTAATTTGATAGCAGCTAAAAAGTAAAAAATGGGTAAGACTAAGTTGAAATAATAAGAGAAGCCTTCCTCCTCTACCTCTCAGGATAAGCTGGATTCAATGATGAAAACAATGGAAAAGTTTGTGGATAGATTGGCCCTTGGGAATACCTCTACTCCTCCTGCACAACATGAACCTCAATTGAGAAACCCTCAGTTTAGGAGACCTCAGAATCAACAAAGACCAAGGGAAAATAGAAATCAGTAGCCTGATCCTCTAGTGAGACCTCCTTTCCAACAGAACTTGGTTGATGAAGAAGATGATCCTGAAATTCTTGAAGAGTCTATTCACTGTTTAGATGAAGAAATGTCTGGAATTTTCTTGACTAAAGAAGAACATGATCAATCAAACCAAAGAAATCATGGAGAGGAAACATCGTATTATATAAAGGGGTATCAACATGCTATTTTTGAGATGCAAAAACAATACAATCTTAGAAATGGAAATGTGCCTACCATTGAAAACAAGAAACAGCTAAAGAAAGATAAACCTAAGGTTGCTGATGGAAAGAAAGATGCTCCTAAGGTTGCTGAAGGTAAGAAAGATACACCAACTATTCCTCCTATCAAAGAAGCCGAAAAATCTATTTCTATTTTTAGCCTTGAGAATGAAATTTCTAAGATTAAAATATCAGTCCCTTTTGGTGAGATTCTCGAGGTAAATGAATATAGAAGTAGGATTGTCAAAATGTTGAATTCACAACCAGGAGCTGCTAATATCTTGAATGTTCTAGAAGATCATCCAACCATATACTTGGGTCCAAGACTAGAAGATGAACAGAATGAGGAGGTGCCTCCTTTTTATGTGAGCCTTAACATTCACGGCATGACATTGCATAATGATATGTTGGATTCAGGGGCCTCTCACAATCTTATGCCCAAAGTAATCATGGAAAGAATGGGGTTAGAAATAAATAGGCCATATAAAGACTTGTTTTCTTTCGATTTGAAAAGATTTCAATGCATTGGTTTAATTAAGGATGTTGTTGTTGGTCTAATGCAAGTTCATGCTAAGACTGTGGTCATGTACATCGTGGTAGCAGACATTCCACCAAAGTTTGGTATGCTATTATCAAGGTCATGGGCAGCGAAAATCAAGGGTACAATGCAGATGGACCTTACTTATGCTACCATTCCTGTTTTTGGTGAGAAAAGAAGATTGTATCGAGAGACAAGAATGGCCTACATAGTGAGTAGTAAAGACAAACCCCAAAATTTTCCAATTTATGCTCTTGATACTGAACTTGGTTGTGCTATTCTTTTCAATGAGTTTACTAATGAAGCAAAAGAGGAGAGGAAAGTAGAAAATCAGAGTTTTGAAATTCGGCAGTCTGAAAATCAGCAAATAGAAGATTAGCAAGTTAGTGATATGGAGGTGGAAGGTTGGTGGTCTCTACATTTTTATGGATCAGAAAGCAGAGAAGGAGCAAGAGCAGGGATTTGGATCACAAGTCCAAGTGATGAGAGTAAATTATTTTCCTATAAATTGAACTTTGATTCCATGAATAACATGGCTGAGTATGAATCCTTGATTTTGGGCTTAAAGGTTTTGAAAAGAATGAATGCTCATTTTTTTTTTTTTTGGAGATTTAGAATTAGTCATTAAACAAGTTGAAGGTGTTTATCAAACAAAGGATATACGTTTTAGGGCATATAGGAACTTGGTTTTGGACATGTTGGAAAACTTTCAAGCTTATTCATTCATGGTCAAAACTAGAGAAAAAAACTCCATTGCTGATTCTCTTGCTGTCTCTGCAAATCTTTTCATTATTCCTATGCATTCCAAAGAAAAATATGAGGTTGAGATTCGCCATAGACCAACTATCCCTGATAATATTACTCATTGGAAATTTTTTGAGGATGATCAACAAGTGAAGAAATTTATTGAGCTGAAAGAAGAGTTTGAAAATATAAAAGTAGATCAGAAAAATATGCTTGTTGAGTCTAAAGGGAATTCTGACGTTTTGCAACTAAAGAAAAATTCCATACCAAAAGGACTCATACCTCTTGAATTTTTTTTATTATCAGAATTATGTTTTTAAATCCCCTAAAATACAAGCTGATGATGAAGAAGTTGAGAGCTGTAACCTTGGTACAATAGCTATTCCCAAAATGATTAAACTTTCAAAGTTTCTTTCAGCTGATATGAAGTTTAAATATATTGAAATGATGAAGAGATTCATAGATGGGATTGCTTGGAATTATGTTGATTTGAAAGAATATGACCCCACTATTATTCAGCATACTATTCCCATAAAATAAAATGAAAAGCATTTCAAGCAGAAGTTAAGCAGGATCAATGCACTTTTCATGCCATTGATTGAGAAGGAGGTCAAAAAACTCTTTGATGCCAAAATCATTGTCCCTATCAGATTTTAAAATTGACTTGCAAACTTGGTTCCAGTTAGGAAAAAGAGTGGAGAAATCAGAATATGTATTGAATTCAAAAATTTGAATAAAGCCTCTCTAAAGGACAATTATCCTCTCCCAAAGATGGACCAAATTTTGTAAAATATTGTTGGTTCTCAGAGAATGTATATGCTTGATGGTTTTTCAGGTTATAATCAGATCCTTGTACATCCTGATGATCAGGAAAAAACAGCCTTTACTACACCATGGGGTTCTTTCATGTACGCGAAGATGCCATTTGGTCTCATGAATGCAAGAGCTACTTTCCAAAGGGAAATGGAAATTGATTTTTCTGAAGAAAAGAACAAGATGGTGGTTGTATCTTGATGACATAACAATCTTCTCAAGGAGGTAAGAAGATCACTTGAAACACCTAGAAAGAATTCTTCTGAAGTGTAGAAGGTTTGGCATCTCTCTAAATCCCACCAAAAGTATTTTTGATTTAACTTCAGGTAAATTACTTGGACAAATCATTTCTAAATCTGGGATTAAGATTGATCCAAATAGGGTCAATGCAATTCAGAAGGTGGATTTTCCAAGAAGCAGGAAGGAGATTCAATCTTTCCTTGGAAAGGTAAATTTTGTAAGGCAATTTATTCCTAATTTTGCTGAGATTGTGAAGGACATAACAAGGATGTTGAAGAAGGGAGTTGAAATTAAGTGGAAAACAGAATAAAAGCACTCATTTGAGGAGATCAAAAGGGCACTTACCCAAGCACCGGTATTGATCAATCCTGATTTTTCAAAAGAATTTTTGGTTTTTACTTTCGCATCAGACAATACTATTGCTGGATTTTTTCTACAAAAGGGACAACAAGGTATTGAGCAGCCTATTTCCTTCTTTATTAGAACATTAGCTAACTTTGAGTTGAAGTATAATATATTAGAGAAGCAAGCCTATGACTTGGTGAAGGCTATCAAATATTTCAGAATTTATATTCTGCATTCTCATATTGTGGCTTTTGTTCCTAATACTGTTGTAAAAGACATCCTCACTCAAGCCGATCTTGATGGTAAGAGGGGAAAATGGATTACTAAATTGCTGGAGTATGATATAAAGATTAAGCCAACAAAATTGGTCAAAGGGAAAGGCTTAGCAAAATTGATGGCACAGTCAAACTTGTATTGCCTTGACATAAACTTAATTGCAAAAATATTAGAAATTTCAGATGAGGAAGAAGAACTAGTTCCTATTGAAGAGAAATACATCACTTCAGATTGGTACAAGGAGGCTGTTTTTGTCCTACAACATCATAAAGCACCTACTGATCTAACAAATTCTAAGGCAAGGTTTGTAAAGCTAAAATCCTTGAGATATTTTATTTTTGATAGAAATCTGTTTTGGAAGGATACTGGCGGAATTTTGCTGAATTGTTTTTTGGAAGAGGAAGCTGATAAATTAATTGAGGAGTTCTACAAAGGAGATTGTGGATGTCACCATTATTGGAAGGCCACAGTGAAAAATATTCTTAGAGCAGGGTATTATTGGCCTACAATGTTTAAGGATGTCTACAAAAAGATTGATGCCTGCCATGAATGCCAGATTTTCAATGGTAAGAAGAAGCTTGTACCTTTACCTTTAATGCATATCTATGTGGAAGCACCATTTCAGCAGTGGGGGTTAGATTTTATTGGAGAGATTCATCCATCATCATCAGGACAACATCGTTGGATTCTCATAGCGACTGATTACTTCACCAAATGGATTGAAGCAATGCCAACTAGGCAAGCAAATAATTCTGTTATTATTTCTTTTTTAGAAAATAATATCTTGTCTAGGTTTGGTTGCCCCATGAAGATTATAACTGATAATGCACAGGAATTTAAGTCTAAGAAGCTGATCAATTTCTATCATCAATATCATATTACTCTTGGGCATTCTACTGCATACTATCCACAAGGTAATGGTCTTGTTAAATCTTCTAACAAGAGCACTGTGAGGATCATCAAAAAGGTGTTGTAGGAGAATAAGAAGGCTTGGCATTTGAAGCTGAAGTATGTCTTATGGGCTGATAGGATATGCACAAAAAGGTCAATTGGAACCTCACCATATGAGTTGGTATATGGGGTTGAGGCCATTTTTCCTACATCTCTAGGGGTACCTGTCATGAGGCTGATTCAAGGGTTAGAAGAGGAACCAAATGCAGTCCAGAGGAGAATCAATTAGCTAATATCTCTGCACGAGAAGAGGAATGAAGTTTATAACAACAATCAACAATCTCAAAATAGAATCAAGAAGACATTTGATAGGAAGATTAAGGAAGAAAGTTTTCAAATTGAGGATGAAGTGCTGAAATGAGAGGCCAAAATTGAAGAGAAATGCAAAAATGGTAAGTTTGAGAACTGATGGAAAGGTCCTTTCAAGATAGTTGCTTTCCATGGAAACAATACTTACATACTGCAGGAGATGGATGGAAAATCATATGCTGGAGGACCTGTCAATGGCAGGTTTTTAAAGCATTACTCCTCCTAAAAATCTGATTGATCATTCATGTCATTGTACATATTCCTTTTTATGATTTTTTTCTGCTAATAATGACAAGCTAAATCAGCGAGCTTGAGCCCGAGGTGAAGTCCATTAGAGCTTGAGGAGAAAGCTTGACAATTTCAAAATTTTTCTGTTTTGGTCAAGAAAATGGATAGCAGCACTGGAACTATTGGTTCTTAGTGTACCACAAGGGCACACTATCCCAAGTGGAGCCACTTTTATCACCCAAAAAAAATTTCAAAACATCATTGTGTCAAGTTTTTTTTTGGTCATGGTTCAAAATTGGGTTTAGAAGTCAATTTAGGATTTGATCAAGTGTAGGTTAGATTTTCATAAGTTCAAAGCCCATCCTTAAGTCCAAATAAAGTCCTTTTTAAGGTGCATTCATAGTCAAGTATCCATAATTTCCATTTGTGGGTCATTTCCTAAAGTTTCATGTCAAAACTAGTCAATTAGCCAAGAAACCTCATTTTCATAGCGCCACTAGTTCAAAAAATTTGATATGTGCTACGAAAGGTGCTAATAGTTTCGTAGCGCAAACAGGGAAAAATACACTATCGGCGCTACAAAAGTGCGGTTTCTAAACTGTCTTGTCATTTGAGCTGAAATATGTTAGAATCTATTGGGAAATGGTAGGTTAGTGGTATGATTAGTCAGTTAATGATGAGATTCAGTGTACTTACCCATGTCGCAGTCATCATGGTCATGATAGGGTATGAATGAGGCATCATTCAGTTATGAGATGACATTTTAAATTCAAAATCCTTGCCTAATTGGTCATTCTCGTTTCCCTTGCCTCCATTCGAGTGTCTAAGATATGAAGTGTCAAGCCAAACCTATGGCTATTCCATACAAAGGTTTTCTACATCTTAATCAAGCGAGGCTGATATAAACTAATCAAGCGAGGCTGACAGGTTTTCTGTGAAGCATGGCAGATAAAAGAAAGTCCACAGAGGGGGACACTTCTTAAGACATGAGCCTGAAGATATGAAGGCCATAATTGAAGACAAAGCAGTGATGGAGGCGTTCAGAAGAGTAGGTTGGAAATTTTTAGCAAAAGACCGTGCTTATTGTAATTGACTGGTTTTCATCTAATACAGAGATTTCTACTTAGCCAACTTGAGATTCAGAAGGAGTTCTAGTGTGTTCTTGTTCTAATTTCATCTTTTATTATCCTATTGCAATGGTGTTTGTCTATGTTACTCAGAATTCATCTTTGATGCTCTGACTTCCTATATAGATAAACTGATTGTGTTTTTTACAGTTTCACATGTGTATCTCTTGACTAAAACTTTGATTTGCCTCAACTTCCATGTTAAGTATATTTATTGGTTTACTGAAACTATTTTGACTCCATAAGCCCAATGTGTACTTGTTGATGTGATTTTCAACCTACATTTATCATATATCTGATTATTACCCCACATAGAGTTAGACATCTATATTTTTATCAAAAATCATTAACCCTTTGAGAGAGCCCTCTCAAGTTGAGGAGGTTAAGCCTCAATCAAAAGATTGGTTTGAAAAAGTTACATGAGATTGATTTGATTAGCAATGTATCAGGTCCAATTTTGTGATAACACCAGGAACCCTTCTTTCCTGTGAGTTTATCAGCCAAATAGACCTTCAGCTCTAATTCCAGTGGTTAGAAAATTGTATATTATAGAGAAATGCAACAAATAAAATATGCGGAAAACACAAGCACACAAAACACATAGAACCAGAGAGACACAAATATACTTGTTTCACCGAGTTTGGGCTACGTCCACCCTGAACAGCCAATCGTTCCTTTCTATTATCCAGAAAAATGAAAAGACACAACCTACAACAGATCCGCTGTAATATCCTATGTTCTCTCTCACAATCTCCCTATCTGTTTCTCACTCTGAGAATACACATAAAATACATAGCCGCAATACCATACCCTCATACAAGTGAGGGGTTTCCTTCTAGGGAAAAAAAACCCTAAACTAAACATAAATTCTACCGTCATATCATCTGCCTAATGAACGGCCTAGATTGACTAGAAATTACAATACTTTTACAAGGCAATTTTACATCCATTTTTAGCTTCGGGGGTGTTTCCCTTGAAATCCCCCGCCAGGGGGGGCTCCATAAACTTGCAGCTGCCCCCCCATGGACCACCTAGACATCGTACAATTATGGGCATCATTGTTGCCCCATTTAAGGTACAGGGTCCAATGCTGTGATACAAAATAAATAAGATGATTAGGCTACACACCCAACATTAATCACCTCTTCTACAGCTTGGATATTTGAGGGATCATATCCAATTATGATCACAAAGTCTTCCAAAGACTTAATCCTTGAATCCTTGGCCAAAGAAGATATGTTTTCCATCTTGAGATGTGAGTGGATAATAGCTAAAGCAACCTGCAATTTGGACAAACACATAGCAGTGTTAGTGAGTGTGGATGAAATCATTTCACTTGTCTACTTTTGCATATCCATTTTATCAAAGGGATGTATATCTTTAATATCAAATTCAAATGCAGTATTTGTATAGTCTGCTGATGTCTTTCGTTGTGGGATCTATGCTTGGAGAAAATCCAAATGCATTTTTCCTTTCTCAGAGTCAAAGGCTGATAGCAGTCTACTTTGAGAGCTGGAATTCTACTTCCAGAACTGATTATAAGTACTGATCTTCAAAAATTCATTCTTCAATTTAATCTCCCTAAATGTATCAAATATGGTCTTCTCTTTCTGCCCTATAACAATTGTGCTGGTTTGAATAACTTGTTGTTGATCCTATGAAGAAGTAGAGGTGGTGGAAGAGAGTGTGGTTTGAATACCTACTTGTGAGGAAGTAGGTGTCTCCTTGGTGAATATAATAACTTCCTGCTCAGAATTCTTACTTGGATTTACTTTGGGATTATTTTAGTTGTTCTTGTACATGATTTTGAACTCTTTGTTGGAAGTGTCAGTCACTGATGTTGACTCTTCTTCTCTGATTCTTTTTCCAGATTTCTCATGTGTAATAAGAGTTTTTGATGTTTAATTTGACACCAATTGTTCCTCAACCTCTTATAGAGTGTTCTCAGTCCATTCTAGCTGGTTCATGTACCTCTCAATCTCTGGTCTGTGGGTATGAATGTAAGGTGTATATTTGTTCTCTACCATTAATTTAGAAATGGTACCCAATGGATCATATGACCATGTAAAACTAAGGTTGAATTTCATTTCTTTCAGCAATTCATCTGCTTCTTCCCCTGCTGTCTTATTGTTACATGTGAAAGGTCCTATTTTTTGTTTTTTAATCCTGAATTGAGATTTATTCTTGGTAGATACAAAATGGACCTCATCGGCATTGAGCATTTTCCTGATGTATTCTAGAGAAAAAATCCTCATTGGGAGGAATTTTGGGAGCTTATATGGGGCAAGCTCACATCCATAAATCCTTAGCTTTGTGTAATTATGGTAAAGATACCAGTCTCCTGTTTTAGTTTGGTTTGATAACTGCAAGATTTTTCTGATTTCTTCACTGATTCTTGGCTCTGAATTGCTTCTTAGAAGACTGAGTGTTGGATGTACAAACAGTTATGTGAACTATTTGTATGAGTATTCTTTCTGCTCCTTTATTACCATTGTAGCCCAAAAGATGAAAGATTTTTTATTTCCATCATCATCCAACGTCTGCAATGAAAACTTGAACCTATCTCCCTGAAAATATTAAAACACATATACTAAAACAGAGGCATATTTAAATATCTCCTCAGTTTGGAACTTGAAAAATTGTTCATGGATGGAATCTGCAAGGAATTGCTTGAATTTGAATAATATGGAAGGCTTGGAATCTATGGAGAAAATAGAAAGGAATCCTATAATGGCCTCATCTACCCACTAATCTGAGTAATAACCAAGGATGTAGGAGATAACTATAATGATCTGCTTGGTTCTCTTAGGGAAAATGGAGGATGGATAAGGAAGGTTCTTCTTGGGTAGTTGGGCATCTTCATCTAGAAAAAGCTCAAAGGTTTTAGCCCTTTTTGCAAATTCCAGCTTATGATATATTTCAGTGAGTGCTTCTTGAGAAAAAGGGGTGGGATTCTTTGTGGTAGGGGCATGCATCATTTGGTCTATGGCTTGGGCAGTTATGGTGATTAATATCTTTCCTGTAGGGGAAATAATAGCTCTCTGACTGGGTACATAACAAGTTTGATACTTCCTGATGAATTTAGGGGCACTGTGAGTGTGGGGAAATATGCAATGGGGAAAATTGGACTCCCATAGTCCAATATCATCAAAATTTTCAATGAATTTGTCTTCAAGCCAGCAGTAAATTTCAAATAATTCAAGCTCACACAGGGTTTCATGGATTTTGTAATCCTTGTCCGCCAAAGGTATACGATCCAGGTCAACTTAGGGATGGAGCAATGGATTTATAGGTTCTTCTCGTCCTTTCTTCTTTGGAGGCATGACTAGATCAGGTTTTATGGTGAATTAGGGTTTTTGATGGATGAATGGGGGTTGGGATTGTGTAAGAGCTCTCAGATTGGTAAGAAACTGTGACAGTTGCAGAGAGTACTTCGAAAGTAATTAGATTTCCTTTTCTAGCACTATGTCAACCTGTAGAAAACATGTACAGAGTAGTTAAAATGGTAAGGTAAAGGATTAAAGGCTAATAAGGGATGAATTTATATACAATTCAGTCTATTTCCCGTTGATGGTGGCGCGGATCCATTGGATTAACGGTTAGAGATGAATTAAATTCATCAATGGTTGTATTACCAAGGGAAGACAATTAATTGGAAACGGTATAGTACAGGTGGTGTGACATGATTGGCATTACATATTTATGGTTTTTACATAACGGGGAAGCTGCCTTTCGGAGGGGGTCCGAAGTGGTAAGAAATTTCGGTAGGGGTGGGGTGTGAAATGACGAGAGGCCGCCATGTTAGCGTGGGCCCGAAACTCAAAACCACTTATTTTGGACCCCCCGCAATGATAACGTTTAGATGGAGAGTGGGGGCCAAAAAATGATATGGGTTGTCGAAAGGAGGATCGGGTGATCGGATGATGGGACAAATGGAGGGGAGTTAATCGTGTAGCGATGGAATCGGCTAAGACGTTTTGTCGAGTAGCAGGGGTTTGATAAAAGGTAAAAAACTAGGATAAGGGGATAATGCGCCAATTTTTTTTTTCATATGCCAAACCTTTTAGACCTAGGATAAAACTTTTATTCCTATGAATTCTCATGTGCATGAAATAACTTTGTAAGTTTAAAAACTTAGGATAACTTAGGATAGATAGCATTTTCTCATCTTATCTCTGTAGGGTGAATTTGAGCTAGCAAACCAACCTAACCTTTTTTAATAATAATCTAACCTCCTCTATCACTTATTTATCCTATTGATTTAGATTATACTGTTGAATCAATCTCATTTTCTACGTAACTATTGTTTTGTCAAGATTAAACAGTTTGACAAATATTTATTCACTAACCTAATTAACATGAAATTCACAATTGTTCCATCATGACTAAGTTGTATGATTGGAAAAAAATCTAGTCATTGTGGCATTTTAGACAATATGAACACAATCTTATTGGATTTTTAACATAAAAGAAAATAATTTTAACAGTAGTGGCTTTAAAATATGCAACACTTTCAATATTATTTCTCTTTTTCTTTTATGGGGTTTTATTCTCTTTTTATTCTTTTTTTCATTTTTTCTTCTTTTTGAGTTTTTCTTCATATTTATTTTCTTTTTGACATACCCTCTTTTGATTTTCTTTTTTATATATAATTTTTTTTTTTGGAAATCATTTGCAAATTGAAAGTAATTTACAATGTAAAATTACAAATAATGACATACTCAATCACCTTGAGATCCTATAAAATATAGGACCCTAACAATGGCTCCAACTAGGGATGGCAATTCTTCATGTGAAGTGTAAAGAACATATTATTAGTAGCCTTGAGTATCAAAATTTTGTAATGTCTGAATCTGATTTATTTTGTTGTTAAGGTACTTATGATAGTTTGTCAATCAGGGCTTAGGGCCTTCTCTGTTGGCTTCAACTACAATCAACAAGTTATCCAATCAAATCAATATAGATTGTGATATTTACAATGATGTAAGAAAAAAAATTATGCTAAGAAAAGCAGTGCTTCAACATCTTGCCATTGACAGGACCACCAAGTAACTCTGATCCATCTAGATCCTTGAGGAAGAATGCATTATTTCCCCTGAAAGCATAAATAATGTATGGTCCTTTCCAAAGGCTATAAAATTTACCATGTTTACCTTTGTCTTCTCTCTTGGAAACCCACCTTAGAACTTTGTCTCCAACGTTGAAATCATTTGATTTAGTCCTTTTGTAAAAAAAAAATTGACATTTTCTTGAATTACTTAAGTTTTGTTGTAGACCTCCTCCCTTCACTGCTGCAACTGAATTATTTGATTTATTCTTCTCGGTACATCATTTGGCTCAAACGGTAATTCTTGTATTATCTTCATGATTGGTACTGTTAGACGGACTAATCCCTCTCGCAGACAAGAGCGATCTCCCTAGTATCCTAAGGATATCTAGAAACAAACAGATAGATGTAGACCATTTTCTCTAGACTATTTTCTTACAAATTATTAATTAACTATAGGAAGATTCCCCTACCTGAAGTCCAACGCTTTTTTTGGTATTCAATCCAGTCGCTCCAGAATTTACCGATCTAATACATAATATCTGCAATCAAAGACAGGCAAACGAGATCAAAAGCATCTGCGAGATACAATAATTCAAAAGCATAAATATATCTTAGTGATCAAGGAATCCAAGAATTAAATTATCCAAAAGATACATGAACAACTTAATGAGAAAATAGAATCCATTTGTATTAACTTTGAATAAAAGAAGAAACCTTACAATCGTGATGCCTTGATGTTTGTACAAGTTCTTCCGAGGTCCCGAACAGTCATTTTCCTCAATTTGACAAGACTCTGACTCTCTTTATCGGCATAAAGCTATGGCCATGAGTTCGTAATCTTTCTCATGCCAACTATGCAGAATATGGAGAGTATGTTTACTCAGCAATTCCTCTCAAAACTATGAATTCTAAGTACTCTCTCCAAAGAAAGAAGCAAGCACTTAGTACAAAATAAAATCTATAATCTGCCTTTGAGACTAAATCTTGGCCTCAATTTATAGCACAAGGGAGGTAGTTTCAGTTCCAAAAAGGAAGGGATAAAGCCCTCTCATCATGGGATTTTAGCTCCAAAAATCAAGGGATTACTCCATTCATGAAGGGATAATGGTTCATGAATGGAAGGGGCGAAGCTCGACTAGATAATGCTTCTAGAAGGCCCCAGCTGGGAGAATATTCGACCAGCTGGGCTTCTAGAACTTAATTTTCTCTTTTTTTACCTTTTACGGGGGTCTGCAATTTTAATGAGCTTTACGTGCGGGATGTACCACATTTTTTATAGCAATTAGCTGCGGTACCACAGGGAATGACTAGGAAAAGTGTGGGAGTATGCTTTTTATGACTTTTAAGAGCTTCTTCCAATTCCAAGACTTGATTTGGGAAAATTTATGGATTTAGACTTCTAAGGAAGCAATAAATAGGTAATGATGAACCCATATAGACAGAAAAATGTCATGGTGACAAATTTCGGTGTAACAGATTGCCCCCTAAAGTGAGAAGTCTGAAGAATTTTTTTGAAGAATTCTGAAGAGTGAAGTGCTTTATCATCCTGAGGATCGGCCTGTCGGCACATCGGTCGAAAATTGGAAAAAAAATTCAATGAAAGCATACATACATACATACATACATATATATATATATATATATCATCGCTGAGGTAGGAATTCCCATACTCAGATCAAAACTAACTATATGTTCTGATACATAAATGATTTTAGAATTACTTGAAGTAGTAGACACAGCATGGACGCAGCCATCTGTTATGAATAGTCTACTATATGATGAATAATAAAACTCCTCGCAGACTGGATGGTGGAAACTAGATCCAGGGTCTTGATTTCCGCTTCTCGAACTAGTACGAATCTATCCATGCGATTGATCGTGTCGAAGTTGAACATGGTAGAAACCACTTGATTACCAGTCAATGCTGTGAACGGTTAACAAGTGTGAGAGAAACCACCAATAATGAAAATGGCTCTCAAAGCACTCAGTACAATCTATGAAATGTGAATTTGTGATCTGAAGTCGAACATTTCACAGAATAATTTGATCGAAGGTCAATGATGCAACCTATCGTCAAAGGCGAGAAACCTGCTATTAAGGCATGCAAATCCCAAGGTACTGAGAGGATTCTAGATCAGATTTCTAGATGATGAGCTGTTGTCGATAGAAATTGATCTGTCGTAGGAAAGCCCGTGACACAAAACCATTAGATCAATTTTTGAAGAAATATATAGCAAGGACTGACTCAGGGATGGTCAACGTGAATGGAGACAAATGTTTGCAATGAATGGTTTATTTAACTAATCTCTTGAACACATAACGACACTGCAGATGGTTTGGTGACGATTGTCCTAAAGCTAATACCCAGAAACCAACTGAAGACTTTCAATGTGGTTTGATTAACTGTTGGTCAAAGGATTTTCCCAACACAGACATCAATGTGACAAAAGTGTTGTGTTCAAGAGTGGTATACAACTTTTTAAAATGAAGTGTGACAAGTGGATTCATTTTCTCTCTTTTCCCCCACCATTTCTGGCAAATACCTCTTTATTTCTGACAAGCTTGAGGAGGATAACATTTGCTTGTAATGTAAGCTCATCCTTCGGATGACTTAGTATTAAAATCGAACCCTAAGAAGGAGTGGGTCGTTCCTGTTTATAATTGACAGGTCCTTTACTGTTAAGTTTTAACGAGTCCAGTATAGGTGAAACTCAGTGTTTTTTAGTTTTGGGAGTCAGAAGAAAAACTTAAGAAAACTCCGTGGTTGTACTTTTTCGTAAATTTAGTCTCTCAAGCCCGAAAAAGGATAAAATAATGCAGGAGAGAACTCTATTGACTATGATTAGTCAACGTATACCTTTTTCGTAAATATTCCATTTCAGTTTGGAAAAGGGGTAAACTTATACTGAAGGGACAACTGTTCATTTCCTTTAATGAGTTTGAATAGTCAAGTACTCAACAATATTTTCATGTTTAGAGAGTCTGAAAAGGGCTTAAAAGAGAACTCCATGCTTTCGCTTTTTCTGTAAGTTTTAACAAGTTCGAAAAAGTGATAAAAATATACTCATTGGTTTTGCTTTTTCTGTAAGTTTTAATGAGTTCGAAAAAGTGATAAAAATATACTCATGTGGTGTCGCTTTTTCACAAGTTTTTAACGAGTTTGAAAAAGTAACAAAAAGTATACTCATTGCCAAAATGGTTATTTTACCTGAAAATCATGTATTCTACACAAAAAACTCAAAACATTAAACATACTTGTTTTAAATAAGTAAAAATAATTTGAAAAAATACTTTTCAAAGTGAAAAATAAATAAAATATTATTTTATTTATTCAAAAAACCTTATAAAAATGAGTTAAACCAAGCCATTTTTACCATTTTCATCCAGAGTGAAAGTTGAGTGCTTTTGGTAGAAAAAGTTCCGAAGGAGATATCAGAAAAACTGACCGTCCGAATCCAAAACCGTCGAGTCCAGGTAATCCACAACTCATTTCTCTTCATTTTTGTCCATTTACATTTTCATTTTAGGCTTTAAAATAATTTTTTAAGAGAAAAACAAGTTCAAAAAATCACCCTCGGGGTACCGCAGGTAATACATACGGTACCTACAGAGCCTGGTAATTTTCCAAAGGAAAATTATCGGACTCTCGCACTTTTTGTGTATAACTCGCGCGGTAGTTCGCACTATTTTAATGCAAAAAGTGCGGAGGCACCGTGAACAAAATTAAAAAGTTAATTTATCTTAAATTAAGCCAAATTTTCCATTTTGATCGTTTCTAATCTTTTAATGCATCCATTGCAGAGTATCCACGATGCTTGAATGGAGAGAACGTGAACATGAAGAAGTGGATGAGGCAGCTATTGGAAGTTTTCCCACACAGTGTGTATTGAGAAACTGTGGATTATACAAATATTGGGCAATGCAGGGCATGAAAGCTCAAGTAGAACTATTGACATGGCTAGTGAATAGGTGGGATGTTCAAGAACAATGCTTCATTATCGGTGATCACCGGCTCGAACTTGAGCTGGAGGACATTTACTTCCTTACAGGTTTGTCCAAAAGAGGAGAACTTATTTCCTTGTTTGGGACTAGGCAAGGTGGCCAGCCTGTAGCTAGCTATCAACAAGAATTTTGTAACGAAGAGGCTGATTCAAAAGACAACTGAATCGATATAAAAACCATTATTAGCCTTGAACTAAAAGTTGTTGCGTTCACAATGACCAAATTGTGTGGGAGTGCAGCTCCACATGTGACTACTAAAGCCCAGATGCAGATAGCAGCTGAGTGCTACAGAGGCACCATCTTCAACTGGTGTGAAGGAGTATTGGCTAATGTAAAAGGCCAATTGGCCAGAGCTAAGAACGTAAAGTTGAAAAACTTTGGATATGGAGCTATCGTAGTTTCTTTTGCTCTAGAGAGGATTCTTTCTCTTGGCCCCCAGATTATCTCGATTGATGCTGGTGGGGTCAGAGAGCCTTGGATGGTCCTCTGGGTGCAAGTGATGGCCCATCATAGTGAGGGTGTTGATATTGTTCGATCTTCGCCATTGAAGATTTTCCGTATGCAGAGATAGATTTCCATGGTGATCCTCATACGGCTCTTCCTCCCGGAGCCCAATGGGACGAGTCAAGTAAATAAATCATTTCGATGTGTTTCTAACTCTAATTTTTTGTTTTTTAAATCATCCAATATTGATGAAAAAAATTCAAATGTAGATGTTGGTCCACAAAGACCAGCCAATCTTCGTCGATTTGAAAGGAAGTGAACATATCCTATCGCACTGCCAAAGAATCAAGTAGCAGAGATTATCATTCACTTAGAGAAGAACCTGGAGAGGTTGACCAGAGACATACCAGAGACTAGTATGGACGATATTCCTTTGCACCTCCAGAGGCATGTTGCTGGCGTTCCTGGCCAGTTTCAGAGATATCTGCGTAGAGTGGCACGAGCTATAGTGTATTATCATGATCATCACCACAGATAGTGGATGATTATCGCAGGCCATTGTATTTTGCATTTTGTATCACTACTTTTCGTATCATAAGGTGTTTTAAACCTATGATCCTAGACGATGTAATATTTTTTTGAACACAAACTCGATCTATGATATGACTACTTTCGACAACTTATCTTGTTCAAAACTTATCGAATACTGTTTTAATTTACTTTTTTAATGCCGCAAATGTCTATTTATAACATTATTAGCTAATGCATCAACCAATCTATTTGAATTTCTTGGAATGTGTTAATATTCAATGTAATCAAACTGCCTTTCCAAGAGAGGACCCTTCAAGAATAATCTCAGTAACACTGGGTTTTTAATTGTGTATACTCTGTTTAAGTGTAATACAATGAGTTTTGAATCTAACCTTATAATCAAATGTCGAATGCCAAATGAAATGGCATCAGATAATAACTCAATCACTGTGCTATATTCTGCAACATTATTCGTTGTTTGACCAAGGCTTACCCCATGCATAGAAACTAACTCATCGGTGGGTGAATAGATAACCCAAGTTGCAAAAGAGATATTCTGTGTATTACGACAGGCACCATCAGCAAAACCAATGTAGGATTGAAGTGATGTCGACATCTACAATATCAAGAGTAATCAAGATAAGCAGGGATAGTAGTCAACGCAAAATTAAACTAGACACACTCATATAATCTAAAGCAACTAAGCTAGAAAAATAACTAATCTACCAGTAAGATCTTCACACAAAATCAAGCATAATATCTCTTCAGATAAAGTCCATTTCTGGGTATATCTAAAGAGACCCCATCATAATCAATCAATTTGAAAGCCCCTTTTGCAAGCACTCGCTTGACAATATACATTAGGGGAATTTTGAGGTCTAAAATGGGCCTCCTAAGGAAAATGTACAATCAAAATTAACTTTATGAGAACCAATCAAATTTTAAGGGATGACATCATTCCTAATGGTTGAGGTGGCATTGCTTGAGTTAAAGGTACTTACTTGTCACATTCTCAATGGTGGATAAAAACTCATGGTTAACCATGGTAGTGCTCTAAGTACTTTTAAATTCAAAGTAAAGTACTCATAATAAATGTCATTTTACACTTTTTAAGTAAAAATATATTATTGTCATTTCATATTTCTTGAAAGAAACAATGTATATCCCTATACATTTATTATATTATATTATATTATTTTTATATAGTATATTAATTACATGTTATTATACAATTTAAATAATATAAATTTTAATTAATAGCATATAATATAATTAAGATTTTATAGATTTATATTTATATTTTATTTTAAGTTATTTAAGTACAAAGAAAAAATGCATTAGTTGTTTAATGATAATGATTTTTTCCTGAAAATTTCATTCTTATTTATAGTCACATCAATACAATTTTTTTATTAATTTTATTTTGGTACAACTTTTGAATTGAGTTTAACTATGGTTACATGGATTGTGGTGCAAAAAGTGAATGGAAAATTCATAAATATTATTTTATTGGTTTAGCTATTATTTTATTATTTCCTTAGGAGGCCCATTTTAGACCTCAAAATTTTCCTAATGAGGACCGTGCCACATGGGTTCGAATTTCCCAGCTCCTAGTTTATCATTAGCTTGGTCGTATACCAATACTAGGTCGCCCTCTGAAAAAACACGAGGTGTAACACTTTGATCGTACTGAGCTTTAACGTGTTTTTTGTGAGCTTCGACTGCCAATGCAGCGGTGCGACGAGTTTCATCTAATTGTGCCAGATACAAAAAGCATTTTTCCTCCTCAGAGATAGCTGGTAGTAACTCTATGGCTAATTGGAGTGACAGTATTTCACATTCAATCGGTAACACAACTTCTAAACTGTAGTCCAGTTGAAAAGGAGTGAAACCTGTTGCAGTTTTTGCTGAGGTTCGGTATGCCCAAAGTGTCGAGAAAAGCATAGTGTGCCAATTCGATTTATGAATTATGATTATCCTTTTAATCATAGTGGTTAAAAATTTATTGACAGCTTCAACCTGACCATTAGCCTGTGGGTAATATGGTGTAGAACTATCATGGTGCAAGCCAAGTTGGTCGGAAATTTTGGTCATCATAATGTTTCGAAAATGGTTCCCATGATCAGTAACGATAGCTTGGGGTACACCAAATTTACCAATCACATGACTGAATAAAAAAGTAGCTGTAGTTTTTCCATATGCCGCAAATGTAGGCATCGCCTCGGCCCATTTGGTAAAAGAATCTACTGCGAGAATAATATACCCATGCCCCCTGGCCGAGGGAGGGTTACATGTAATGAAATCAATGCCCCATTTTGAAAAAGGACCGACAACAATTATGGGGTGAAGAGGAGCTGGTGGTGCACACATTTTCAGATCAAATATCTAACAATTGTGGCATTTTTGGGCTGCAAGAATGCAATATTTAAATAACGAAAGCCAAAAATAACTAGCGCGCAATATCTTTTGGGCTGTGGCATACCCTGACATATGACTGCCACATGCTCCATAATTACAGTCATTTAAAACTCGTTCAGCCTCTTCATGGGTTAAACATCGTCGAAATACAGAATCCACACTGCGATGATTATAAAGCGTGTCTCCAACAATATTATACTGCTGAGACTGGTAACGGATCTTTCGTCGCTGTGAACGTGAAAGCTCAGGCCGAAAATTTGGGTTTGGAGATAAATGATTATATCTCCATACCAAGGATCTAACGTACTAATAAGAAACAAAGATTCATCAACGATTGGATGTTCTACCACAGTTTTTGTTTCAGTATTTGGAAAGTCACACATCAGTTCGGCGAACACTAGTGATTTTTTTGATTTGGATTTCTCAAATTCTAAATCAAACTCTTGAAGGATGACTATCCATTTAGAGTATTTTCCCCCGAGCAGTTGCTTAGTCAAAATATACATCATTGGGTTGCAATTAGAAATCACCGTTGTTTTTCGTAACAAAATGTAATGACGAAATCATTGGACAGCTTGAACTGCTACCAAGGCCAATTTCTCCACATGCGAGTATTTGATCTCTGTTGGATTGAGATTCTGATTGAGATAGTAAATCACATGTTCGTTGTGGAATTCATCTTCCTGAACTAATACCATTCCAATAGTGGAATCAGAGGCTGCTAAGTATAAAAAGTAATCCTGGCTGTAGTTTAGTGGATGCAATAACGGTGCATGGGTCAACTAGTGTTTTAGAGCATCAAAAGATCGATCAGCGATCTCATCCCAAACAAAAGAAATATTCTGCTTCAAAAGCCTGGTAAAAACTTTGGTTAACTTGGCATAGTTCTAGATGAATCTACATATAAAGTTCGCTTTCCCTTGCAAACTTTGGAGTTGGAGAAGTATGGAAGGAGGAGCTAAATTGATAATAGCCTCAACCTTCGAAGGATCGACACGAATGCCCTATTTTGTAATGACAAATCTCAGTAATATAACAAATTATACACAAAAAACACACTTGTGCGGATTCAGGCGAATCTTATAATACTTACATCTCATAAAAATCGCTCATAAGTGAGTTGGATGATCTTCCCTGCGTAATGAATGAGCAGGTAAATCATCGAGATAAGGTTGCACAATGTGTTTAATGTCATAAAAAGCATAGGACATAGCCCTTTGAAAAGTTTCCCCAACATTCTTTAGTCCAAAAGGTAGTTTACAATAAGAAAATGTTCCCCAAGGACAAATGAATGTTGTTTTTGGTTGATCGGCAGGGAGTATGTTTATTTGATTGTATCCAGAAAATCCATCCATAAATGAATACATTTAATTTATGTACAATATTCAATGATTTGGTCGATATAAGGGGTCGGATAATTGTCTTTAGGACAAGCTTTGTTAATATCCCTATAGTTGACACATAGTCGTATTGTTCCTTGTTTTTTAGTAATAGGAACGATGTTAGATACCCAATCTGTTAACGGGATAGATAAATAAATCTTGCTTTCAATAATTTCTCAACTTCGGCTTTGATAGCGGCAGCCTTTTGTGAATGTATCAGACGTAATTTTTTCTGATCGGTTTAGCATCCGGGTAAGTTTTGATTTCATGAACAACAATTTTGGGATCAATTCCTGGCATTTCTTCATAATACCAGGCAAATATGTCGCGAAATTCTTAAAATGGGGCCTTATATGTAGCAATCTCATCTAACGTACAAGAGGCACCTATATGAATGTTTTCCATAATTCCCGATTTTACTGATATGTCAATAGGAATCGTGGAAGAAATATTCCCCAAATTCACTTCAGAATATGAATTTGTGATCGATATCGGATTATGGGGTTCCTTGACATAGTCAATTTGTAGGTTTTAACCCTGAACAGAAATTATCTACACACGAATCTTATAACATAAAATAAACAATAGCGAGAGCATAAAACGTAAAACAGATAAACACAGAGATTTTCCCCTGGATCCCAAATCGGGACAACCAGCTTGATTTTTCATTATATTCCTTTTAGTGTTACAACACATATATATACATGCTGAAGCATACATAAACCCCAATCCATAAACCTTGGATTAATTTCTCATAGTTCCTTGTGGGATCTACAAAAAATGCAGGAAGTAAGAACCTTCGTGCCCCAAAACCATGTACAGCTATGCACAAAACTACATGGATACGGACTACACGAAGATTGAGACCAAAAATTTTGCCAGGCGGCGCCGGGACACGACGGGGGGTTGCACGCCCCACTGACCCCATTGTGCCCGGCGCAAGGGGGCTCTCATTCCAACGCGTGATTAGTACAGAGGGAAGAATAAAACACATACCCAACATTCTCCCACGTGTTGTTTTCTTTCCACAGGGGGCCACAGGAGAGCTTAGTCATTGGCCCAATTCTTCAACACCCATTGTTTCTCTACACCAAGAGAACTTCTGAGTGCTCACAGACTTCGTCAATGCATCTGCAACATTCTTTAAAGTGTCCACCTTTACCAGCAACACCCTTTTAGCCTCAACCATATCTCTAACAAAGTGATATTGAACATCAATGTGCTTTGTCTTTGAATGATAAGCAGGGTTATTAGCCAAGAAAATTGCACTTTGGCTATCACAGTCTATCCTTATAGCTTGTTGTACAAACCCCATACTTGAACACAATCTCTGCAACCAAATTGCTTCCTTGCTTGCATGAGTGGCTGCTATGTATTCTGCCTCTGTAGTTGAAAGAGCCACTACAGACTGTCTTTTACTCATCCAACTGACTGCGCCTCCAAATAAGCTAAACACATACCCACTTGTAGATCTTCTTTGGTCCAGATCTCCAGCCCAGTCTGCATCAACAAAACCATGAATGTCCAACATTCTTTCCAATCCTGGTCTTCCCTGGTAGCACAAGCCATAATCACTAGTACCACGCAAATATCTAAAAACCCGTTTCACTATTGTCCAATGCTCCTTCTCTGGGTTTGACATAAACCTGCTCAATACTCCCACTGCATGTGCAATGTACGGTCTAGTACATACCCACGCATACATTAGGCTACCCACTTTACTTGCATATGGATGTGCACTTGCATATGGATGGGACATATGAAGCTATAATCCTCTTTTAGCCTAACGACGATGGCAGGACAGCATTCGTGAACATCTTTACACCTCTCGGGAATAGGAACACTCACCGGTTTACTATCCCGCATATTGAACCTCTGCAATATAGTCTCGACATACTTCCTCTGGTTTAACCAGAGCTTCCTCTTTGCCCAATCTCTCTTAATTTTCATGCCAAAAATATAGTTTGCGGCACCAAGGTACTTCATGTCAAATTTGGAGAACAGTTGGGTCTTCAAATCTTGGATAATTTCTTTGTCATTTCCAATCAACAACATATCATCCACATACAAGACCAAATAAATAACACAGTCACCAATTAATTTAAGATAAACAGAGTGATCCTCCTTGCTTCTGGTGAAGCCAAGTCCCCATATATAGGTATCAAATTTTTGATACCACATCCTTGGTGACTGTTTTAACCCATACAGAGACTTCTTCAACCTGCATACCAGTTCTTTCTTACCCTTCACCATAAAGCCTTCAAGTTGCTTCATGTAGATCTCCTCTTCTAGATCCCCGTGAAGAAATGCTGTCTTCACATCCATCTGTTCTATCTCAAAATCAAATGCAGCAGCAACAGATAAAAATAATCTAATAGAAGTAACTTTGGCAACAGGAGAAAAAATATCACCAAAATCAATTCCCGGCACCTGGGAATAACCTTTTGCTACCAATCGAGCTTTGTATTTCTCCACCTTGCCTTCTACATTCATCTTCTTCTTAAACACCCCTTTGCTCCCGATGGGCTTCTTCAGTAGGCACTCACGGATCCATGCATGTTTTGTGCAAGGATGCCATTTCATCAACCATGGCCTCCTTCCCGGGATTTTCCATCCTCTTGAATCTCACCGCCTCCCTCACACGGTTGGGGTTCATCAGCTGGTTATAGTTAAGGAAAAAGCACAGACGAAAGTAGATGGACTATACCTTTTACGAGTTGCCTTCTTTCCCGAACTGATCTTCTTAAAGCTGGAGTTTGTGGCTCATCATCTTCTGAGTCTTCTTCTGTTGTAGAGTCTGATTCATCCTCCTTTAGCTCAAACTCTATCTTCTCAGGTTCCTTTGGTAGGACTTCATGTTTAGCAACATCTTTCACTTCTCTAAACACCACATCTCGACTGTACACAACCTTCCTTGTTTCTGGGTTCCAAAGCTTGTAACCCTTTAAACCATCCTTATACCCAATAAAGATGCACCTTTGAGATTTATTATCCAACTTGGTCCTTTTCTCCTTTGGAACATGTACATATGCATCACATCCAAATACCCTTAGATGTGAAATAGAGGGTTTCTTACCAGTCCATACCTCATGTGGGGTCTTATCCTCCAACGCTGATGAAGGTGATTTGTTAACTAAGTAACATGCAGTCTCCACTGCCTCTGCCCAGAATTCTTGTCCTAACCTGGTACCACTGAGCATGCTTCTTGCCTTTTCCATCAGTGTTTTGTTCATTCTTTCTGCAACTCCATTTTGCTGAGGTGTGTATGGAGTAGTCTTCTGCCATGCTATACCACACTTCTTACAGAACTCTTCAAATTCCTTCTTATAGAACTCCCCACCATTATCTGTCCTCAACGCCTTTATCTTCTTCTCTGTCTGGTTTTCCACCAGAGCCTTAAATTCTTTAAATCTGTCAAAGACTTCAGATTTCTTCCTCAAGAAATATATCCATGTATTCCTTGAAAAGTCATCTATGAATGAAACATAGTACACAGACTTTCCCAGTGATGGAACTGACACAGGCCCAAACACATCACTGTGCACAAGTTCTAATATCTTGTTTGCCCTCTTAGCACCAGAAGGAAAACTCACCCGATTCTGCTTCCCATATACACAATGTTCACAGAAATCGAAATCCAGAGAAAAATTAGACATACCTTCTACCATACCATCTCTATGTAGTATCTGAAGGCCCTTCTCTCAAATATGTCCAAGCCTTTGATGCCATAGCATGGTCTTTTCTCCAGAGACAGCTAGACTTTCCGTCCCATGCAAGACCATGACCCAGTACCGCGTTCAATAACGATTGCTACCTTTAAACTTGTACCAGTTCCGGTCAGACTCCCGCATTAATACCGATTGCTCCCGAACCATCTTTTGACATATTTCTCGAACCTTTGTTTACACCATCTGTCCATCTTCCTTCGTCGAGTTCGACCCAATGCGGGAAAATATACCAGAACACCAGGAAGTGTTCTAATCCTTCCACCTTGCAGCTTCAGCTTGACCTTTCCACGTCCGACGATTCCGGCCTTCCTATCATCCCCTAGGAAGACATCACCACCATCATATTTCTCATACTCGCAGAACCACTCCCTATGGGGAGTGAAGTGAAAGGATGCACCTGAGTCGATCAACCATGACTCATGATCTACATGTGTATTTGAAGAAGAAGCCAAATACACATCCCCACCTTCATCCGAGGTGGTTTTTGCCTCTGCAGAAGGAGCATCATCAGATCCCTTTCCTTTCTCGGGAGCTTTAGATCTGCATTCCTTTTTGTAGTTTCCTTCCTTTCCGCATTTCCAGCACACCTTTACAAACTTTCCAGGAGATTTAGATCTCCCTCTAGATTTAGATCTCCCACTCGAAACCTTATTCTTGTTTCTGTTCTGGGACCTTCCTCGTACAGATAAGGCATCTCCATTCTGACCCTCCATATTTCTCCGTCTCATTTCCTCCGACAGCAAGGGTGAGACAATGTCATCAAAATTCAAGGTAGTTGTATTGCTACCTATTGCAATAACCAGACTGTCCCACGAGTCTGGTAGAGAACACAACAAACTGATGCACTTATCTTCATTTGAGATTTTAATATCAACAGATGACAGCTGACTTACCACAGTATTGAAGGCATTCAGATGCTCTGTCACCGAGTCTCCATCCTTCATCCTCAGGTTATACAGCTTTTTCCGCAGGAACAACTTATTCACCAGAGACTTAGATTGGTACAAAGACCCTAGCTTTTCCCACAAGGTCTTCGCCGTAGCTTCCCTAGATACATTCAACAATACTGAATCTGAGACACACAACCTTATTGTGCTTTTAGCCTTCCGATCCAGTTTCTTCCAGTCTTCATCTGACATTGCCGTTGGTTTAGTACCTGGATCTACCGCGATCCACTGATCTTTATCCACCAGCAGATCTTCCATCTTGAGCTTCCACAACTCAAAAATATGACCATTAAATTTCTTGATCTCTATCTTTCCGCCGCTCGCCATCTTCTTTCACCGCAAGAATCGATCCCGCAGATATCCCACTGAACAGGGTCTACCACAGGCCCGAGAAAAAAACCCTCAACAACAAAGGCGTCCCCTTGAAGCCGAAACAGCTCCGATACCAAATGTAGGTTTTAACCCTGAACATAAATTATCTACACACGAATCTTATAATAGAAAATAAACAATAGCGAGAGCATAAAAGATAAAACAGATAAACACAGAGATTTTCCCCTAGATCCCAAATCGGGACGACCAGCTTGATTTTTCATTATATTCCTTTTAGTGTTACAACACATATATATACATGCCGAAGTATACATAAACCCCAATCCATAAACCCTGGATTAGAACATAACCGTAGTTCCCTTGACCGGATCTACAAAAAATACCAGGGGCCGAAAACCATCGTACCCCAAAACCATGTGCAAAACCATGCACAAAACCATGGACGTGGACTACCCACCGGAAATTAAGGACCAAAAAATTTTCGCCGGGGCACTTCCCCGAACCCCGACAGGGGGGGCTACCGCCCCCCTTGTGACCCCCCCATTGCGCCCAGCGCAAAGGGGGGGGCTGTCGCCCCCCCTCTTACCCCCTCGCGCGTGCTTAGTCGTGGAAAGAATATAACACATACCCAACACAATTGTAAAAATAGATGAAAAATTATCTTCGAATCTATCAAGCTTAGGTAAAAATGATGACTTATGATGGATATCATCCCATGGTAAATCATCTATGGACAAGAATTCACGAATGTTTTCGTCAATATAAAACACTTCTTTAAAAGGATCTATAATTGATGTTATAGCTGATTTTGAAGGTGAAAATGATTCTTCATTGACCACATTCATTGGGTCAGAATCAGTTGATGGTGAATTGGAAAATGACTGTACTTCTTGATATGCTAATTCAAATGGACTCAAAGGCATCATGCCATCAAAAAAATCCAGTTCTGATTCTGAGGGCACTATCCAAGGATCATCAAATGGAATAGCGCTTGATGTAATCATATTGATATTAGCAATAGTACATGGTACGTTAGGCGGAGGCAAAGAAAAAGTTCCAAACAAAGAGAAATCTTTGATTAAGCCTAATCCTACATCCTCATAAGGGATAGTCGTTTTTCCCACATGCTGAATACTATTCGTAGAAGCTGGGTCGAACGAATAATATGAGAGCTGATAGAATTTTACAATATTTCCTTGATGAGGAAACGTGATTAATTGAAAGAAGGAAGACACGATAGCAGTCACAGCATAAGACCAACTTCGACCCAGAAGAAGGTTGTAATATAGAGGGGCATCAAATACTTCCACATCTAAATTAACGGTTTTACCTTCGACCTCTATAGGTAGATCCTGCAAAATTTTGAATGGATGGAATCCGCTTCTGTCAAAAGCTTTGAGGATTGTCGGTGATTGGTTAAGTGTCAGAGAACCAAGTGATTTCCAATATTTTAACGACATAATACACATAGAAGCTCTTTCACCAATAACAATATGAAAGCAACGTCTGTTTTTTACCAGTACTAGAATATGAAAGGCCATTTCATGAGGGAGTTGTGGTGTAAAATTTTCTAAATCAAAGACTATAAGGTTTGAATCTTGAAGATATACTGCTCCAATTGCTGATAAGAGTAATTTTCTTTGGGCTGGGCATGATTGCTACACTTCCAAAGTCAACATTGCGGAAGGAGATATTGCCAAATCCTCGACAATGTTGTAATTCTGAGCAGCTCTCGCATGTGGATTGAAAGATGATTTACGAAGTACACCTTTAGGAGGCGGTTTGATTACTAAATTAGGATTCGGTTTCTCGATGTGAAGTGGATCGGAAACCAAAGGAGATGCAGTTGGTGCAGAATTAGAATTTTCTATTTCTTTACCGGTAACGGGATTTTTACTACCATAATCTTGTGATCGAGTCGCAACCATTACTTGAGACATCATCAAAATATTTGTTGATGTATTAGAAGAAGATCCAATCATTTTACTATCTTGAACTAGAAAGGGATCCTTCAAGACAGCGGGAGTGGGTGAACCTTTGATGAACTTAGAAACTTCAGCCCTATGTGGACATTCTTTAGTGAAATGATCCTCGTCACAGATAAGACAAGGATAAAGAGGTTTCTGTTTGTCATCAGTTGATTCAGTTTTATCAGTTTTTTCTTTAGGAGATGAGGTTTGTTTATTCTTTTTCTTCCCTTTCTTCTTGTTTACGGATTTCAACTTTGTAGTAGATGAATCTACAATGTGAATATCGGCAATAGTTTCCAAGGAAGATTCTCCTTTTGGTGAATCAGGTAAATTTATTATAGGAGAAGTAATCTTTGAATATTTCTTCTTACTCTTAGTTGCACTAACTGAACCAATTACGCCATCAGTGGCATGAGACCCTGAAGGAGTTTTTTTTATCTGACCAAGACACGGTAAAACAGGAATTTTCTCGTACAAAGTTATGGACTGGGTATATACCAAGTCTAGATACTAAGCTTGAGAAATCACTTGTTTTTCCGTAACAATTCCTGCTTTGGCTACATTTTCAGTGATTTTTGGTAGCAATTATTTGACAAACCATTCTCCCAATATTTGATCCAGGATAAAAAAAATTACCAAACATCTTCTACGTCTCCATTCATGAATATGATCTGATATGTATGTAGACGTAGATTGTTTTATAGAAGTTAATAATTTCGTGCCATTGTCGTATCTGATTGGCAACTGAAAATGAGTTAAGAAGGTGTTGGGATCTTTTGATTTAGCAGATTGGCATACTAAATGGCAAGGAAACATATAAACGAGTCTTTAGAGTTCTAGGATCTAGCCCTCCTAGTCTCAGACAGGGATCTCTCAATTTTTTGCAAAGATATGACTTGTTTGCTTGTAAAAGGTTGATTTTAGGCTAGTTATTAAGCATGAGTTTGTTTGATTGTTTGATGGGACATGATGATATAGGAAGCATAGATAGGAAAGGGAAATCTCTAAGTCATTGGGAAATGGAGTCAAGTAGAAGTTTGTAACAAGTTTTTAGATGAATCAGGGGTATCAAAGGGAAATTTTAACTTGGCTGTTGGATCTACAAAGTCTTTCAGGTGAAATGAAATGAACATTAAGGGTTTAGAATGAAAAGAAGAACTAAGGGAAATTAAGAATCCTTAATTATATGTACTTCTCAACAAAGAGACTTAAAACATTATCTGAACATGAAGATGCATTCCATAGACAGGGCTAACCATAAATTCTATAAATCACACTTTAGAAAATAAAAATTTCAAGACAAACTTTACAAATGAAATCAAGGAGTCGAGGAGCGCTCTATTTCATCAAGGATTTCACTTGCAAGGATAAGAAAACATTCAAGATTCACAAATAACTACATTCATAGAAGAGGGAACTCCTAGACAATCTTTGATTACATCTATAAAGGCCTTCAAAGAAATTTTTCAAGCAAGAACAAAGGGCATGATAAAAACAGACCTCTTTGGCAGACTGTAAACAATGGTACTTTCAAGGGAGACTTCAGAAACAATTTTCAAGAGGCAGCAAGTAAACAGGGAAAACCATAAATCATTCTTGAGACCAACTATTTGAACTATTCAAGAAATAAACAAGCATAAGGGTTCAAGAGAGCAATTAA
Source organism: Pinus albicaulis (assembly GCA_034641835.2). Classification (NCBI taxonomy): domain Eukaryota; kingdom Viridiplantae; phylum Streptophyta; class Pinopsida; order Pinales; family Pinaceae; genus Pinus; species Pinus albicaulis. Next base: position 1,418,610,017 of record CM076584.1, on the reverse strand, counting down.
GAATTCTCTAGAATTCCTCAGCAGAAGAAAACATAAAAAAGTGAAGAGTAAACAGGTCTAAGGTGCTTCTAGGAGACATTTCTTAGCCTAAACTTTTTACTCTACTGCAGTAAGAAATTATGAAAACAGAATGGAAAACAGGTAAAATATTAACTGATTATAATACTTCACCAACAACCAAGCTTAGGGATCCAATGACAGAGCTTTCTCCATCAACAAACATGTCAAAACATCCACAGGTTACAAAACATCAAGTTTCTTTCAACTTCAGCAGAACTATGTATTACTTCAAAGAGTTATCAAATTCCCAACATACAATGAGTTCGAATGAAGTATTTATGCTGCAAATGAGGAGGTGGAACCATCTAGGGTTCAAAATGTTATTAATGACATAAAAAATGAACTCCTATCCTTAAAAACCATGCAAGGCATAAGGTAGGAATGTCTCTCAACTACTTCTCTATGTAATAAATCTATCTTTACTTCCTGAGGATGAAATAGTTGAAAACATTGACTTTGAGGCCTTTTTGTGTCTTTACATTAACTGTTCTGACAGTTTAAAATATCTTCTTTTGTTTAATAATTGTTTATTTGCCTTTTGAGACATAAAGTAAGCCACATGTGGCAGTTAGATTTATTAAGGGAATAGCTGGTTCTGTTGATGTATTCGAGGCCCTTTTTAGGCCTGTCTTGCCTTAATTTAATCATTAAAAGTGTGTCTAGGCCTAATTTGTTTACCCTTGGTTTGCCTTTTTAATTTATCATCGTTGTTCCTTTCCCTTTATTCACTGCCTTAGACCTTTGTTTATTTGTCTTTATCCTTTCACCTTCAGCCTGTATAATCATCCTTTGCTGACCCTTTAATACTTCTCAGACTTATTTTGAAACTTTTGTTCCTCTATCTTTTAATTAATCTTCTTTGATTTTCCAATTTAAACCTTTAAACCTTCTGTCTTCTAACTTTGTTTTCTTCTTTCATTGTGTGTAGGGTTTCCTTTGGTGCGCCGAAGGGTTTTGTGTCTCAACCAGTGGTTATGAAAAAACTGATTAAAACCTTTGAAATCCGACCTCGTTCTGTCTCTTTCTGCATTTTTCAAGCTTCGAGGGTTGTCACCATCATCCCTGTGTATTTGGCCTTCATAAAACCTGCAAACAAACAATCAAACCATTATAATAATCCTGCGTATTTGGATAAACTGTATTGGAGGCGTTTGGGAGGGTTCGAGAGCAGTTGCAGAGGAACAGGATATGCATGGAGGGAGGGTTTATGGGCGAAAAAATGTAGAAAATGGGTTTTAAAACAGTTTTGGCGTGAAATTTGGGTGAGAGTGGTTTTGAAAAAACCACTGGTAGTTTTCGCGTTGCCCATGAGCGGTTAGCGGTTTTGCCCTGGGGGAACGAGATTCCATTCATCACTCACCACGTGCCCCTCGCAAAACTGCTTTTTTCACGTCGATTTGGGTCGTTAAACCCCGGTAAGAGATCTCGTGCGAAAATGCATCTGCGTCGTCAGATCTCAAGGCGTGAGATCGACGCCGCGGGTGGAGCCCGAAAGCAGGGTGCAACTTTGGTTGACAGGAGTGGGATACAGGTGGCGGGCGGAGATTGGACAAAATGGCGTGGGAAGGAAGGTGGGCCAAAGGAGTGACGTCATGTGCGGGGACCGAGGGGTATGGATGGGAGAAATCGGGGTGTGCCCCCGCAGTGAATATCATCCATTCATTTGAGTTTTTCTGCGGCTCGATGAGTCAACTGCGGGGGCACCAGAGGTTTGACTTGTGGACAGAGAATTGCCCCCGCAATGGTTTAAGCGCAGTTGGATTGGACAGATCTACGGCCAGGATTGATGCAGGGTTTGATAAGTATGACGGGGGAAATACAAAGAAAAACGCATTTTGCAAGGGGCGCAGGGGTAAAATAAAAGGTAAGGGAAGGGGGCTAGGGACTTGGCGGGGAGAAGGTCCGGTCCCGTGGGTAAAAGGAGGACCGGGGGTAAATATAAAAAGGGCTAAGGGTTTAATAATTAGTGCAAGGTCGAGCCCTTGAGTCACATGTAAAAAGGGGCTGGGGTTCAAGCCCGAAGGGGCTTTAAAGCTCAATGTGTTAAAAAATGGTCGGAATAGGCTAAAACATAGGCTTTTTGACCTTTTTAAGAGCTTCCGATAAGGGGAAAAAGAGTTTTCAAAACCATATAAAGGAATTATGATGGTTTGGAGGGGTTTTTGATGATTTTAAAAGGGTTTTTTAGGGAAAATGGAGGATAATGAAGAGGGAAAAAAGGAATTTTGAGCAGGGAAAATGACTATTTGGATAAGTGAAAATGAGTGAAAATGGGAAGATATAGCCTGAAAACAACTTCTTTTTGAGATGGTAGGATAAATTGAGGATTTAAGTGAAAATATTCAGTGAATTGATAGGCTTAGGATAATGAAGGCTGTGAGATTTCTAGAACTCACAATGTTTCTGCAATATTGTTTTTAGAAATATGGGATTGTCAAATTTAGTCATCTTTGGATAAAGTCAAAATTATGGATGACTAACAGTGGCTCCATTTGGGGAGGACAACTGTACTTTAAGGTGTCTAGAACCTCCAGTTTATCAATCTCTGGATTTCAGCAGATTAGTGCCTTATCCATTGGGCAGATTTCTTATTTTATTGTTGATCTTTCTCTGAAAAGGAGAACTTTTATCAATCTGCAACATGTAATTTCTTCAAAACAACATCTCTACCTACCCAATCTTACTTTTTCCTAGCATTTTTTCTCCCATTTAAGTGAATTTGAACTAGCAAACTCTTTGACATTTTTTTTGAAAACAGAAATAAACTATCTAATCCTATCCTTATTTCTTCCAAGAGTCTAGATTAAACTGTTGAACTCTTTATTTTTCTACCTAAGCTACTATCTTTCAAGATTAAGCTGTTTGACATATTTTATTCTCTATTCCTAAAACAGGAAATTTAAACACAGTCAAATCAGGATTAGACTGTCTGATTTGCTATGGTGTCTATGGCTATATGTACAAGCTGCACATAGACTTTATTTGCAGAAAAATAAAACAAAATTATGAAGGCTTAAGATCTGAAAATTATAAACATCCTTCTATTATTTTCCCAGCTCTGGTTTTGATCTATTTAGAGCTATATTTTTCCTTTTCTTCGTTCAGATTTTGAGCTTGTTAGAACCATTTCCTTTCTATCCTAATCTATTCTACTGATAAGCCAAGTCTGAAAAAATCTTATCAATCTGTGATTCTACTAACTTATCAACATAAATTTAAAGTATATTCAGCCATGATTAGGCTAGATGACTGAATAATATATCATTTTTTAATCAACAATGGCACCTAGATTTGCTCACTTTCAGAAAATTCTCTTTTTTGGGTATGGGGCTGTACCTCTTTTGAATCTGCCCTCTTTTCTTTTTCTATTTTTTTTGTGTTTTTTTGTTTTTTCAAATTGAAAAGAACTGTTATATATAGTGAAAAATAAAATCTTTGAAATTTAGGATTCTTGGCAGAAATAGTGCTTGAGCATCCTGCCATTGACAAGACCTCAAAATAGATCTTCTCCATTCAGCTCTTGCAGAAGGAATGCATTATGACCCTTGATGGAATGAATAATGTAGGGACCTTTCCACAAATTCTCAAATTTGCCATGTTTTCTCTTTTCTTCCCTTCTAGAACTCACTTTAGAACTATATTTCCAACTTGGAAATCATTTTCTTTAGTCCTCTTGTCAAATAATTTCTTGATACTCTCTTGGATTGTTTGTGTTTTTCTCTACACTTCCTCTCTGGTCTGCTGTAAATGAATGGTCTGGTTGATCCTTCTTTGCATATCATTTTCTTCAGTTTGTACTTCTTGGAGGAGTTTCATGACTGAAACTCCTAGAGAGGTTGGGAAGATTGTATCCATGCCATAAACCAGCTGATAGGGGGACATATTTATTGACTTTTTGGTGGTTAATCTATCAGCCCATAAAGCATGAATAAGCTTACTATGCCATGATTTTTGATTCTGTTCCAACAGTTTTTTGATAATATTGACAAGGCTTTTGTTGGAGGATTTAGCTAATCCATTTCCTTGGTGATGGTAGGTAGTCTAATGACCCAATGTAATATGTTATTTATAGCAGAACTCAACCATTTTCTTAGATTTGAAGGTAGCAGCATTGTCTGTGATAATTTTTCTTGGACAACCAAATTTGGATAGTATGTTGGTTTCAAGGAACTTGATAATGACAGAGTCAGTAGCATTCTTAGAGGGTACGGCTTCTATCCACTCGGTAAAATAATCAGTGGCAATGAGTGTCCACTTATGTTGTCCTGAAGAATATGGGTGAATTTCCCCAATGAAGTCCAAACCCCATTGTTGAAAGGGAGCCTCAACACTGATGGGATGTAAGGGTAAGGTTAGGAGTTTTCATTTGCCATAAAAAATTTGACACTTATGGCAAGACATGACAAGTTTCTGAGTATCTGGGAAAAGGGTGGGGCAATAATAACCATATCTGAGGATTTTATTTGCTGTAGTCTTCCAATACAAATGTCCTCCACATTCTCCCTCATGCAACTCATGCATGATTTTTCCTACATCAACCTCAAGTAGACACTTAAGAAATATTCCAACAACATTTTTCCAATACAAAACGCCATCTAATATGCAATAATTTAAAGCCTTCTGTTTCAAAAATCTAGCTTTAGTTTTAGACAAAGAAGGAGGGGTATTTAGATAAAGCAGCACATATATGATATCAGCATACCAAGGTGAATTCACAAATTTTTCTTCAATGAATGGAGCTGTGAATTCCTCTATTTCTTCAAAGACATCAACCATATTCATATCAAGTGCTTGGAAGTTTGATTTAGCCATGAGTTTAGCTAATCCCTGCTCTTTGATTAGTTTGGTGGGCATGACTTCTAAGTCATATTCTAAAATAATAGCAATCCATTTTCCCCTTTTACCATCAGGGTCTTAACATAGAATATCCTTGACAACTGTGTGTGGAACAAAAGCAATGATATGAGAATGCAAAATATAAACTCTGAAATCTTTCAGTGCTTTTACCAAGGCTAAGGCTTTTTTCTCCATGATGTTATATTTGAGTGGAGCATCTCTTAAGGCCCTAATAAAAAATGATATAGGTTGTTCATGCCCCATGTTATTCTTTTGCAGTAACACTGCAGCTATTGTATGTTCAGATGCAAAGGAAAATACATAAAAATATTTGGTGAAATCAGGACTTATGAGAACTGGTGTTTGAGTGAGAGCTTGTTTCACTAGTTCAAATGATTATTTAGCTTGTATTGTCCATTTAACACCTATCTCTTTCTTCATAATTTTTGTGATATTTCTCAATAGCTTAGCAAGTTTGGGCATGAATCTCATTAAAAAATGTATCTTCCCAATGAAAGATTGTAATTCTTTGAGCTTTCTAGGATGGTTGATTTTCAATATGCCATCAATCCTTTTAGGGTCTACGTTGATTCCCTCTTCAGAAATTATGTGGTCAAGAAGCTTCCCTTCTTGGAGACCAAAGAGTGTCTTTTTGGGATTCAAAGATAAGCCATATTTCCTGCATTTCTCAAAAAAAAATCTTAAATGAATCAAACGTTCTTCATCAATTTTAGAGAAAACAGTAATGTCATCAAGGTAAATGATTATAAAATAGCCTATGTCTTCTGAAAAGGCTATGTCCATGGCCCTTTGGAAGGTGGCCCCTGCATTCATTAGACCAAATGGCATTTTGACATACATGAATGTACCCCAAGGTGTAGTAAAAGAAGTTTTATGTTGATCACTTGGGAGTACTAATACCTGATTGTAACCTGAGAACCCATCCAATAGTGAAATTATTTTAGACCCAACCACCCTTTGAAGTATATGATCCATTTTTGGCAAGAGATAGTTATCTTTAAGGGAGGCTCTATTTAGATTCCTGAAATCAATGCAGAGCCTAATTTCTCCAGTCTTTTTCCTAACAGATACTAAGTTGGAAACCCATTCTGAATACCTAATGGGAACTATGATCTCAGCATCATACATCTTCTTAATCTCTTTCTCAACTAAAGGCAATAAAACAAGGTTTATCCTTCTGAGTTTTTTTTTGAAAGGTTTTTTATTTTCCCTAAGAGGAATTTTGTGTTGAATGATGCTGGTATCATATGATTTTAGATCCTTGTATCCCCATGCAAAAACATCTTTAAATTCTTTGAAAATTTCTATGTATTGCTGTTTAATATGAGCTGGGAGAGTGATGGATAGCTTGATCATTTTGGGTTCTGCTAGGCTGCCTATGTTATGTTCTTCTATGTTTGTTTCCAGAGACTCCATCCTTGGTTCTTTGGCTACATCATTGAAATCAAAAATTTGTTCTAATGGTGTAAGACCTCTTGGAATTGTATCATTTTTACATTGTAAAAATTCCAGGTCTTTCTGATCTGTATTGTCAACTATTTCTGCTCTAAAAGGATGTTCAAAATGGTTTATAGCAGCAAAAAAAGACAACTCTATTTCTGGGATTTGTTCTTCATTAAAACAGTTTTCCTCACAGCTTCAAGTAGGTGTTGGTATGGCAAAGTCATTCTTTGATTGCATAAAATCGTCTGTGTTTGTATCCTTCAAACACTTGCTAGTAATCTTCATTGTCAAGTATTGCAGGTCTGTTTTTTACCTTTATATCAGATTGTTCATTTTTTTGTGTTATTTGGAAATTACTAGTAGCAAAGGCAAGCTCATTTTCTAGATGATTCTGAGCTCTTGGGATGAAAATGAGTGCATATTTTTCAAAGGTTTTTAGGAGATCAAGGGCAGCATTTCTATATTCTCTAAGTTTTGGGTTTTTGGTTGAATACTCCCCTTTAATCTGTCTGATAATTAGCTCTGAAAACCCTCTGTTTGTGTTCTATATCCATACAATAGCCCCTGCACTTAATTTGCTACAAGAGCCATTAAAGTTTATTTTCCAAGGTATTTCAATCTCATTTTCATTTTCTTTATACTATTTAAGGCTGCTAAAATCTAGACTGTTCTTTTCTTGAGTTGATGGTAGATTTGACTATTCTGATAGACTAAATTCTCCTTTGTTTTGCTTTTCTTGTTGGCTGATTTCATCTTCATTATATAAGATAAAGGAATCCAAATTTGAATGGATGGAGTAGATAGGAGAATTTTTTGGTCTATCTATGTTGCTCACCATGTATTTCATGTGGGATTCCCTGTATAATCTTCTAGTTTGGTTAAATACTGGGATGGTGGCATAAGACATGTCCATTTGAAGGCTCCCCTGTAGTTTGGCTCCCCACAATCTAGATAGAAGCATGCCATACCTAGGGGGAATCTCAGCTACTACTAAGTCCATTACTAGAATCTTAGCAGAAATTTGAGACAACTTAACACACAAATCCTTGATTAAACCCAAGCATTTGACCCTGCTTGAATCAAAGGAGTATAGGTCTTTGTATGGTTTAGTAATTTCTAAGCCTAGGCTTTCCATTACTACTTTGGGCATAAGATTGTGTGAATAACCTGAGTCTAGCATGGCATTATGCAAGATTTTTTCATTTATATTCAGGCTGACATAGAAGGGAGGGACAACCCCTTCTTGGTATTTTCCTTCAACTTCAGGACCAAACAACTCTGGTTTATCATCTGTCAAGTTTAAAGTATCAGTGTCACTGCCTATATTCAAAGCTTTCAAAACTTGGTTTTTATATACATCCTGAGTTACTAGTTCAGCTAAGGGTATGGTGATTTTAATCTTGGCAATTTCCCCTTCAAAGTTGAAAGGAACTATTGTTATTGACATATTTACATCTGTTTTGTCATTTACAACTCTTTCAGCAATTCTAATTTACTGAAATTTATTTGGACTGCTATTTGGGACAGATTTGCTAGGGCCACTAGCAGAAGTACTAGGGTAGTTTTGTTCAACACTTTGCTAACTGATTTTGTCTTTATTTATATCAGTTTTCTTGGTCATAGTGTTGGTGTTACTGGCTGTCTTCTTAGGCTGATTTTCTGAATTTTTCTTAACAACAGTACTAGTGTTTTTGTCATTAGAAATCTCTGGGCTCCCTTTGCTTCTAAGATTATATTTTTTTTGTACCACCATGATTGCATTTTCAAACCCCAATCTATAATCTTCAGAATCTTCATGGTTGTTTTCAATTTGTTCTGAAGAGAAGAATCCTAGTTCTTCTTCAGTGAGAGAAACATCTGTCTCAATGTTAGATCCTATCAGATTCACATGATTTTCTTACAACCTTTCAACTTCCCTTTCTTCTTCTTGATCAATATAGTTTTGTTGAAAGGGGGGCCTAATCTGTTGGTCATTATCTCTTTGCCTATCTTAATTAGGGTCTCTTCTGAGATTTTGGTTTCTATTTATGTTTTGGTTTTATCTAGGAGGCATTCTATCATTTAGATTTATCTTTTCAAGCATCCCCTCCATTACCTTTACTAAGTTATCAATTTTAGTATCTGATGATGAGGTTGAAGCCATTGTATCATCCCTGTATGTAACTCCTTTCTTTTCTCTCAACCTAGCTCTTTTCTCAATCAGATTTTCTTCTACACTTATGGCCCCCCTCTGCATATCTTCTAAAGTTGAGGGGTATCTTTCTCTTAGCTGGTAGGCCATTTCAGGATCAAAGCCCTCTAGAAATTTGGCCAAGGCTAAGCCTAATGGAGGTTTCATTTATGGAGGAAGTGCATTATAAACACTATTGAATCTAGTGAAATACTCTTGGACACCTTCCCCACTGTTTCTTTTGAGATTGGTATATTCTGAAAGGATTTGGAGAGGGTTATTCCTAATTTCCCATTTGTTTATGAATGTTTGATATAAAGAAGGAAGATCATTAATACTGTGAGGAGCTAAGCCCTTGAACCATTTCTTGGCTTCTCCTCAAATTTGAGCAAAAATTCTCATCTTAATGGTCTCTTCTTCTATTTCCATATAATCAGAAGCATCATTCATTTTATCTACACGTTGTTGGGTATTAGTAGGCTCATTTCCAGTGAAATGGGGAATTTTGGATTGGTAATCATTGGGTAGGGGAACCAGAGGTTGTGGTAACACAAGTGGAGCATACCATGTTGCCATGATAGGAAATAATGGGGGATTTACAAGAGGTGGATTAACAAGAGGGAAAGTGGGCTAAAATGGAGTGTTTTGAACAGTGGATGTGTGGATAGGAGTAGAAGAAACACTTGGGCTAGCAAACTGATGATGAGCAGATTTGTTATGGAAGGAGCTGAAATGATGAAGAAGTTGTGAATCAGGTGGAGTAGAAGGTGAAGCTTCTCTGCTAAAGCTCTGTTGCAAATCTGTGGTTTCAAAGTCAGCTTGGTTTAAATCACTTTGAGACCTATTTCTGAATAGGCTCTTTGTGTAAGGTAAGTCAAAGTGAGGATCTTTCAAGACTATAAGTTTTTCAAGGACAAATCTTGTTCTTGGGATGGTCCTATCAGTAGTTGGTTTTCCAGATCTATAAGTCTGCCACAAAATCCTCTCTGGATTTTCAACTATGGTAGGAGGGTTAGGATCTAGATGGGATCTATTATAGACCCTATGTGAAGCCAAATTTCAATTTTCAAAATTGAGAGAGGATGAGGTTTTTAGGACTGTTTTTCAAAAGTTTTCCTCTCACAGTGACTTCTATAATGGGATAACTAGGTTTCTAAACTTCCTCGAGGCTAGTTAACACAATCCTAAGGAAATATGGAGATATAGAAGAGTAATAAGCCTACTTGGGCTAGTGGAGTCGGCAGGTGGAAATTTTTAGCTTTTTTGAAGGTAAAATGTTTTATGGTCTACCACCGATGATTTATTTAAAAACCAATCTAAAATGTTTTAGGTTTTTCTGAGTTTTTTGGTAGTTCTATGGTTGTGAGAGTGTCCTATACCTGATTCAACACTTAGCTAAGGTGGTGAAACAAACAAAATCTACTCTATGGCTTACTAGCTGTTTTCTTCAAGGTTTGATAAGGGTCTCTTAGAATCCTAAAGGTACTTATATTGCCACTGATTTAGACAGATCCTATCATGATTACCATTATGTTGGTAGTGCTTGAAGAAGCTATAGTTCACTTGAATGTATACTGAGTGTCTTTCTTAGGGAATTTTAATAAAAAATGTCCCACCGTGATCGCCAAAATGTTGGGATCCTGTGATTTAGCAGATTGGCATACGAAATGGCAAGGAAACATATAAACCAGTCTTTAGAGTTCTAGGATCTAGCCCTCCTAGTCTCATAGAGGGATCTCTCAATTGTTTACAAAGATATGACTTGTTTGCTTGTAAAAGGTTGATTTTAGGCTAGTTATTAAGCATGAGTTTGTTTGATTGTTTGATGGGACATGATGATCTAGGCAGCATAGATAGGAAAGGGAAATCTCTAAGTCATTGGGCAATGGAGTCAAGTAGAATTTTGTAGCAAGTTTGTAGATGAATCAGGGGTATCAAATGGCAAATCTAACTTGGTTGTTGGATCTACAAGGTCTTTCAGATGAAATGAAATGAACATTAAGGGTTTAGAATGAAAAAATAGAATTAAGGGCAATTAAAAATCCTTAATTATATGTACTTTTCAACAAAGGGAATTAAAACATTATCTGAACATGAATATTCATTCCATAGACAGGGCTAACTATAAATTCTAGAAATCACACTTCAGCAAATAACAATTTCAAGACAACCTTTACAAACAAAATCAAGGAGTCGAGGAACGCTCTATTTCATCAAAGATTTCACTTGCAAGGATAAGAAAACATTCAAGATTCACAAATAACTACATTCATAGAAGAGGGAACTCCTAGACAATCTTTGATTACAGCTATAAAGACCTTCAAAGCAATTTTTCAAGAAAGAACAAAGGGCATGATCAAAACAAACCTCTTTGGTAGACTGTAAACCATGGTACTTTAAAGGGAGACTTCAGAAACAATTTTTAAGAGGCAGCAAGTAAGCAGGGAAAAACATAAATAATTCTTGAGACCAACTGTTTGAACTATTCAAGAAATAAACAAGCATAAGGGTTCAAGAGAGAAATTAAGAATTATCTAGAATGCCTCAGCAGAAGAAAACATAAAACAGTGAAGAGTAAACAGGTCTAAGGTGCTTCTAGGAGACATTTCTTAGCCTAAACTTTTTACTCTACTGTAGTAAGAAATTATGAAAACAGAATGAAAAACAGGTAAAACATTAACAGATTAGAATACTTCACGAACATCCAAGCTCAGGGATCCAATGACAGAGCTTTCTCCATCAAAAAACAGGTAAAAACATCCACAGGTTCTAGAACATCAAATTTCTTTCAACTTCAACAGAACTATGTATTACTTCAAAGAGTTTTCAAATGCCCAACATACAATGAGTTCGAATGTAGTATTTATGCTGCAAATGAGGAGGTGGAACCATATAGGGTTTAAAATGTTATTAATGACATAGTAAATGCACTCCTATCCTTAAAAACCATGCAAGGCATAAGGTAGGAATGTCTCTCAACTACTTCTCTGTGTAATAAATTTGTCTTTACTTCCTGAGGATGAAATAGTTGAAAAGATTGACTTTAAGGCCTTTTTATATCTGTACATTAACTGTTCTTACAGTTTAAAATATCTTCTTTTGTGTAATAACTGTTTATTTTCCTTTTGAGACATAAAGTAAGCCATAGGTGGCAGCTAGATTTATTAAGGGAATAACTGCTTCTATTTATGTATTCAAGGCCTTTTTTAGGCCTATCTTGGCTTAATTTAATCATTAAAAGTGTGTCTAGGCCTTATCTGTTTAGCCTTGGTTTTCCTTTTTAATTGATCATCGTTGTTCCTTTCCCTTTATTCACTGCCTTAGACCTTTGTTTATTTATTTTTATCCCTTGACCTTCAGCCTGTATAATCATCCTTTGCTGACCCTTTAATAATTCTCGGACTTCTTTTGAAACTTCTGTTCCTCTGTCTTTTAATTAATCTTCTTTGATTTTCCAATTTAAACCTTTAAACCTTTTTTCTTCTAAATTCGTTTTCTTCTTTCATTGTGTGCAGGGTTTCCTTTGGTGCGCCGAAGGGTTTTGTGTCTCAACCAGTGGTTATGAAAAAACTGATTAAAACCTTTGAAATCCAACCCTGTTCTGTCTCTTTCTACATTTTTTTAAGCTTCGAGGGTTGTCACCCTCGTCCCTGTGTATTTGGCCTTCATAAAACCTGCAAACAAACAATCAAACCATTATAATAATCCTGTGTATTTGGATAAACAGTATTGGAGGTGTTTGGGAGGGTTCGGGAGCAGTTGCGGAGGAACGGGATATGCATGGAGGGAGGGTTTATGGGCGAAAAAAAGCAGAAAATGGGTTTTAAAACAGTTTTGGCATGAAATTTTGGCGAGAGTGGTTTTGCAAAAACCACTGGTGGTTTTCGCACTGCCCATGAGCGATAAGCGGTTTTTCCTTGGGGGAACATGATTCCATTCATCGCTCACCACGTGCCCCTCGCAAAACTGGTTTTTTCGCATCGATTTGGGTCGTTAAACCCCGGTAAGAGATCTCACGTGAAAATAAATCTGCGCTGTCAGATCTCAAGGCGTGAGATCGACGGCGTGGGTGGAGCCCGAAAGCGGGGTGAAACTTTTGTTGACGGGAGTGGGATACAGGTGGCGGGTGGAGATTGGATGAAATGGCGTGGGGAGGAAGGTGGGCTAGAGGAGTGGCGTCATGCGAGGGGACTGGGGGGTACAGACGGTAGAAATCAGGGTGTGTCCCCGCAGTGAATATTAGCCATTCATTTGAGTTTTCCCACATCCCGATGAGTCAACTGCGGGGGCACCAGAGGTTTGACTTGCGAACAGAGAAGTTCCCCCGCAGTGGTTTAAGCGTTTTCGGATAGGAAAAATCTACGGCCAGGATCGATGTGGGGTTTGATAAGTATGGTGGGGGAAATACAAAGAAAAACGCATTTTTCAAGGGGCGCGGGGGTAAAATAAAAGGTAAGGGAAGGGGGCTAGGGACTTGGTGAGGAGAAGGTGTAGTCCCATGGGTAAAAGGAGGACTGGGGGTAAAAACAAAAAGGGCTAAGGGTTTAATAATTAGCCCATGGTCGGGCCCTCGGGTCACATGGAAAAAGGGGCTGGGGTTCAATCCCGAAGGAGATTTAAAGCTCAATGTGTTAAAAAATCGTCGGAATAGGCTAAAACATAGGCTTTTTGGCCTTTTTAAAAGCTTTCAATAAGGGAAAAAGAGTTTTTAAAACCATATAAAGGAGTTATGATGGTTTGGAGGGGTTTTTGATGATTTTAAAAGGGTTTTTCAGGGAAAATGGAGGATAATGAAGAGGGAAAAAAGGACTTTTGAGCAGGGAAAAATGACTGTTTGGATAAGTGAAAATGAGTGAAAATGGGCATATATAGCCTGAAAACAACTTCTTTTTGAGATGGTAGGATAACTTGAGGATTTAAGTGAAAATATTTAGTGAATTGATAAGCTTACGATAATGAAGGCTGTGAGATTTCTAGAACTCACAATGTTTCTACAATATTGTTTCTAGAAATCTGGGATTGTCAAATTTAGTCATCTTTGGATAAAGTCAAAATTATGGATGACTAACAGAAGGAATTTTCTAGGGTGTTGAAATTGTTAAACGAGCCTTGCAGTAGTTCAATGTACCACTTGGCAGCTAATCCTATTAACGTTCTCTGAAAAATTCTAAGTCGAATGGAATCGTCGATTAATGAGTTAGATGCACACCAAAGGTGGTAAGTCATAACATGGTTAGAAGGATCCTCTCCTGATTTTCCTTCAAATTTTGGGATATCACTGGGCAACTTATGACGCATTGATGGCCAATATAGATGATAGTAGATGGGATCATTCGTAAGGCGGGATAGATCCAGTAAATCCAAAGTTGCTATGAACGGTAATCGATGGGTAGGGTCTTGCCAATAACCTTGTGAAACTAAACCAGTCCCAGGAGGAGGATATCCAGGATAACCTAGAATAGTTTGTGCATTTGGAATCAGATTACCCCCTAGATAACTAGGAATAACCGGACCATACTAAGGTTGAACAGGTGTTTGATACGTATATCCAGGGTACGGTTGTTGCAGGTAGACTGGAGTTTGTGGAACAGGTCCATATTGGTACGGCCCCTGATACAGTTGGTAAATAAACTGAGGTTGAATCGTTATAAATGTACTTGTACTAGGTTTTCCTGCGGGCATCTGAACAGTAGTCTGAATTGTAGGTCCAGACTACGGAATATAAACCTGAGGAATCTATACCAATTTTTGAGGGGCAGATGTAACAGGAGCTGTAGACACTGCAGGAATAGGTGTGATAGGTTGAACAGAAGTCTGAACAGCTGTTTGTGGCAGAGTACTAGGTGAAATGGGACCAAGTTGTTGAACATGACCAGCTGCAGGTGTTAGAATTGAAGGTTGGGCTGGTTGTTGGGGTTGATTATAACCAACAGGTTTTCCTGCTTGATAATAAGGTACATGCATATTTGGTTGTAAATTCTGTTGGACCTGGGATGGATCCCACACCATTCCGAGATATGAGGGTCCAATCAAAGGTTTGTACATAAGACAGCCCATAACTGGGTTGAACATATGGCTGATAATTAACTGGATAATTTCCACCTCCTTGTAACATTTTTTGTTCCGGGTAGAACTATTGTGCTAAAGGAGGTTGCAATCCTTGAGCTAGATACTACCCTTGAGGTTGATATTGACCTTGAGGCATGTACTGAGTTTGAGGTTGATATTGACCTTGAGGCATGTACTAACTTTAAGGTTGATATTTACCTTGAGGTAAGTATTGTCCTAGGGGTTTATATTGACCTTGAGGTATGTACTGCCCCTGGGGTTGAGATTGACCCTGAGGTACGTACTGTCCTTCGGGTTGATATTGACCCTGAGGTATGTATTGTCCCTGGGGTTGCCCCCCAGGCTATATTTGGTGATTTTGAGGTTGCCCTCGAGGCTGTAAATTACTACCTTGAGATGCGGGGTTCAGAATATTTCCAAACATCATATAAACTTGCTCATTGTTCAAAGTTTCATTATTTGATTCATTCAAGCCAGATGATGACATTGGTTTTCCTTGAAAAGGAGATGCTCCTGAGAATGTACCAGAGAGCAAATGATAGCCTGTAGGAACATATAGACCACCATAGATAAATGTTTCTAGTGATTCAGTAAACATAGATGACTCACCTGACATGTTCATCTGAGGTCTATAACCTATTGGTGTAGAGTAGAAATGAATTTTGGGTGGCGGATACTGGAGACCTACGTTTTGTAGAAAATATGTCAATGAATAATACCAAGCGTCTTGTCTAAAAGGACTGTAAAAAATTGATTCACGTTCTCTAAGTTCTAAATTTTCTTGAGTTGAAGGAAGAATGACTTCTTCCTCTATATCAGTGATTTCTTCAATACTAATGACACCAGGAGGAAGATCTTCTGTAATTCGATTCCTCACTCTAGGTGAATCAGGATGATCAAGAGTTGGAGCAGTGAATTCTAAAGTAGGTTATGATGTAGTAGGTTCAGAAATTTCAGGTTCTTCAGGTGCCAATTCACTTGTTGTAGAAGCAAGTTTGGTTAATTCGGAAATTGAAACTATCTGTGGAGTATGTTCTACTATTTGCAGTTGAACTACTTCAAAATCAAGATGAGTAATTATAGATGATTCTCCTTGTTCTGTTAATCCAGTTCTACCGATAACATTTTCTATCAGAGATTTAAGTCCTTCTAGTTGGCTTGGTGTGTACTCAGAGGGTTTCCCCTAAGTTCTGTGTGATCTTCTCGGTAATTCAGCCATTATTAAAACTTTTAACACACGAAAACAAAGAAAAAATTCAAACAAATCCTAAAGTCACTAAGGGAACAATCAAATGAATCACATGCCTATAAAAATATGAGAGATCAACCCACACACAAACAGTAAATTTCCGCACACAAACAGTAAATTTCCACACTAAAAACACTAGTTGGTGATGAAATCTAACATCGTAGAATTTTAAAGCAGAAATGGCAGTTGGAACAGTTACCCAGACAACCTACTTAATGAAACAGATCGGTGCAAGTTTCTCTACTTAACCCAACTCGAGTGAAGATAACCCTCCGGAGAGTCCAAGTGAGTCTAGCCGACGTCTACTCCAGGTACAGTGGGATCTCCCCTCCACCGTCACCTTGGGAAAGAATCCTAAAGTTTATGGCCACTAAGGTCACCAACGGGTACACATATACCTGGGGGAACAGTCTACGATCCGATATACACAGAAGGGCAGAGTAACAAAGCTCAATCCCCTTGAAGGCTCATTAACAATGGTCTATCCAAGGTTTACCAACAAGTGACCCCAGGCTCCTCGATAATGGTCTATCCAAGGTTTACCGACAAGTGACCCCAGGCTCCTCGATAATGGTCTATCCAAGGTTTACTTTTTTTAATACATGCATATCTTCTGTCGTTCCCAATGAGATAGGTATGATTACCTCACTGGTTCGGATATGATCTCGTGCTTGACTCCTTTAGGAGGAGCTTCCCAGAGCATACATGCTACAATTGGATTTTCCTACCGCAAGATCGACTACTTGTTTGTTTTTATTGTCTTGGAGAGTTAACTAAAACCTATTCCAAGACACTAGCCTGAGCTATGTTGGTGGAAAGAGCCCTAGAAAATATAAAATTTCTAGATCGATTTTAATTAAGCGTTACTTTTACTTGGCAGTTTCTTAGGACAATGGGTATGGAAATGAAACTTGATAATGTTTTAATGACCCGACTCAAAACACTCTACAATGCATCTATATGATAATCACTCATTTCTTTTCAATGAAATCTAACTAAAGGAAAGAGTTGAGAGATTTTCAATATCTTGCGAACATCATTTTCTTTCCTATATGAGAAACTTTGAAAAGAAGACAATTTAGAGAACTCACTTTCAAAATTTTTTTTTGCTCAAAACGAAATTCCCTATATCATTTAGTTCAGAAACAAAAACAAACTTTCTTCAAAAAGAAAACTAAAAGTCCTAAATTTATAAAATTCAAAACTAAAAGCAAATTCTAATCTCGAATTCTATCTAACAATTGGAGGATGTTTAAGCCTAGTTTGTAATCTAACCAAGAATTTTTTTGCTTATCCCAGCAAGAAACCAAAGCATCCAAAAATAGTTTGAGAATGAAATTCAAACCTTATCAATCTAAAGGTTTTACAAGTTTGTAAATGAAAATAAAACCAAATTTTCATAAGAGTAACAACTATATGAAGTTCAATGGCTCAAAAGAAAACAATGAAACACCAAATAGTTGAGGTATTCAAAAAATTTTGATTTAGAGCAATGGGAGGACTAAGCAAATTGTTTACTCATAACATTCAAACCAAATGAATAAATCACTTCAAAATTGTTGAAAGAAATATGAACAAAGATCTTTGACAGTCAAAACATATTGAGAAAATAACAAAAAATCAAGAAATTGGATTCCAGAAAACAAAATTTCTACTTTTTCTAAAATTTTCCAGAATACCGCAGTTTTTAATGGAACAAGGTGTGGTACCGCACTTTATCCTACTAAAAACAGCGAAGCCTACTGCACTGTTTTAAAATAAAAAGTGCGGAAGACAGGAAAAGTAGAGAAAAAGATAAAAATACAGATTTACAGTCAGGGATCCTATTTAGTTTTGTATCCAACCCAGTTTTAAGCTAAACAAAGTCAAAGATATTTTAAAATTCAAACTGAAATTAAAAAAGAAAACTAAGTTCTTTTCCCCAGCGGATTCACCAATTTCTTAGACAAACTAATCCCTCTTGCGGATAAGAGCGATCTCCCTAGTATCTTAAGGATATCTAGAAACAAACAGATAGATGTAGACCATTTTATCTAGATAATTTTCTTACGAATTATTAATTAACTATAGGAAGATGCTCCTACCTGAAGTCCAACGCTTTGTTTGGTCTTCAATCCAGTCGCTCCAGAATTTATCGATCCAATACATAATATCTACAATCAAAGACAAGAAAACGAGATCAAAAGCATCTACGAGATACAATAATTCAAAAGCATAAATCTATCTTAGTGATCAAGGAATCCAAGAATTAAATTATCCAAAAGATACATGAACAACTTAATGAGAAAATAGAATCCATTTGTATTAACTTTGAATAAAAGAAGAAACCTTACAACCGTGATGCCTTGATGTTTGTACAGGTTCTTCTGGGGTCCCGAACAACCGTTTTCCTCAATTTGACAAGACTCCGACACTCTTTATCGGAATAAATCTATGGCCATGAGTTCATAATCTTTCTCATGACAATGATGCAGAATGTGGAGATTATGTTTACTCAGCAATTCCTCGCAAAACTATGAATTCTAAGTATTCTCTCCAAAGCAAGAAGCAAGTGCTTAGTACAAAATAAAATCTATAATCTACCCTTGAGACTGAAGCTTGGCCTCAATTTATAGCACAAGGGAGGTAGTTTCAGTTCCAAAAAGGAAGGGATAAAGCCCTCTCATCATGGGATTTGAGCTCCAAAAGCCAAGGGATTACTCCATTCATGAAGGGATAATGGTTCATGAATGGAAGGGCGAAGCTCGACCAGATAATGCTTCTAGAAGGCCCCAGCTGGGAGAATATTCGACCAAATGGGCTTCTAGAACTTAATTTTCTCTTTTTTTACCTTTCACAGGGGTCCGCAGTTTTAATGAGATTTATGTGTGAGATGTACCACGGTTTTGACAGCAATTAGCTGCGGTACCGCATGGAATGACTAGGAAAGATGCGGGAGTATGCTTTTTAGGAATTTTAAGAGCTTCTTCCAATTCCAAGACTTGATTTGGGGAACTTTATGTTTTTAGACTTCTAAGGAAGCAATAAATAGGTAATGATGAACCCATATAGACAGCTCAATGTCATGGTGACAAATTTTGGTGTAACAGGTACTCCTAAAGATGATGGAAACAGAGCATCCATTCCATAGACCAATTGGTATGGTGACATACCAATTGACTTCTTTGTAGTAAGTTTTTCAGCCCAAAGTGCATTAACCAAATTGTTGTGCCAAGATTTCTTATTATCTTCCAACAAATTTTTGAGGATATTTACCAGAATCTTATTTGCGGATTTAGTCAACCCATTACCCTGAGGGTAATAGGTTGTTGAATGTCCCGAAGTAATGTGGTCTTTTTTACAAAATTAAATCATTTTCTTAGAATTGAAAGTTGTTTCATTGTCAGTAATAAGTTTTCTAAGACATCCAAATCTAGATAGAAAGGATATTGGTCTTAATAAATTTAATAATGACATCATCAGTAGCAGATCTGGAAGGGGTGGCCTCTATCCATTTAGTAAAGTAATTTGTGGCTGTGAGAATCCACTTATGTTGGCCAGAGGAATGAGGATTAATTTCACCAATGAAATCCATTCCCCGTTGCTAAAAAGAGCTCTAAACTGAAATAGGTTTTAATGGCAAGGGGTAAGAGTTTTCTTTTTCCTTAAAAAAATTTGCATTTATGGCATGAAGTTACCTTCTTATGAATATCAGGGAATAGGGTAGGCTAGTAAAAAGCATCCCTGAGGATTTTATTGGTAGTGGTTTTCCAATAAATATGGCCACCACAGTCACCTTCATGGAACTCCTGCATTGTTTTCTCTGCATCATCCTTCAACAAGCACTTAAGTAAAATGCCATCAATATCTTTCCAATATAAAACATTTTCAATGATGCAAAATTTAACTGCCTTTAATTTTAGAAATCTTGCCTTTGTTTTTGTTAGACCAGGAGGAACATTTAAATTGAATAAAACATACAACAAGTCTACATACCAAGGTGAGTTCAAAAATTCTTCCTCGATCTATGGAGTCGCTTGTTCCTCTTGATCATCTAGTGCAGTAACAAAGTTGATGTCTAATGCATGGAAATTTGACTTTTCCATTAGTTTGTCTAGTCCTTGTACTTTGCGCAACTTGGTTGGTTTGATTTCTAATTCATACTCAAGAATGACAACAATTCATTTTCCTCATTCGCCATCTGGTCCATTCTGTGTCAAAATATCCTTTACAACTTAATTAGGTACATATGAAAAATATATACTCTAAAATCTTTTGTTGCTTTAACTAATGCAAAGGCCTATTTTTCCATGATATTATATTTTAAATATGCATGTCTTAAACCCTTACTTAAAAAAGCAATAGCCTATTCAAATCCTTCTTCATTTTTCTGCAACAAAAAAACTGCAACATTGTGTTCAGAACCAAAACAAAAGATAATAAAATATTTGGTAAAATTTGGACTAATCAACACTCGTGCTTTTGTTAATGCCTATTTAACTAAATCAAAGCACTGCCTAGCCTCAATACTCCATCTAGTTTCTTAATCTGTTTTAAGCATGTTTGTTATATTTCTAAGAAGCTATGCAAGATTAGGAATGAATCTCCTTAGGAAATTAATTTTGCCAATAAAAGACTGAATCTATTTGATATTTCTAGGGTGACTAATTTTTAATATTGCTTCAATCCTACTGGGATCAATCCTAATTCCATCCTTTGAAATAATATGACCAAGAAGCTTACCTTCCTCAAGGCCAAACAATGTTTTCTTGGGATTTAATGAGATACCAAACCTTCTACACTTTTCAAACACTCTTCTTAGATGCCTCAAATGTTCCTCATCTGTTTTTTAATATAAAGTAATGTCATCAAGATAAATCACAATAAAATGACCAATATTGTCAGCAAAGGCAATATCCATTGCTCTTTGAAATGTGGCCCCAGCATTCATTAACCCAAAGGGAATCTTCACATGCATGAAGGTCCCCCATGGAGTAGTGAAAGTTGTTTTATCCCGATCATCGGGATGTACTAGGACCTTGTTATAACCTGAGAAACCATCTAACAAGGATATCCTACTATACCCTACTACCTTCTGTGATATATGATCCATTTTGGTCAAAGGGTAGTTTTATTTCAGGGAGACCTTGTTAATATTTCTAAAATCAATACATAACTAGATTTCTCCAGTTTTCTTCCTCGTAGGTACTATATTAGACACCCATTTAGAGTATTTGAGAGGGACAATGATTTTAGCATCGTACATATTTTTTACCTCTTTCTCAATCAAAGGCATTAGAACAAGATTTATTCTATGGATCTTTTTTTTGAATGGTTTATGAACTTCCTTGGCAGGGATTTTATGTTGTATGATACTAATATCATATGCTTTAAGATCCTCATAGCTCCAAGAAAAGACATCAACAAACTCCTTGAATAAAGCTATGTATTCTTGTTTTCTGACAATAGGCAGTGATTTTGAGAGTTTTATCATTTTAGGATTCTATTCACTACCTATATTACATTATTCTACATCTTCCTCTGTGGGCTCTATTTTTGGATTTTTTGCTACATCATTAAAATCAAAAATTTCTTCTAATGGAACTAGATCTCTAGGAAAAATATTATCTTTAAGCTGAAGTACTTCTAATTCTTCTTTTCTAGATCGATTTCATGCAATTCTAATTTATGTACAACTTCATCTACAAAAATATTTACTTGTAATTATCAAAATGATCATCTACATTATTATGCACAACATTCTGATTTTCTACTTGACCATCTAAGTCTATGTTATTTTCCTCATACTCATCTTTGGACTGTAGAAAGTTTTCTATATTTTTATCATTTCCAAATACATGCCAATACCTCATGTTATCTGGTAGAGCTAGATGGCGTTTCACTTCCACTGTATATTATTTGTTGGGATGAGGCATTTTGCGTGTGCTGGCTGAAAAAGCCAGACCATTATTAAGGACATTTTGATTTCTATTTATAACAACAAGGTCATATTCTACAAAAGTGTGTAAGAAATCAAGCACAACATTTTTGTATGCTCTCAATCTAGGATGTTTTGCAACATACTCTCCTTTAATCTGTTTAATAATCAATTCAGAATTTCCATGAACATAAATTGTTTTAGCACCCAATTTCTTCAATAATTGCAAGCCTAAAATAAGTGCTTCATATTCTGCTATGTTGTTGGTACATTGAAAAATTCAGTTTATATGAATATCCTTCTGTGTGATTATTTCTTGAATTTGAGACCCACACATCTGCTCCTGACCCTGCTTTACTACAAGAACCATCAAAAATCATATTTGAAAAAGGTTTAGTTTCAGTGTTTTGTTGTACAATTTGTATTTGATTTTCATGCATTTCATAGATGTCATTTTCAGCACTGATGACCTGAGCATCAATATCCCCATTGTTTTACAAAATTAAGGAGTCTAAATCAGAGTGAACAGAGTAAAGGGGGAATTTATGTGGATTCTCCTGACTACTAACATGTATTTCATTAAGGTTTCCCTATATAATCTTTTGTTTTTACCATAAACTGGGATGGTGGCATAAGTCATTTCCATTTGCAGGGTACCTTGTAGTTTTTCTCCTGAAGAGCGTGACAACAGCATGCCATGCTTTGGGGGAATATCAGCCACTACTATGTCCATTACTAGACTCTTAGTTGGGATTTGGGCCAAAGTGACACATATATCCTTAATGAGACCTAAAGATCGTACTTTTCTTGAATCAAATGAATACAAGTCTTTGTAAGGCCTAGTAATGTCAAGACCAAGTTTCTCCATAATAGCTTTTGGCATCAGATCGTGTGAGGCACCTGAATCCAACATAGCATTGTGGAGAATCTTATCATGCACATTGAGACTGACATAAAATGGAGGGAATCCTCCTTCTTTTGGTTTACCATCTATCCCTTGACAAAATAATAATTCAGGTTGATCATCATTCAAATTGACAGTATCATTATTTTCTCCTATGTTCAAAGCTTTCATAACTTGAGTTATATAAGATTTCTATTCATTTACTTAGTCAAAGGAATAGGAATTTTCAGCTTTGTTAGTTCATTTTAAATATTGAATGTTGCTTGAAATTTATTTAAGTTTAGAAAGTTAGATTTATCAGCGATTTCTTTTGATAGGCGTTCTTTTTGGTGACTGGTGGTGGGAATGTTTGCTTGAGTAGTTTTGGACATCCTCTCAGCAATATTTTTGGCAGTATTTGATGAGGATAAAGCCATGTGATTGTCCCTTGAGAGGGAGCTTGACTTGCATGCAAAAGAGGAACTCTTAGTTCCAAAGGATTAACCTCATGGTGTGGAGAAATCACATGCAGAGGAACATGGAGTGGTAGAAACCACTCATGCAGAGCCATCCACCAAAAATGGTAGGAAGTGCACCAGAGAGGCTGACAGATTTATGCTAGATGCGACAGAGAATGTAGGTGCACCTACATCACAGTGCGGGCAAATAAGGTCCCTAGACATGTATACTAGATACATGGCTCTTATGAGTGAGTGTATTGTGACAGAACCATCCTATTTTGAGGAAGCAATGAAACAAATGGTATTGGTTGATGCCATGGTTGAGGAGGATGACTCCATTATCAAAAACACTGCATCAGAAGTGGTCCTAAGACTAGTGGGGAAGTGAGTGGTTGGATCCAGATGGATCTATAAGGTGAAGCAAGAAGAAGATGGGAGTGTGGAGAAATACAAGACTAGATGTGTGGCCAAAGGATTCTCACAGATAGAGGGGATTGACTATGTGGAGACGTTTATACCGGTTGAAAGGTACTCACAGAAAGGAGAGGCAGAAGAGAGTTGCCACCATGCAACAAGATCAAAAGTTTGAATCAGAGGAAGATGAGAAGGTCATGGCTGCGGGAGTTACACGAGGTAGACCAATTGACTTGGGATCAGATTCTGGTGTGAAAGGAGGATTATAGCTCTTGGAATCGCAACATATGGACCCATCGATTTGGGTTTAGATTCGGATGATGAAACAAAAATTTCAACAGATAATGTACCAAAGATGAAAAGGTTTCCCAATGCGGCATGGCTCCAAGAACTGAGGAGATCAATCAAAGCACTCAAGAAGAGAATATTGAGCTAAGGAGACTCTTAAAGAAAGCATAAAAGGAGAAATAAAGGTTGCTACACCAGTTACAAGCTAAGGACGAGGCCTTGAAAAAGCTGCAGCATAAACCCCTTGAGGTAAAATGTGATTCTTCGATTTCACATACTTTTCATGATAATGATTTTGTTGCTTTTGAAAGACATGCTACAGGTATCAGATCCAAACTGTTAAATAAAATGGGGTATCACGGGAAGGGCCTCAGCCTTGCTGGCTAGGGCATCATAAACCCCATCAAAATAGAAGAATTACCCCATCATGCAAGACTTGGGTATGTCAGGAAGGAGGTCAAAATACACCCAAACAGCTAGCGACCCACCGACCGCTGATGATGAGAGCACCTCATCACATTCTAGCGACAGTGAGGAATCCATGGACACTTATCAAAGGCCCATCAGGAGGAGGTGTTCCAAGACAATACGGAAAGTGTGGAACAGGAAGAATCATCACAACAAGGATGAACACCAGAAATCTGCATGTCCAACACTTTAGGAACAAAAATCACCCATGAAGAATCCAATCATTGAAGATATTCTACAAGCAAATCCACCATAGGGAGATGACTAATTTACTTTATTAAGTAAAAGATGGTTTTTTTAGAGGTATTATTTTATTATGGCCACAGTTTGTAAATCATGCGTTGCGAATAAATGTAAAAGTGATGATGTGTTTTCCATCGCTTCGAAATGAAAAGATGATTTTTTTGGCCTTTTATTATGAGTAGATTAAGTATTGTTTTCTATTATGTAATCCTTGACCAAATAATGTGTGTTATAAACTCTTGGCAAGTTTGGGGTTGATTGAGTCATGTATGGTTTGTATATGATTGCAAGGGATGTACCAGATTTGCGTGTAGGTTATTGAAAGTGTAGTTTGGTGAGGACACAAGCAATGTGTTGGATGTGTTATTGCTTTTGGTGGTCCAAAAGCTCCTCAGTGGGGAGGATTGATCTAGGTGGATCCAGACACCCTTAAGAGACCAAGAGGGCTCATAAATGGTCAAAATTCAAAGTGGTCGGATTGCTCTCAAACCAGGGTTAGATTGAAGTGCTTGTTGCCCTGATTCCAACATTCTGAACAGATCTCCAATTCGAGCTCGTATGGAAAAATTAGATCAAGTTAAAGTTGCGGTCAAAGTTGGGCAGTGAGCCAGGTTTAAATGTCCCGCAATTTCACTGTCAACCAGTAGGAAACCTAGCACCTGAAAGCAGGTGAAATTGTGGCTTCTTTAAATTTCCCAATAACACTTATTTTGGAAAATTTTGAAAAAAAACCAATTCCTTTTAAAAAGAGAAAAAATATATAAAAAAATGAGGGTGGCAGGCCACCACCCCCACCACCCCCACCACTCATTACAACGATATATAGCTAAAATCAGGGTGGCAGGTGGCCAAACCTCGCCACCCCCGACCAAAGCCCAAACGACATGTATTAAAAGTAAGGAGGTTGGGTCGGGGCTATGTGGAGTGGACCCCATTCACCTTATTCATATATGTATAACCACCTACAGGTGGCACCACATAACGGGACCAGCGGGGGTTGAACCCACCACCCACGTTGTCGCCCTCCGAGCGGGCGATCCCCCAAAACATATCACCAACCAAACACAATAGCATGTTACTCAAATGGGTCGGGTCGAGTTTTGAACTCGGACCCTCCACCTCCTCCACGCGCTCTGCTGATGGGTACTGCCAATGCACCATTGGCCCCAACATCGTAATTCTGCCATGAAAACACATATAACCACCCCCCCCCCCCCCATTTGTACAGTGCGCAATAGGCAAAGCAAGGAGCAGGGCTCTCCATTTTCCGCCCATTTTCCAAATTGGAGGTATAAGGGTGCTTTATGTAATTTTACTTGTATTACTTCTTCTTCTTGCCACTTAATGAATGAAGGCCTCCCCACTGTTGTGCAGGGCCTAGAGACGTAGTCCAAATTGGAAGAACTTCGTAATCAATTCCTTGTGTCATCTTTTCATGTTTTTTTATGTTACTTTTTCTCTTTGCTTAAGTGCAGTTTAAAGTTTTTTATGGTTAACATGCTTCGTTACATGTAATTCTTAATGAATCGTTAAGCAAAAGATCTTGGATCAACACTATAATCACAAGTATATGGAAATATATTAGGTTTTCATCATACCTAAACAATAATTATCATTGAGAAAAACAAAATTTTCAATGTACACAATGTTTACAAATTTTAGAGATTTCAATATCACAATGTACTAGCACAACCACATTAATAAATGTGGTTGATATACATCGTAGATAAACTTAATATTGTTGAGATTCAACAAGAAATTTCAGCACCCACGCCTAGTGTGGGACCAAGAGGTCCAAGAAACACCTACACTAGGGTGGGACCACAAGGCTAAATTTGGTGGATGTCGATTTTAGTTGTCCCTTAATTAATATGGACAATAAAATGTAATCTAATCTCAAAATAAATTGTAATAGTTAACTCAATGTGATAAACTTAGTTAGCTCATGAATTTCGAGTTAGAGGTAGTTGGTGAGGCATGAAAATTAAATCTAATTGTAACAAAGTTCGAAGTGCAGTGGTGCATTAGTTAATGTAGGTTGTAATCAGTTTAACTTAGTTAAGTGAGTTAAACTCAGTTGTGATAGTTGTAACTGTTAGATACACTAGCGAGAGATCAAGAAAATTAAATATTAATTAATTCACAATCAGTGATCTCACATGCAATTGAGGATTTACTATTATTAGCTGCATGCATGTCAGATCCAGTGGAGACTCGGTTGAGATCTAGGTGAAAGGGAAGTTGACTATCAGTTATAGGATTATTGGGTTGCACCCATGCAACCAAAAACCCATTGGAGTGCCCATGATACTTACGCAGTCAAGGAAGCCCAAAATTACTAAATATTAGGGATTTCATTCATCGGGGATTGTGAAATCAAGGCATATTTTCTGGAGGCAGTAAATTGGCTAAGTATTGGTCAGTTTTATTCGAGTCAGTGTGAGAAATTTAGTTGAGTATAGGAGGGCCCTTGTGAGAAGATTTGTATGTAATTTTTTCATGATTCCATGTTGAATATAAAATAGAGGATAGTGGGGTTTTGAGAAGCAAGCTTTCCCCGAGAAATTATCTATGTTATGGCTTGATTGATTCTTCTTTGCTTCATGTGATTGGTGATTGTATTTTTAATTCCGCAATTTATTTTTAGAAGTGATTCATTATTTAAATTTAGTACATTGTTAGATCAGATTGAATCCATGATATACATGCATGTTGTATAATTTTTGCATGGTATCAGAGCACAGGAAATCACAATAGTGAAGGAGGAGTTGAGTTTGTGACTGGATAGAATTCGAATTTGCAGAAAGACTTTCTTGGTGCTACAGCTGATTCAGGATCGAAATGGCTTTCAATGGCTTGAGGTTGGAGTATGCACTCAAGGGAAGTTCAAACTATATTTCTTGGAAGGACATGATGGAGGAAGTACTTGAAGAAAATGGCTTGAAGGAATTCATTGACAATGATGTTCCTAAACCTGCTCTGACATATGCTGCAAATATTGATGCATGGCAAAAGAAAGTGGAAAAGGTGACGAGGATCCTATTCGAGGGAGTATGAGACCACATTGTATTAAGCCTCCATGGGAAAGCCACACCATATCCAAAGTGGAAGGCTTTTATGGATCTATTTCAAAGTAGCAACGACCATAGGAAACTGGCACTCAAAGATAAACTTAGGAACATCATGATGGAGAAAGGTGACTCCATGCCAAAATATTTAACAAAGTTTGTCCAATGTCGGGATGAACTAGGAAGCGTTGACGTAACTTTCGTTGATGATGATTTGGTGAGCTGGGCTCTCCTAGGAATTCCCAAGAGTTGGCACATTTATCAAGACTTTGTCAATGGAAGGAAAAAGTTTCCAGATTGGGAACGACTGTGGTCGGATTTGGTGCAAGAGGAGCTCAAACGGAACACCAGAGATGGATCTTCATCTAAGAATGAAGATGAAGAATATTTTGCTTTGGCTACCAAGGCGAAGAAGGGGAAGGGGAAGAAATTCCATTCCAAATCCGAGTCCAAAGATGGCAAGAAGCGGGACATGTCTAGGGTGAAGTGTTTTCACTGTCAAGAGCATGGGCATTATGCTACTAACTGTCCACAAAAGAAGAAGAAAAAGAAGGCTGGAGGATCTGTAGATTGTGAGGCTTCGGCCTCGCAATTTGAGCTTGAATTATCATTGATCGCATGCATGGTGTCAAGTGCATTGGGATCTATGTGGTATTTGGATAGTGGCGCTTCTTTTCAAATGACGGAAGAAAAGGAAATTTTCAGTAGCTTAGAGGAGAGGGATCTCCATATGCATATTGAAATGGGTGATGATGGGCGATATAGTGCTACCGAGATTGGTGCCATTACCTTCCAGAGATAGTCAGGTTAACCCTTTCAATTAAAATATGTAATGCATGTACCAGGTTTGAAGAAAAATTTAGTCTCAGTTCCAATATTGGAGGATAGAGGCTATGATGTTGTTTTTAGTGAAGGAAAAGCTTTCCTACGACCCAAAACAACAGGACAAACCAAGAAGATAGGGATTTGAGCTAAGAATCTCTACAATTTGGATGCAAATGGTTGCGTAGCATTTATGGGCAAGGAGGAAAAAGTGGTGAGCCAAGATGAGGGCGAATTATGGCATAGGAGATTGGGCCATCTTCACCATGGAGCCTTGAAAGTCATGCAGCAGATTTCTACTGCTCTTCCCAAGGGTACACTTGTGCAATCAGACACATGCAAGGGATGTAATATGAGAAAATATGTAAAGGCCGCATTTCATGAGAAGGAGAACCGAGCTTCAGGGATCCTTGAGAAAGTTCACAAAGACGTGTGTACACCATTCTCTGTTGCTTTGACAAAAAAACATAAGTTCTATGTGATATGTGTTAATGACTTTTCTCGTAAGTGTTGGATCTTCTTCATGCAGAAGAAATATCAGACATTCTCAAAGTTTCTAAAGTTTAAGGCACTGGTGGAGAAAGAGTCGGGGAATAAAGTGAAGGCTATTAGGAGCGATAATGGTGGAGAGTACATCTCTAAAGAATTCAAGAACTTTTGCAGAAAATAAGGAATTCGAAGAGAAATGATAGCGCCTCATAACCCATAGCAGATTTGGGTCGTTGAAAGAAAGAAAAAAACAATTGTGGGTGCAGCAAGAGCGATGTTGCATGATCAAGGCCTACTGATGCATCTATGGGCGGAAGCATGAAACACTGCGGTATTTGTGCAGAACCATTGTCCTCATAGGATACTTGGAATGAGTACACCTGAAGAGGCTTTCACTAGTAATAAACATGATGTTTCACACTTTAGGATTTTTGGCTCATTTGTTTATGTGCATCTTACCAAAGTTGCCAGGAATAAGCTGGAACCGAAAGTTGAGATCGGGATTTTTGTGGGGTACACTGAAACACCCCACAACTATCAAGTGTGTTTTCCAAACAATAGAATGACTATTTTGCGACGGGATATAAAATTTGATGAGGAGAAAGCCATGCGGTTCCCCTTGAGAGGGAGCTGGACCTGCATGCAGAGGAGGAACTCTTGGTTCCCAAGGATGAGCCTGAAGATGTGGAGTAACCACATGAGGAGGATCATGGCATGGAGGAAAAAACTCATGCAGAGCCATCCATCAGAAATGGCAGAAGGTGCACCACAGAAGTTGATAGATTGAGAATTGATGTTGTCAAGAATGTAGGAGCCCGTACTTCACAACGTAGTCAAAGACAGTCTCCAAACAGGTTTACTGGGTACATGGCTCATATAATATGAGAAAATGTATTGTGACTGAACCATCTTCATTTCAGGAGGCAGTGTAGCAACCAACTTGGGTTGATGCAATGGTGGAGGAGTATGACTCCATTTTCAAGAATAGTTCATGGGAGGTTGTCCCAAGACTAGTCGAAAAATCAGTGGTTGGATATAGATGGATCTATACGGTAAATCAAGTTTCTTAAGGGAGTGTGGAGAAATACAAGGCCAAATTTGTGGCCTGGGGATTCTCACATATTGAGGGGATCAATTATGATGAGAATTTTGCACTTTTTGCAAGGTACTCTTCCGTTAGATCCATCCTTGCACTCTCAGTGCAGATGGGCTGATGTATTCTTAAGATGGATGTAAAAATTTTGTTTCTCAATGGAGTGATTGAGGAAGAAGTCTACATAGAGTAGCCTACAGGTTTCGAGATCTTCAAAAGTGAGTCGCATGTGTGGCGACACAAGAGAGCATTGTATGGGTTGAAGCAATCACCTCATGTTTGGTACACTAGGATAGACAGTTATTTCACTGGACTGGGCTTCACCAAAAGTGAAGCTGATGCAAACTTGTACCAGATTGTGGTTAAGGGTAAGCTATTGATTATTGTTCATTATGTTGATGATCTAATTTTGACTAGTGATGAGCAGCTGATACACTCATGCAAGGAGGATCTTCCAAGGGAGTTCGAAATGAAGGACATGGGACTCCATTATTTCCTTGGTTTGTAAATATGGCCGCGAGATGGTGAAATTTTTGTGTCTCAAGAAAAGTACACCAAAGATATACTAGGTAAGTTTCACATGGAGAGATGCAAACCCATGGATACTCCTCTTCCAGGAAATTGGAGGAAAGAGGATTCTACTTTTGGAGAGGTAGTGGATGCTACTGCCTACAGGCAGTTAGTTGGTTCAATGATGTATCTAGTGAACACCAGACTAGAC
This sequence comes from Pinus albicaulis, assembly GCA_034641835.2. Classification (NCBI taxonomy): domain Eukaryota; kingdom Viridiplantae; phylum Streptophyta; class Pinopsida; order Pinales; family Pinaceae; genus Pinus; species Pinus albicaulis. The sequence goes on along the minus strand of CM076584.1, from coordinate 1,418,579,302 downwards.
ATTTACTGCACAGTTAACCAACTGAGTCAAGCTATGGTTAAGCCAACCAAGCTCTTTTGGAAGGTAGGGAAGCATGTATTGATATAACTGAGGGGCACATCAAAGTATGTTCTATGGTACAGACGAAAATAGGGAGTGAAGCTTCAAGGCTTCAAGGCTGCAAATTGGGCAGTCAATCCATCAGACAGAAAGAACACATCAGGAGGGACCTTTAGCATAGGATCAACAACATTTTCTTGATACAGCGGGAAGCAGCGACCTGTGGCACTCAGTTCAGCGGAACCAGCGTACATGGCAGCGAGTCAAGTTACCTATGAGGCTATCTGAATGAGAAAGATCTTGGTTGGTCTATTTAGTTCTCAGATGGATCTGACACTGATACATTGTGGTAATTAGAGTTGCATTAAACTCTCAATTAATCATGTGTTTCATGATAGGTCTGAGCACATAGATATTCGGTACCATCATCTCAGAGATTGTGTGCATAGAAGAATAATGTTTCTTTAGTACAATCCCACGGAAGATCAGGATGCAAATATTATGACAAAGGCGCTCACCAAGAGAAAATTTGAATGCCATACAGGTAGGATCGGGGTGAAGAATAATCCCTTTCTTGTTGAGAGGGAGTGTTGAGATTCAATAAGAAATTTCAGCACCCACGCATAGTGTGGGACCAGGAGGTCCAAGTAGCACCTACATTAGGGTGGGACCATAGGGCTAAATTTGGTGCATGTCTGTTTTAGTTATCCTTTAATTAAGATGTACAATAAAATGTAATATAATCTCAAAATAATTTGTAATAGTTAATTGAGTGTGATAAACTCATTTAGCTCATAAATTTCGAGTTAGAGGTAGTTGGTGAGGCATGCAGAGTAATTCTAGTTGTAACCGAGTTCGAAGTGTAGTGGTGCATTATTTAATGCAGGTTGTAATTAGTTTAACTCAGTTAAGTGAGTTAAACTCAGTTGTGATAGTTGTAACTGTTAGATACACTAGCGAGAGATCAAGTGAATTAAATATTAATTAATTCACAATTAGTGATCTCACATGCAACTGAGGATTTACTATTATTAGCTGCATGCATGTCAAATCTAGTGGAGACCCAGTTGAGATCTAGGTGAAAGGGAATTTTACTATCAGTTGTAGGATTACTGGGTTGCACCCGTGCAACCAAACACCCATTGGAGTGCCCATGATACTTGCATAGTCAAGGAAGGCCAAAATTCCTAAATAATAGGGATTGCATTCATCAGGGATCGTGCAAGCAAGGCAAGCTGTCTAGAGGCAGTAAATTGGCTAAGTATTGGTAAGTTTTATCTGAGACAGTGTGAGACAATTCACTGAGTACATGAGGGGTCTTGTGAGAAGAGTTTTATGTAATTGTTTCATGATTCCATGCTAAATATACAATAGAGGATAGTGGGGTTTTGAGTAGCAAGCTTTCTCAGGGAAATTATCTGTGTTCTGGCTTGATTGATTCTTCTTTGCTTCATGTGATTGGCGATTGTGTTTTAATTCCGCAATTGATTTGTATAAGTGATTCAGTATTTAACTTTAATACATTATTAGATCAGATTGAATCCAAATATGTCCACCTAACCATTGAATCACATTCATAGAAGTAGAAATCTGAAACTTTTATATAGTTATAAGGCTCAAACATCTAAATGTTTTATTTGACAAACAATACCCAGTTTGGATGGAAATTCAAACATTTAATAGTTTATATGGCAGATGGTATAGTTAGTAAGAAACTACAGACTCACAGTAAATGAGTGAATTAATGGGCTTCTCTACAGAGGCCAAAATTTGGCCTGGACAATGAATTTCTTGCTATAATCTGGTGAAAATCTTACTGTGGCAGTGTTTAAGTAGTTTTTATGGAAAAAATGGATTCAACGCCCATAAAGAACCTTTAGAACACCCAAAATCTCAAAACTTGATAGCTGTAATTCGGATTTTCAAAAATTTCCACCAGATTTTCTCAAAATCATGCCAGAGTTTCTATTGTTTCTCAGACTAATATTGTGGTTTGTTTAAGCATGTTTTCATTATTTAATAACATCAGTCGAGAGTACTGGTTTGGAGCAAAATAGAACCAACAGAATTATTAAAAAAATGGTATTTTGAGTTTTGGTTTTTAAACTAATAATATGATTATATAATTTTTGGTAAATTTGTGATTTTTCATTATTTAAAATAACTTTTTTAATGTAAAAGTGAATTTAGTGCCAAATAAACTACACATCTCAAAATTGTGTTTCAACAAATTCTTACCAAATTTGAAACAAAATTAACCAAAAAATATAACTAAAAGTAAATCCAAATGAATTAGACTAAGGAAAAAAGAAGTAGTTTTGAAAAGAGAGAAAAAAACAAAGTTTTTTTCCCTAAAGTATTGTTATGTGGATAGTAGAGTTCATGTATCCAATGTTTTGTGAACAAGTAACTTTATATTAATCTTAAATTCAGTGTATCCAATGTTTTTTGAACAAACAATTTCATATATATTATGGATTCAATTTATCCAATGTTTTTTGAACAAACAATTTTATATAGATTATAGATTCTGTGTATCTAATAATTGTAGAGCAAAGTTCACAATTCACTTTTCTCTTTTCCCATTAGATGCTAAAATTTGAAATAAACATAAATTACATTCCATATATTCAATAGCTATGGTATAAAGTCAACAATTAACTTTGTTCTTTACCCAGCCCATTGGGGGAAACTCAATTGACCATTCCATGTTACAAAAAAATATGTAAATCTTAAAGCCAAGGTTCAAATCATGTGATACAAACTAATGAGAAGTTTAAAAAAAAAACAACTTTAACCTTTAACCATTAATTTTCAAGACCGTGGAGTGTTAAAATAAGTCATCAGATGGGTAGAGGATTAGAATATATGGCCAAGGTAGAAATGGGAAAGTACAAATGTTTTCGAATAATTTTTTAACAAAATTAGGTTATATAATACTACGATTTTGAAAATGAAAGGTTGTAATGTTGGAAAGGCACAGGGGTAAAGGCACAAAAGAATACAAATAATTCACACACACAATAACATGAGTTGTGGCTCTTCTATTTATCACACAAACTTGATTCATAACAATAAACCCGATGAAGGGTATTTAACCTTTTCTAACTAGTGACTCGCCTAAAATACATTGGCATGCAACCACACACTAAATTCAACTATCACTTAACTCGAATTGACTCAATGCTCAATTAACTGACTCTCTAAATATAACAAAATGTTCATGCAGGTGTAATTAGCTTATTTTAACACTCCCCCTTAATTACGACCACTAAACTAAGACATGACTCATGACAACTCAAACATGTCTGCTAGTCTACATCTCAGTTAGGCTTACAACACCCAAGTTTCTTTTGTGAAATTAAAACACATCTTTTGTTAATGGCTTAGTAAATATATCATCCAATTGATCACTCGAATTACAAGGATTCAAGTGAAATTCTCCATTGCTCACAAGTCCTCTAATAAAGTGATATCTACTATCAATATGCTTGCTCTTTTGATGAAACACACTATTCTTGGATATTGCAAGCTAAGGTGTTGTCAATATATTGTTGTTGATCCTTGTTTTTTCTACTTGAGTCCATCAAATACTCCTCTTAACCATACTTCTTGACATGTTGTTGATGTTGCTGCTACATATTCTGCTTCTATTGATGATATGTCATAATATGTCACTTCTTAGATGCCCATGCAATCACATATGAACCAAGACGGAACACATAACTAGAAGTGATATTCCTATCATCCAAACTACCTGCAATATCACTATCTGTGTATCCAATCAAATACTTGTTTTTTGTACTTGCATACATTATGCCACAATCTCTTGTTCCTCCTATTTATCTCAGAATTATTTTTCCTGCTCTCCAATATGTGTCTTTTGGAGTCTTCATAAATCTAGAAATCAAACTCACTCCTTGCATGATATCTGGTCTTGTAGCTGTGAGATACATGAGGCTACCAACCAATATTTTGAAAAGAGTTGGATTGACATTTGATCCTTCATCATCCTTGCTTAACTTTGTAACTGTTGCAACTAGTGTAGGGACATGTTTGCAATTCTCCATCCTGAATATTTTCAGAAAATCTATAGCATATTTATTTTGGAAAATAAAAATTCCTTTCTCAGATTTCTCAACTTCTATGCCAAGAAATTATTTCATGAGACCAAGATCTATCATCTCAAATTATTTCATCATGGATGATTTAAATTCATCTAACTCAAGGTCACTTGTGTAAATCATGTCATGAACATATAAACAAACAATCAATATGTGTCCATGTTCATTTACCTTTTTGTATAAGGTAGGCTCAATGTTGCTTTTGAAAAATCCATAATTAATCATGTAACTGTCAATTCTTTCTATACCAAGCTCTAGGCACTTGCTTCAGTCCATAGAGCGCTTTATTAAACCTATAAACTTTATTTTCTTTACCTTCAACTTCATAACCCGGAGGTTGTTGCGCATAAATATATTCTTCTATAATCCCATTCAATAAGAATGATTTCACATCCATCTTATATACTTTCCATTTGTTTTGATTTGTTGTGGCTAGAACTGCTCATATAGTATCCAATCTCGCTACCAGAGCAAACATTTCTCCAAAATCCATTCCTAGTTGTTGTGAGAATCCTTTTGCTACAAGTATTTCTTTAAATATGTCAATTTCACCTTTCTCATTCAAATTTGTCTTGTACACCCACTTCACACCAATGAGATTTTTGTCTTGGCAAATCAACCAAATCTCATGTATCATTCTTTTCAATAGCTTCAATTTCTTCATCCATGTTTTGAACCTAATTTTCATCCCTGATTACTTCTTCAAACAAAGAAGGTCGGAATGACAACAGTAAAAAAATTGAACTAACATCCAAATCATCATAAATATATTTTAGACTTCTCATATTTCTCTTACCATTGCTTGATTCATCACATGATTGGCTATTGGGAGAATTTTGGTCTGTTTATATGCTTGAAGATCCATGATGCTCTGAAAATCTTGGAGTCCTTGTTGGTGTCTGCTATTGTGAGTATTATTTCTCCTTCTATGCCACATCATCTTCTTCCATCAGTGGTGCTTTAGCATCAACTGTTTTGAACACAACATTTCTTCTAATTATGGTCTTCTTGGTGACAGGGTTACACAATTTGTAAGCTTTTGACTACTCACTATAACTAGTAAATATGCATTTTTCACTTTTATCATCCAATTTTCCTCTTAGAACTTTAGGCACACGTGCATAGGCTACACATTCAAACACTCTGAGATGCAATACGCTGCAAGAAATACCTCGACATGCTTCTTTTGGTACTATGTTCATCACACTCTTTGTACAAGATATGTTTATCACATAAACAACACATGCAACTACTCCTGTCTAATACTCATTAGATAAGTTTCTTCATTTCACTATACTCCTTGCCATATTTATAATGGTTCTGTTCTTTCTCTTTGTTATACCATTCTGTTGCAGTGTGCATCTAGTTGTAATTTTTTTTTTTTGATTCCATGTTGTTTGCAGTAATCATGGAATGTATTTAAATCATATTCTCTGTCGCGATCTGACCTCAATACCTTGATTTGCAAATCACTTTAATTCTATACTAAGGCTTTGAATTCTCTGAACTTTGAAGAAGTTCCCGACTTCTGCTTCAAGAAGTAAACTCGTCTTTCTGCTATAATCATCAATTAAAGTAAGGAAGTAACAACTTCCACCAATCGATTGTGCGCTCATAGATCCACACAAGTCTGTATGCACCAACTCAAGTGATTGCTTTACTCTATATGATACTCACTTTGGAAAAATCTCATAGTGTTGCTTTTCCAAGATGCAACACTCACAATTACTAGTTGGTTCTTTGATGGGAGGTAATCCTCTAACCATATGTTTCTGCTGCAAACATCTTAAACTAGAAAAGTGCAAGTGTCCAAATAGAAAGTGCCATAAACTGTAATCATTAAAACATGCAACTGTAAAAGAACTGACTTGATCAGTGTAATTCATAATTAGAGGAAATATTGTGTTCCTCGTCATCTGCATCTTTTCTATCAACTTCTTGCTTGGGGGCTTGTCATAAATAACACACTCGTGTCCCTAAAATATCACTATGTATCCCTTCTACATCAACTGACCAACACTTATCAAATTATGCTTGAGACTAGGGACATAATATACCTTTGAGATTTTCTTCAGTTCTCTCTGCTTGGTCAGAATGTTGACCACTCCTTTTCCATCTACATCCACAGTCTTGTCAGTGCCCAACTTTACCATTTTCTTCATAGATTGATCAAAATTTGCAACCAAATTATTGTTGCTTGTCATGTAGTTACTACAACCACTATCTAATAGCCACATATTATCAAATGGTTCATGCATGTTATCGCAAGCTAGGAACATGGAGTTATTATTTTCTGTAATAACATTAGCTCTCTAGTTTCCTCGATCATATATCTTATTCCTGCAATCACGGACATAGTGACCAAATTTATTGCAATAATAGCATCTCACCTTTGATTTGTCCACTCTTTGATTAGTTTTGAAGTTGTTGTTGTTGCTTCCACTTTCATGTCCATGCTCTTCCCGACCATCTCTCTGTCCACCATGTCTTTTGCCTTGTCCTCTGCCTCTCAATCGACTTCTGTCTCAACCTCTGTCACTTGAAATAGAAACTTGAATTCTTTTTCATCTTTAGGTTCATAAAATCCAAACTGGACATGATCCCAAACATCATGCACCTTCAATGTGGTCTCCATCTTAATGGCCCACACATCATAATCCTTCCCTATAAACAGTAAGAATTGGGGCTAGAAATTTGAGAAAATCGTCTTTCTTCCAAAAAATAAATCCCTTATGAAACCCTAATTTTCTCCTTTTATAAGGTTTTCATAGCTTCTCTTTAAAAAAAAAATCAATAAAACCATAAGTTTTTATTTTATATTAAAAAATTAAAAAAAAATTATAATAAGCATTTTAAAAAAAACTTATTATAATATGTCCACTTTTCAAAAAATCCTTTTTAAATATATCTCAGCTAAAAATAAAAAATAAACCCTCGTATAATTCAAAAACTTTGATTCTTTTAAAAGCTTTTTAAAAAAGAGAATCTCTTGTATATGAATCAAACTAAATCAACGTGAATAGCAGCCAGTGAAATTTTGCTCTGATGTTTTTTGTGTTTGTTGAATTTTACAGCCTAAATTAATGGGGGCAGTGTGCTAATGTTCCCCGTGACAGTGGAGTGTCGCGTTAGTGCTCTAATGCATCAAAAAAATCAAGGAACACGCATGCTGCGAAAACGTGGCAAGTTTAACACCTATAAGAGATGCTTGCTGACACTTGCATGTGTTATAACGCCCTGTAAGGTGTGTTATAGGAGAAAACAAGAGACAAAAAATATACAATAGAGGATAGTGGGAATTTGAACAGCAATCTTTCCCCGGGAAATTATCTGTGTTATGGCTTGATTGATTCTTCTTTGCTTCATGTGATTGGCGATTGTGTTTTTAATTCCGCAATTTATTTGTAGAAGTGATTCATTATTTAACTTTAGTACATTGTTATATCAAATTGAATCCATGATATACATGCATGTTGTATAAGTTCTGCATGGTATCAGAGCACAGGAAATCACAATAGTGAAGGAGGAGCTGAGTTTGTGACTGGATAGAATTCGAATTTGCAGAAAGACTTTCTTGGTGCTACAGCTGATTCAGGATCAAAATGAATTTGAATGGCTTGAGGTTGGAGTATGCACTCAAGGGAAGCTCAAACTATATTGCTTGGAAGGACAGGATGGAAGCAACACTCGAAGATAATGGCTTGAAGGAATTCATCGACAATGATGTTCCTAAACCCGTTGTGACAGATACTACGAATCTTGATGCATGGCAAAATAAAGTGGCAAAGGTGAGGAGGATCCTATTGGAGGGAGTATTGTTAGGGAAAAATAATTGCCTATCATTTAATTTTTCAACCCGGGGGTTTCGTAAACTTGTGAAGCATGCGTGCATTATATGTGCTAGAAATTGTCTTTCAGTTTAGATCAAGCTAACTAAAAAATAATGAAACCCAATTTATCTAATCTATGAAATCAAATAATAAAAATGAAATTCAACTAACCTATGAAATCAAGTAACGAAAAGAAAGAAAACAAATTCAAAAGAAAGTATAGCACGCGCAATCACACTTGCAGGAATTGAAATCTTAATCTAAGAATTCATTTCAAAGCATGTAAAGAAAAAACAACTAAGGTATGTTCAATCACTTCAGCATCCAATATGATAGAATCACCCTCTTGAGATGATGTAAAAGCAACCAATTATACTTTAGTCTTTAAATCTAGGAAATCAATTAAAGCATGCAAAGGGAAAACTCAATAATTTCATAAGTTAGATATTCGAGCATTTAGAAATATGATAAAATCACCTTCTTGAAATGATCTTTAAGAACACCCAATTATACAATTGAATGAGGATCTAAATCTAGAAAACAATGTAAAAGCATATAAAAGCAAAGTTCAATGATTGTATAGGTTGAACATTCAATCACCCAATTTGGAACACCTTCTTAGCCTGATCTTTTAGAAACATTAAATTATACAATGAATTGATAGTTTCATCTAAGAAAGTAAATAACAGAACATGAAAGGAAACTAAATAATTGTGAGCTCTATTTCCTCAAACTTAATCCAATTGGAAAATAGATAAATCTATTATTTTGAAATGTTTTTATAAAAGCAAATATTACACAGTGATTCTAAAACTAATACTAAGAAAGCAAATAAACTTTAATCTATAAAAGAAATTAAATCTCACACATTTTAGGTAGCTGATCTAAAAGTATGAAAAATGGTAAATCGAGATGCTCCATATGTAAACAAAACCAAGTCAAAATGAAAGAACATTCATGAGTAAGGTGCCACAATCTAATTCTGTATTCAAAGCTTGAGCATAACTCCAATTTTACCCATGATTTGATAAGAGAAAGCTTCCCCTATTTATATAAAATATGAGAAGCTATATCATTAATGAGAGTCCATGAATCTCTCCATATATCTCTAGCGTTACAATCCAAATAGGAAGTCATTAGGCACATGTCTTCTTAGAGTTACAATACAAATAGGAAATGAGACACATATCCTTATGATCCCACGATCTTCTCCATCCAAATTCGAATTTGGCCTTAGGAGGCCACATAAAAGTCTTTTTGAAGTTTCTTTTTGACCTACACATGGAAAAAAACTCATTCTACTTGTTAGGTATAAGTATGTGCATATTATTTTCTAATTTTTAACCACAAATTCACTTAAAAATATTAGGAATGAACAAAGTTTGGAAAAACATAAATGTAACCCAATAGTGGTAATGGTAAGGTAAATGTAATGAAATGGAGGTGAAGTGAAGGTGATAATATGGACATATAAGTGAAAATATAATGGAAGTAAATGACAATTTCAAGGCCCAACATACCCCCCAACTGAAGCTATTGCATGTCCTCATGCAATCTATTACATTAATACTTTTTGATCCTTTGAGCTTTGGCTTAACTTTTCATGATATCATTTGATGACTTCATACTTCTGAAAATTATTTTAGTTGAATTGCAACATGGTTGGTTCTTGTGTTTCAACTACTATTTTTTGTTGCATTCAATTTTACCTTTGAACTTTGCATAATGATAATTTGTTGCAAAGTATATTTCTATTGGATTGCATCATGGTTGGTTCTTGTGTGACAACCATGATTGTGTTTGTATCCATTTATCTTTTTTAGTACTTTTGAAAATCCATTGTATGCTCATAATAATAATGTAATAGTTAATATCTTTTGAAAGTATGTGGGATTTTGAATGTGATATGAATGTGGAAAAATGTGAATATGAATGTATCCCCCCCCCCCCTCCCCCAAGCTGATGGTATTGGCAATTTTATGAAATGAGAAAAAAAAGTGTTTTTTTCCAAAAATTATCATTCTAGCTTTTCAAGGAATTCTATGGTAAAAAGTTATAAAATGACATACCTTAACTTACCCTTTGAAAATGGATGAGCTGCATGTGTGGTGGCTGCAAAATTCTGATCATAATCTTCTTCATGTAGTTGTACAAGTTATGGATAAAAGATTCAAGATGAATTTTTGTTGCTTCTACTAAAGCTGCTGAATTTGATGCAAAATGATAATGATTCTGTAGTTGTCCTCTGATTCTGTAGCTGCCATCTGATTCTGTAGTTTCCATCTGATTCTATTGTTGCCCTATAATTCTATAAATGTCATATGATTCTATTGTTGTCATCTGATTCTGCAGCTGTCATCTGATTCTGTTTTTGTCATCTGATTCTGCAGCTGCCATCTGATTCTACAGCTGCAGAATGGTATTAATCTGTTATAACTGCATATCTTCTTCATTTGCTTCAAAATGTTGAAAATGATAGTCTTCATGTCTACAAAACTCGTTGGCATAATTCCTTCTATGTGAATAGATGTTCTGATGTCGAACATAGCAAGAAATTGTTGACTTAGTGACCATTAATGGATGCCACTAGTCAACACGAGAACTCTCACCATTGATGACAATGAGAGTCAAGATGCCCAAACAAATCTTGCTAGGTACGAATATTATCGTTGTTTTCAAATACCTAGATGATCCGATGAACAAGGGACATTAATGTATTCCTGTTGTTTGTCAGCAAGAAGACTTGCCATTGAGGCATGCAAGCCTCAAGGTGTTTTTGCAAGAATTTTAAACTCAAAGGACTATGGAATCAATAATTTGCATTGAAGCAAGGTTTATTTGTGAAATTAAAAATATAGGAGAAGGAAAATGGAAATGGAAGATGACAATGGGAAATAAGCATGTAAGTGAGCTTCTTGCTTTTATTTGTGGGTTAGGAGTAGACAAAAAGTAATGAAAAGTGTATGTGAATAAAGGAAAATGAAAAACTGACTCTTGCTAGGAAAATAATTGTGGCTTGCTTTGAATTTCTTGGTTGGATTTATAATTCAAAAGGGAGGAAATTTAATGGTCTTGATAGATATGGACATGGACTTGTTCTTATGTTTCTCATGAAATCGGTCCTCCAAGACCAATTGTGCACAATTGGTTTTCTTCAATGATCATTCGATCATCCGAAACCTGCAAAAAAACTTGACATAAAGAACATAAGTGTGTTAAAAAATAAATGGTCAATTCCTTCTTGATTCTTACGCAAAATTTGAATGCCAAATAAAATAAATAAATTAAAATAAAAAGTGTTATATTTAGTCCAATTCATGATATCGATAACATTCCATTTTTAAGAAATAACCATGAAAAATAAATCAACTCCCTGTTGTCGGATGACTTCATGCAATGTGCTCAGTAATATGATTGGCATCACAAAGGTTTGTTTTGTTCTACAAATTAAAGCTTCATAGAAAAATACACAGCAACAAAAATTTTAATGTCAAATATTGAGAAACCATCTAAATAATCTTCCAATTGTTCTGCAAGTCATTATTAAATCTGTCAAATTGAATCGTCATATGTGCTGCAAAAGCATGATTTCAAAAATATTTGAAGCAGTAAAAAAAAAAATTACTTGCACGAAAAATTATTTCAATCAAATTTTGCAAGTATTTTTCGCCTTATAAATTGATTTAATATCGATTATATATGCAAAAAAAATATTATTTCTGATTTTTTTTATATATTATTATTATTATTATTTTAATGATGAGACACTTATGTGTCTAAAATCAAATTTATTAAATAAAATTGGACTCTTAGACCACTTTCCATGTGGATCAGAGTTTGTTATTAACTTGGATTCTTCTGCTTTCAACTTGCCATGTTTAAACAGTTCAAAACAAATCGTTTTTTCCTCATGCAATCTGCAAAACAAAGCTCCGAAGAATCCTGAATTTATCCCAAATGGATGCGAAATCCAGAAAATTTCTTTCAAGTTACCTAATTGACCTCGTTCCCAAAAAAACCCATGTTTTATTTTTTCCTAATTCGGCTTGGTTTGCTCAGAAAATGCGTTTTAAAATCGGGTGTTTTTAACTGTTACGCATTTCTGGCAATTTTGTTTTCTGGCAATTATTCTGCAAAAAAATAAAATTGTTGTGCTTTGATATTTTTATTTGTAGGTTTTGATGTGTAATGGTTTGTCTCTCACAGAGAAATTCATATCGATCATCCTCATTCCAATTACTTGCAATGGAATCTGCAATCTTCTCTTCATCGGAAACCTGCAATCTTCTCACTACAAGGAACCCTCTAGCGGATGTTTTTGAGGAACCCCTTATAAAAATACCCCATACATTCATTTCTAGTGGAGGCTACTAGAGGAGGTTGATCGGTGGAGGGTTTTGCAGATGTTTTCCTCTCGGTTCGCTTATCATCTGAAATCGCACTGGTGCCCTCTAAAAGTGAAAGCATCAGTGCGCACAAAGCATTGGCACACTGGACACCATGCGCTCCGTACACACACGCCTGGTGCGTCCTATTACAGTAAAGCATCGGTGCTTCACAAATCTTCCACGCTGGTGCATCATAAAACACCAAGCCAAAACAGAAATCGTTGGGTGTGGTATTAATAAACCGCACTGATGCATCATAAAACATCGCGCCAAATAGAAACTAACTAGTGCATTCGTATAAAATAGCACCGGTGCACCTATAGATTTCGTGCACCGACAAAGGGTTAAATATAAAAAAAAAAAAAAAAAAAAATGACCAAAAAACCGCATTTTTCACTTTTTTAAACGCTTCAAAGCTCTCAATCTCCGGTGCACTCTACAAGAGAACGCATTGGTGCGCACAAAAAATTGGCACACTGGACACCGTGCCCTCCATACACACCCTCCTAGTGCGTCATATTATTGTAGAGCACCGGTGCTTCACAACTCTTCCACGTCAGTGCATCATAAAACATCGTGCCAAAACAGAAACCGCCTAGTGCGGTGTTAAGAACCGCACAGGTGCATCAGAAAACACTGCGCCAAAACAGAACTGACTGGTGTGTTCGTAGGAATAGCACCGATGCGCCTATAAACCCAACGCACCATCACAGGGTTAATTAAAAAAAAGTTACGGCCAAAAAACCAAATTTTTCACTTTTCTCAATGCTCAATCATCAGTGCGCTCTACAAGGGAACGCACCGGTCGCACAAAACATTGACACACCAGACACTGTGCACTCTATCCACACCTGCCCGGTGTGTCTGATTACTGTAGAGCACCGGTGCTTTCCAACTATTCTACCATGGTGCATCACAAAAATCCGCGCCAAAACAGAAACCGATCGGTGTGGTGTTATGAAACCACACCGATGTATCATAAAACACCTTGCCAAAACTGAAACCGCCTGGTGCGGTCTTAAGAAACCGCACCAGTGCGCCTATAAAACCCCGCGCACCAAAACAAGGTTAAATAAATAAAAAAATTACAGCCAAAAAACCTCATTTTTCACTTTTCTCAGTGCTCCATAACTCTCAGCATCGGTGCAATTTATCCTTGTTTGAGCCGCCCTAACATCGGTGCTCCCATTGCACCCATTGCATGCACTGCTATTATGCATTGCCCACCAATCTCCATCTTGCATTTTGCAGAACAGTGGGCAATTTTTCTTTTGTAAATTCTACAACCAATATGCCTCCTCAACGGCAAAATGTACAAGTATTTTTCTTGTTTTTCCATAATTAACCTTTTTAGCTTATTAGAATTTCAAATAGCCTTAAAATTAACCATTTAAAAGAAAATATATATATATATTTGTCGCACGGTGCAGACGAGCCGTTCGGCTCGCACCGGTAAGCGGTGTTGCCTATAAAATTTACAGGCCACACTGCAACTGATGCTAAGGGTAACCACACCGTATCCGAGGCAGTACCGAAAGGCGCCCCAGGTTATTTTAAAATTTAAAAAAAAAAAAAAAAAGTGTGGTGCGGTCATTTAGTCGATCGCACCGTTGACCATGGGAATAACAATGTGGTGCGTTGATGGAAATATCTGCCCTGGTATCTATCAGCGCACTGCATTCGGCATTTCGAGAGGGTTAACGGTGCGGCTTGATAAAAAACCGCACTATTGACTATGTTATTTTTCAGTAAGTCGGTGTGCTAACACAACTATATGCGTCGCTCTTCTGACACCATATATATAGTCAACGGTGCTTTAAAAATTTTCAGGTGCACTGCATACGGTGCGTTGTATGACATCTCGGGCACCACCCCTGGTGCACTAGAAATAAGCGCCACACCGGAACCGGTGCATGACTATTTTTCTGGCGCACCGACTGGTATGTTTTTTTTTCCAAAAGAAATTATATATGTATATTCCTAAATACATGTCTGATTTAATAAAAAAAAATGATTTAATATGTCAATGATTCAAAGAGAAAAGGATGAACAATATGCAACAACAGGTGGAGCAGTATGACATGGTTCGCCTGTGGGAGGCACAAGAGAGGGAAAGAGATGTGTACCCTCTCCCTATTATAGAAGATACCCAGGGGCTCCTAAGTTCTATGAGGGGGCTACTTCCCTAAAGACCCATAATGTGTTTTTGAGACACCTTATCCACAGGTGGAATTCCCACGAACAGTCTTTCCAGGTTGGTCCTGACCAGTGGTACACACCCACTAAGGATGATATATATTTTATTACAGGGCTATCGAGGAGAGGGGTGGATTTTCCCTCATTCCCAGAGGTTCCAGCTGGTTGTGTAGCAGGGAGTTAGTTACTTTACTTGTAGAGATACATTGAAGCAGATGTACTGTCTCCTTCAAAGTTTCAGGTACCTAGAGTTCGGTTACATATTGGTGCATTTGGTAGACAAGACGTGCAATGCCTCTCACTTCTCATTTTGACCATTGCACACAACACCAGTGACAGGAAACACATTTGTTTCCCGCTTCTATATTATGTTGATTCTTTAGTACAAGATCCATGACTTGTCAAGCAGTCTACCATTTTTTTGTGGCAGTTTTGTATGGCCTTAGATAGATGTCGTGCTCATGCATAAGGGAGGGTCAACTTCCCTTTTGCTTTAGAGATTTTTTGTTTATTTTTTGAGAAGTTTCCAGAGATGAGGTCTACTTTTTTTCGGCAGCCTCGTAGGCCAATGTCGGAGGCACATATGCATATGTGGGGGCAAATGATGCCCAAAAGGGGAGAGACTATGTTTCTAGCCAGGATATCGCATGATGCACTGGACTTACTATCCTGTGTTGACGAGTTGCATCCCTTCATTATGGTCCCCTTTCCTTATGCTGGATTGGATTGGCGAGGGTGTGCCAACATCCTCTTCACAGATGATGAGCCGCCAAATGATAGAGGTAATATTACTGTTTTATTTATATTTATTCTAACATGTTCTTTAACTTGTTTTTATTAAATTGTGTAATGAAATTATCTAATTTTTGTTGTGTACTTGTATATATTTTGAAAACATTGGCTCTTTTGATGGCGAGGAGATGTCGGCACCACCACATGATCCAGGTGTGGATCCTGATGACGATGAGGGCATGCCAAATGCCAAGGGTCATCAGGAGGGCACTGGTGCAGAGAGACATGCTCCTGGTGGTGCGCCGATACCACCTTTATCTAGGCGCAGTCGACTAGATACTAGATATAGGATGGAGTTGGGTGACCAACTCATTGCATTGATAGTTAAGGTGGGCATCAAGCCCGCTCATTACAGAGACATACAGGCCGATGATATGTTATTATAGATGTGGAGAGGCATGCCGCATGACATGTACAGACTGATGCGGTATGTCGTAGGAGCTACGACATTTGTTACGCGATTGAGGAGGATTATTGCACATTATAGGCGTGGTTGAGCCGCAGCATGTGATGGACAGTCTATGAGCAGTGACTCATCATCTCATCATGAGTAGGCTGGACCATCGACCGTCGAGGCTGCACCATTGATTGAGCTGGCCTCCACTATTACTAGTTATATTGATGTTGTACTACCACCGGCTGATCCATCCATCAGTACTAGTCATGATCATGAGTAGGCTCGATCATCGACTGTCGAGGCTGCACCATTGACTAAGCAAACCTCCACTAGTACTGTTATTGATGTTGTACTACCACCAGCTAATCCATGACATTTATATTACAGTTGTTTATTTTTAACATTATTCTGTTATATATATATATATATATATATATATGGTCCATGTATTTTATGTTCATGTTACAGTTGTACTTAATTTACATGTTGGTGATCATCACGATGTGTATATTGTTAGGTCATGTTAGATATGTTCATTTAATGTTTAGCTTGCAGATAGATGTGTATGTGATAGCATGATTTATTTGACATGAGATGTATATTTGATGTTTGTGTTGTGATGATGTTAATACATAATGTTAATTTGATGTTTGAATGTGTTTTTTAGTCAAATATGATGTTTGTACGATGGTTATCATGATTGTGATGTTTATTAATTAATTTAATATTAAATGACTATGATATTTATTAAATATTATGTCATGATTGTAATTTAAATTTAAATTTAAATTGTATGTAAAATTGCAAAATTGTATTTGTATTTGTAATTGTAATTTTAACTATAATTGTATGTAAAATATTTAATGTAAAATTTTAATTGTAATTGTAATATTTAATTTATTGTGAAATGATTGTAATTGTAATTTTAATTGTAATTGTATATATGACAAATTGTAAAATTGTAATTGTATGTAAAATATTTGTAAAATCGTAATTGTAATTGTAAATGTAATTCTAATTCTAATTCTAATTGTATGTAAAATTGTATTTGTATTTGTAATTGTAATTTTAGTTGTAATTGTATGTAAAATATTTAATGTAAAATTTTAATTGTAATTGTAATATTTAATTTATTGTGAAATGATTGTATGTAATTGTAAATGTAAATGATTGTAAATTATTGTGAAATAATTTTATTTATTGTGAAATGATTGTAAATGTAATTGCATGTAAAATTAAAATTGTGATTCTAATTCTAATCGTAATTGTATGTGAAATTGTAATTTTAATTGTAATTGTATGTAAAATATTTGTAAAATTTTAATTGTATTAATGTGAAAATTTTAATTGTATCAATGTGAAATGATTTTATTAAAATACTTAAATTTTTAAATTTGTAAATAATTGTAAAATAATAAATCTAGAATAATATGAATTTTTGTAACATAATAAAGTTCAAAAAATAATGCAAATAAATTCATGTACTTTAGAATTATCGTTATTTTATTATGATCTTACATACAAAAAAAAAAGAACTTTATACATTTCGGTGCGCTTATCATCATAACACGCACCGGTGCGTCTTATTACTCAGACGCACCGGTGCTTCACAACTCTTCCGCACCGGTGTGTCATAAAACATTGCACCAAAACAAAAACCTCGATCTTACAAACCACCTCAGTGTGCCTATAAAACAGTGCACACTGGAACAGATTTATTCTATAAAGTGCAGTATTGGAGCAACGAAGCGTTCTTCATCGCGGGCGATAATTTTTCTGAGGAGATGAGGGTTTGAAAAGATGAGAGTTCGAATTTCGACTGAGAAGTTTATAGTAGAGAAAATGAGTAATTCAAATAGAAAGACGAACAAAGATGCTTACAGGGATGTAGATGGCTACAGAGCTCAACAGAGTACAAAAGGAGAAAATAAGTACAGGTTGAGATTGGCAGAGAGCATTCAGTTGAGGCCGACGATAAGGTTAAGAGGTCCCATGATGGAGAAATGGAGAGAAGATTTGATGGCAGAGAAAGATCAATCGAGGCAATCGATAAATCCAAGAGGCACCATGAAGGGAAGGATTATTATTCCCTTAAGGACAGCAGAGAAAGATCAATTGACGTTGTTGATCGGGCTAGTAGGTCCCATGAAGGGAAAGTTTCTCCAGAATGCATTAAAAAGCAGCTGGGAGTATTTTTCGAGCTTCGGTTGGCTTACATAAAATTTTACTGACAAATCTGATGTCGCATAAAATCACATCTTTGGCTTTCAATTGAACCTGAATGGAATCTCTAACTTGTCTGAGTTTTGGTCTTGTGGATGAAACCAGTAAAAATTCTACTTGTATTATAAATGGAAATCCAATGACCATTTCTATGGGAAGAAAAGCATAGATACCTGCAGCTACCATATTTCCACTTGCAAATTGGTTTCCCATTGGAAAAGCTAATGTAATAGCCTATTTTGCAATGTCTTTCCTATGCTCAACCCTATACTCATTTTCTATGGGAAACCATTGCCTCCACATGTAATAACTGCATCGTCTAGTCGAAAATCGGTCTTCTTTTGCTTACAAATGCAGAATGAAGAACTCGTTGTCATTGCTCCCAAAACATTACCCTTCTGCAAATTATATTACTAATTTCTAGCAGGCCATCCATCTATCTGCAGATAATATTCTAAAACATATTGGTTGAAAATAGTTAAGTGTCTGTTAAACACCATGTTAAGCACACACATGGTGTATGAGGAGAATAAACACACACACACAAGAGACTCAACACACAATGAAGGATAAGCATGAGGCTTTCTTATTTTCCATTATACATGATGTACATTTATAATACAATGGTGTGACTCTTGGTTTCACATTCCAAGGTCACTTGGACTCCATTGTGACTTTTCACATTCCGCACCTACTCATGTAGGATTAGGTGTTCCAACATCCCCCCTTAATCTGAAGGGGTATGTGTGAGTCCAAGAAGAGAGTTGTAATACAAATCTGCAAAGTATGCATGGCAGCACTTGGGCTGAATCACTCTCTGAAATGTTGGAAAAAAGAGGTGGTTTAAGGATGACCACCAACACTAGAACGCAATACTTGTTGCAGTTCCCGGAACTCTTCCAAAACTGGCAAGAGGCTGAAAGCTTTTGCTAGAGGAATTGTCCCTCATAAAAAGGGGAGACCTTCAACCTAAAAGAAGGGAGATCTACTACCTGTGATGGTTTTAGGATTACCAACAACTCTGGAATGCTTGAAGCATTTCCTGGAACTCAACCAAAGCTGGCAAGAAGCTGAAGGCTTCTGTTAGAGGAATTGTTCCTCATATATGAAAGGGAGACCTTCAACCTAAAAGAAGGGAGGTCTACTACCTGTGGTGGTTTAAGGTTGTCCACCAACCAAAGATGATGGTTTAAGGTTGTCCACCAACCGAAGGCATTCTCATGGGCACCCATGTCTCTGGCTACATCTCTGAATCTGGAATGACGAATTTTGGTTCAGGCTCGCTTGAACTGTTGTGTCTCTGGCTACAACTCTAAACATGGAATGAGAGATTTTGGCTCAGGCTCACTTGATTTGACATCGAAGCTTGTACATGACCACCATTTTCCCCCCTGTCAGGGACAAGGTGAGATGATGGCGAAAACTCAACTGCAATTTTGCTCAATATCCGTGAACAAGTTCTGACATGTGTCTTAAACATCTTCTTGGCTGTTGATGCCCATTGCCAAGAAGCGATCCATCCAAGATGAATCTTTGTTCTTCCAGGAGGCTTGTTTCTGAAGCATCTGTCTGAATAATGGGTGTGCCGACCACAGTGCTTGCATGGATGAAGATCAAAACAGTGATCTTTCATATGGCCAACTCGATCACAGTGTTGGCATTTGACAATCTGTTGTTGTTGTTGTGGAACAGGATCTGGAACAGCTGCAGGTGAACTGTCATACAAGAATCCAGCACTCTAAAATATGATGGGCTTGGTGTATTCCGGAATATGAAAGGTCACATCCTTGTCATATCCAAGACCAGTTCAGTGCTTGTTGTGGACAAGCTCTTCCCAAGGTCTGATGATGGGCTTGAGAAGTGCAGGTTGCGCTGCTGCATCTGCATGTAAATCTACTCTAGTACAAGGAACTGAATGGGAATCAACTGCAACTTTATCTTATTTCTTCTGATGAGAGTCCTTCACAATCTTCTAAACAGAAACAGGTTCAGAATGGTGACTCTTTTGCTGAAGTTCATCTTGCTGAAGCTGAGATTCAGACTGCAAAAACTCAATCTTTTCTTGTGCATCTAGCAAACAACTTTGAATGTTACAAAGAGCATCCTTGCTCATTTTTATCATATCATCAACATTAGAATGAAAGAGGTTATTCAACAACTCTAATGCCTCATTGATTTTAGCCATTTTCAACAACTTAGGCTCAAAAATGAAAGGGTGTTGGCTTCAACCGAAAATGCACCCATTTACAATGTGATTCAACAAATACAAATTACTCCAAGGAATTCTCAAAGTAAAAAATCTGTTGATTGCAACTATGAAGAAGCAATACAATGTCAGTTCAATACAATATGCAGCAAAAATGTGCAGCAAAAACACTATGCAAGAGGCCTTTAAGGTAGCTGAATTTTTTTCTTCAAATAGCTGTTTGACACCAAAAACAACTCAAGTCAACTCAACAAAAGGAGGAGATATTCACAAGCTTGGATGCTTGACCTTGATGCAGAATGAAATAGAGCTTAAGAGAAGCTCCACAAATCAGAAATTTTGTGTGCCCAAACTATGAATGCCACTGCTGTTCAAAATGAGGACCAATTTATCTTGAAATGCAAATCTCTTTAGAAAATCACCCTTCGATATATGCCATAAATCATTCAATATAAACTTCACTTTTCTTCTCTATGTGTACAGTCCATTTTCTTCATATGCCATTTCCTTCACTTTCGTTGTTCATATTCTCTCTCTGCTCTTCCTCTCTTCCTCTCTCTCTGCTGTTTTTTTATTTTATTTTTAATTAATTTAAAAAAAATAATTAAAAATGGGAATGAGGGGAATTTAAAAGAAAGGGGATTAATTAAAAGAGAGGGGATTAATTTAAAATGGGAAGAGAAAAGCAAACTTAGGGGAAATTTTTTATTTTTTTTAAAGAAATTAATTAAAAAATTGAAATGAAATGGAGGGGGTGTTATTAAAATGGGAGGAGGGGAAAAAATTTAAAAATTAAAAACGAATTTAAAATTAATGGGCAGGTTGAGTGAAATTTTATGGGAAGGAATTTATATAAAAAATTTATAATAAAAAAACAACTTTAGAAATGAAATAAGAAACGCAGAGGGGAGGGGGGTGTAAGGCTGAGCGGCCAAGGAGTGGAGAGTGTGTTTGCTGCGGCTGTGAGGGATAGGGGAGAGCGTAGTGGAGTGTATGGGGAGGAGCGGGTTTAGAGCGGGTAGGGAGTGCTGTAGTGTAGGGGGAATGGGAGTGCGGCGGCAGGGGTATTGCAGCGTTGGGTAGGGAAAAGCTGGGGTTTACGCAGGGCGGGAGGAACTGCTTGTGAGGGGGGTTCAATGTAGAGCTTGCGTAAGGGAGCGTGAGGTATGGCTGGAGCGATAAGGG
Source organism: Pinus albicaulis (assembly GCA_034641835.2). Taxonomy (NCBI): domain Eukaryota; kingdom Viridiplantae; phylum Streptophyta; class Pinopsida; order Pinales; family Pinaceae; genus Pinus; species Pinus albicaulis. The sequence continues at coordinate 1,418,557,922 of CM076584.1, read as the reverse complement.
GAAAACAAGGGGGCGGGGAACAGGAGTGAGGAGAGTAATGCCATGTGAATTGGTAGTGGGTAGGGGTGTGATTTGGGCGTTGAAGTGATAAGCAGTCACGTGTCATTGAGAGGGGGCAGCTCTGTGAGGTGGAGGCCGTGGGTAGAAGGATGGATAGGGTGCACGGAGCGCTTTGTGAATTTATTGTAGAGAGGGCGACCGTGAGGGTATTGCAGAGAGGGCGTAGAGCTTAGGGAGTGTAGAATGCAGTGGGTAAGTGGAGAGCCGACGGTAAGGGAGAGTTCGATGTGAGGGGGAGAGTTGTACTGTGTGGAGCGATGGTTGTAAGTAAGGGGGCCGCGTAGTGTGTCAGGAGTCTGCGCAGGGAGGGGGCTATGTGGCGGAGTTGTGTGAGAGCGGTGAGGTCTAGGTAAGGAATGTGGCCGAGAGGCCAGAGGCGCTTGAATCGATTTTTTATTTTTATTTATTTTTATTTTTTATAACAGCAAAGAGAGATTCCACTTAAAACAGCTGGTAAAAATTGTAGAAATGAGGGAAACAGTACAAATTTCAAGTACTGAAATGCAACAGCAGATTGCCAATAAAACCCAAAAAATTTTCCAATAGCCCAGCAGCAGAGAATATTTTCCAGCAGTAGAAAAACCCAAAATTTTCCAGAAACTTATTTTAAACACTTTTTCAGCAGCTCCAAAATGGTGCAAAATTTAAAATGCAGAGATTGCAGAAAAAATGAGCAGTGAGAAAACCTTTAGATGCACAAAGTTGCGTTTCTCCAAACCAATTTCTGAATGCTGCCAAGGATTTTGAATGCTGCTCCTTCTCAAAACCAATGCTGCTCTTCTTCAAAACAAATTTCTGAATGCTGCCAATTTCTGAATGAGGCAAAATGTCTGCTGCAGAAACTCTGAGTGCTGCAAAAATTATGAGAATTTTTGTAGATATCCACAAGCCATAAACACAAATGGCTCACTCAAGGTTGAGTTGGTTATGGACTTCTCAGCTCTGATACCATGTTAAACACCATGTTAAGCACACACATGGTGTATGAGGAGAATAAACACACACACACAAGAGACTCAACACACAATGAAGGATAAGCATGAGGCTTTCTTATTTTCCATTATACATGATGTACATTTATAATACAATGGTGTGACTCTTGGTTTCACATTCCAAGGTCACTTGGACTCCATTGTGACTTTTCGCATTCCACACCTACCCATGTAGGATTAGGTGTTCCAACAGTGTCAATTATAACAGGTTCACATGCCACAATTGCCCACTTAGGCCTTGTAGTATTGCATCTTCACACACCCCACATTGCATTCTCTCCACATAATCAGTGGGGACCTCCTGCAATAAACAAAATGCATTAGAAGAATAGTTATTTCCATCAAGAATTTATCTAATTCCAATTCTCAATTCTAATTCTAATTTTAATTCTCAAGAATAAACAAAATTCTAATTCTCAATTTCTATGGTTGGAGTTCACTAAATTTTGGTGTACATGCCTATAAAAAATAATTTTGGTGTCTTAACCGCAAACTAGTGCTACTGTACATATAACTGCCCCGATGCGTTTTAGTTACTGAGCACCGGTGTCGGTGTTAAAAAAAAGACACACCAGTGCGGTGCTATTAAGTGATGCACCGGTGACGAATAAACGCAACCCAATTTTATTTAAGTGAAAAAAAAGCGGCAAATTGAAAAATGGGTGGAAAAATATTTTCGAAAATCTAATTTTCACTATTTTTGCTAAAATTTTCAGCGAGAGATTTGGAGGAGACATACCTGGAGTAAGAGAGCATGAGGGCACTGTGGAGCAACGAAATACATTCGAACAGAAGTATTCAGACAATCAAAAACCAAACCTCTGGTGATTCAAACCTTGTATCATAGAATTTCAAACCATCTCGTGGTTAAATTTGATTATTTTTTTAACTTTTTCTGCAATTTTTTTTACTTTTTCTGCAATTTTTTTACTTTTTTCTGCAGTTTTATCCATTTTTACCCTAAACCCTTGATTTTTTTTGTTTTTTCCCTTTCTTCTCCCTATTTCTGTGATTTCAGAATTAGGGCTTTTCATTTTAGATTGACATCCAACCCACGGGACGACTTGCATAGTTAGATCCCAATCCATTCGGCCCTTGCGTGAATTTTTGGAACAAATGGATTTTTTTTTTATCGGTGCGCCCTGCGTAACCTAGTGCACCGGTGCGCTGTATTATACAGCGCACTGCGTAAGTACTGTGTAGTAAAAAATTTGAAAATAACTTTTTTAAATCAGTGCGCCATATCTAAAATAGGGCATCGGTGCTCCATGTTACGAGGATAGCACCGTACGGTCGTTTACACTATTTGTGCGGTGCATTTATAATACCCCAATGCACCATATGGTCTATTATACTTTTTTTGCGGTGCATTTATAATACCTGCACACACCGACGTCGGTGCATAGAGAATGAAAGGTGCACCGGTTACTTTAGATTTATTTTTTACCTGAAAATTTGACAATTTATTTATAGATATATTAATGAATGATATGGTACAAGTTTCATATTGATAAAGAAATGACTGACAAGAGATCAAGTAACAAAAATACTGATAACACAACAAGGAAAGAAAAAAAGGCAAGTTCTTTGTAAATTCTTTATAAAAAATATTATTTTTGAACTATATGTAAGTTTAACTAATATGTATTGTTTACTGTGTATCATGCAAAGCCACAAAATGACAAAGCTCGATAAGATTATTTTTGATCTAGGACCAGAAGAGCGTAAAAGCTTGATGGAAAAATTGCAAAAGGATGAACCAGGTGAATGAAAAAATACTATCAATCCAATATGAGTTTATTTTTTTAATTATCATTAATAATATACTTAAAATTATTAGATAACATGTGTCAAACAATCTATTAATTCACATATTTTTAATTTTCTACAAGGACCAACAACTTATAAAAGGAACGTTGTTCTAAGAGAAAAAAATAGATCATGCAAATGAAAATGGATTGCTCCTTAGCTCATCTGGAGTGGTGCTGGAGGTTAATGAAAGGGGGAAAAAGTTTTACAAAAGTTTGAGGGATCTAGTGGAACGAATGTATAGACATTCTTTCCACTTACAATACAAAAACCAATCCAATGATTCCAAGAACCAAATTTTATGTAAACTACAGGAAAATTTTCCAAAGAATTGGTCAATGAGACATGTCATACTTTTAATAGAAAAAACGTACAACAACAAAAAAGAAGGAATGAAAAAGTAATATTCCTTTAAGTGTTTGTCTAGAATTATTTATAAATATCACTTCTGTTATATTTACGTTTCATATATCAATATAAAAATTAAATATTTTATTGTCATGTTACATTTTCAAGAAGATTATGAAAATTTCAAAAGATGAACGAGCTAATATCATAAATATGCCAGTAGGAATGTCCAAAAAGGTGTACAAGGAGATGGTCAAAGAAAGGAACAAAATTGCATCGCGGGAGGTTCCATCTCAACAACAACGTGCTTAAAATGTAATATGTAATTTTCGATCATTAGGTACAATAAATAAACAATTTAGCATTAAATATTAATTCAAGAATTTTCTTGCAGAAAAGAAAAGAAAATGGAACCCATTCAGCACATAAAATAGGACGACAAGGAAGAAAAGGGTTGATATCTAAGTTTGTGAGTAATTGTTACTTCCTTATAACAACTTAACTAGAATTCACTTTTGTATTTTTTAAGTTGTTTTACAAAAATCATCATTAAATGTCTTCAAACAAGTGCTAACATACAAAGAAGAACCATCAGACGAACTGATTGAAATTGGGTTAAATATGGGTTGTGAGTATATGTTGGCATATCAGAATTTAATTGTGGAATTTGTAAGCATATATTGATCTTGTTTTACTTAGCTCTGCCTATAATTAATAGAACAAAAAATCTTTATATTAAATATATGATTTGTTATGGGGTATAAAACTTGCAGGAAACAAAGTATGGAACTGCGTCAACAAATGAAATTTTGAAAGATGGCATGGTACATGGTTTTGAAAGAATGTGTATAGTTTATGAGTCAATTGTTGCTATGGTACGTCATTTATTTTTTATTTACATTGATGTATATTATTTAATATTGCAATTTTAATTATTCTCACCAATGTATATACAGTCATTACAGTTTATTTTTATGTTTTTAGATGGAAGGTGAAGAAGAAGAAAACAATCAACACCGTGAACAAAAAATTCCTAAAAATAACCCAAGTCATGGAAGTAGCTCTAACAGTGACAACAGTTCAAGCAAAGAATGATGATCACTATGTTTGGATATCAAAGCAAGGCATTGCAGTTTTTGAAATATTTCTGTGAAATCATATATTTTGTTTAATGTAATGGACATAGTGTCCCAATTGAAAAATAGGGAGTCTACCAAGAAACTGTGTCCCATTTTCATGTGACAAAAATTATCTTATATATATATATATATATATATATATATATATATATATATATATATATATATATATATATATATATAATAATCAAGTATGTTTTAATTTATTTTATTGCATTCTCCATTGTTGTTGTTGTGTTCTCCATTGTCGTTCTCAAATTCACTAATAAAAATTTAATTCATATGAATATTGTTATAAGATATATATGTGTCGATTTTTTATGAATAATGAATTTTAAAAAACCACAATAATTATGATATGATATAACAAATTAATCCAAACATCACATTCAAATGAATTAATAAAAATTTAATTAATATGAATATTGTTATAATATGTGTCGACTTTTGATGAATAATGAATTTCAAACAATCATAATAATTGCACTGTCACAGGTCGATGTTTTTAAAAAATACAAAATGAAAATCAGTGCGTGTCAGTTACTGTACACCGATGTGTTTGTATTCTCAAGCACACTGGAGCATTTCTACGACCTCTCGGCACCACACAAATACCAAAACCAATTAAAAATATCGGTGTGTTTGTGCGGTATGACGCACCGGTGCATTTATGTGTCTATACGCACCAGTGCCGTTGTACGACCTATGTGCACCACACGAATACCGATACCAACTATAAATCTCGGTGTGTTTGTGTGATACTGCGCACCGTGGCGTTTATGTGTCTATAAGCTCCAGTGCATTTGTATGACCTATGGGCATCGCACGAATACCAATACCAATTATAATCTCGGTGCATTTGTGTGCTACTGCGCACCGGTGCATTTCTATAAGTCTACACACCGGTGCATTGATACGACCTATAGACACCGAACAAATCCCAAGACCAATTAGAATGGCCCCGTGTGTTGTATCACCAACACTACACCCGGTGCGGTTTTATACCTTAACGGCCCGATGCATTCTCCTTCGACCGCCCTGGGGCACCTTCTACGTGTATGCATCGGTGCGTTGACACCAGAGTAGCGCACCGATGAAAAAAACATTCGTAATAACCTCTGGCCGCACATTTTTTTTTAGTTGTGTTGAATTTCTGTTAAAAGCTCCACTAAAACCTCCGTAACCATAAACTAATGTTGTAGCAACTATTTTTTTGACAATTTTGGCCAATTTTATAACACTAAAATCCTCCTTTATAACCTCCGCTAGAGAGTCTTTTCCTTGTAGTGTCTCTTCATCAACAGTTTCTTCATCTGATACACTTTGATTGTTTGTCTCTGCAATTGAATCTGCAATATTCTCTTCATCATCAGTTTGAAATCTTCTCTTCATCAACAGTTTCTTCATCCGATACACCTTCATTGTTTGTCTCTGCAACTTTTAAAATCGATTTCTAATAATTGCTGCTTGAGAAAGATCGAATATAGAAAAGAGAAGGTTCATTTTTTATTGCATTGCATGGGTCTTTGCATGGATTGGAGGCCTGCACATATGCGTAAGGCCAAGCCAAAGGCTGGCCTCACACATATGCGTGGGCTTCCTTTCCATGGGCCATTCGTTGTTTTGAATTTTTTTTTTTTTTTTTATATATATATTTTTTTTCATATAAAAAAATTTTAGTTTTTTTTTTTTTTTAATTGATATATGTTACATTTAAAATATATATATATATATATATATATATATATATATATATATTTAAACAAAAAAAAAAAATTAAAAGAAAATTTGTGCACATGCAATTCAATAAATCAGAAAAAGATTAAGAAGGTGCAAAACATTAAAATTTGCAGAACCGATCAAAAAAAGATCATGACTCAAACGACAATTTTCAATAGAATTGCAGTTCAATTTCCAGCAAAATTTTTAACGAATTTTTGAATTTTAATTTTTAAATTGATTGATCTAATTTTTTGATCTTCTAGGTCGCAATGAGGTGCGGGAAGAGAGCATGTTAATCAGCGTCGTCAAATAAATTCATATTTTCACACACAAATTTTATTTTTTATCGTGATAAAAATGAAGTTATTTTTACTGCGTCACTGAAATTTATTCAAAATGAATTAATCAACGTTGATTATTATTTTTTTGAAAACAAAATTAAAAAAATTCTAATTAAATTCTAACTAAGTTTGGTTTTATTTTTATTTTTCCTATCTATCTAAAAAAAACTATATATTTTATTTATTTTTAAGTATATTCATGCTTCTAATGAAGCCCTTTACGGATTAGAATCTTTGAAATATTTATATCCAAACTTGAAAAATGTACCTGATTTTTTGTAAGGATATGAAAAATCGTCTTGATCTTTCGATTTGCTGCAAGGATCTCTTGAATAATTGATGAATGTTGTGGCGCAATCGCTTTTTGATACCATTCCTCAATGTAGTCTTTGGGCTACATTCTAGATCCTCTATCCATAAATGGTTAGTAAAAACTTTATATATATATATATATATATATATATATATATATATATATATATATATATATATATATATATATATATATATATATATATATATATATATATACACTCTAGACTGAAAGCTAGTTCCTATGCACACTTCCCCGACAATGGTACCAAAATGTTGGGGCAAAATAATTTCCTGTCATTAAATTTGTCAACCCGGGGGTTTCGTAAACTTGTGAACCATGCATGCATTGTATGTGCTACAAATTGTCTTTCAGTTTAGATCAATCTAACTACAAAATAACGAAACCCAATTCATATAATCTATGAAATCAAATAATGAAAATAAAATTCAACTAACCTATGAAATCAAGTAACGAAAAAAAAAAATTTCAAAATAAATTATAGCACGCGCAATCACAGCTGCATGAATTGAAATCTTAATCTAAGAAAGCATTTCAAAACATGTAAAGAAAAAAAAACTAAGCTATGTTCAATCACTTCAGCATCCAATATGATAAAATCACCCTCTTGAGATGATGTACAAGCAACCAATTATACTTTAGTCTTTAAATCTAAGAAAGCAATTAAAGCATGCAAGGGGAAAACTCAATAATTGCATAAGTTAGATATTCGAGCATTTAAAAATATGATAAAATCACTTTCTTGAAATGATCTTTAAGAACACCCAAATATACAATTGAATGAGGATCTAAATCTAGAAACAATGTAAAATCATGTAAAAGCAAAGTTCAATGATTGTATAGGTTGAACATTCAATCACCCAATTTGGAACACCTTCTTAGCCTGACCTTTTCGGAACATTCAATTATACAATGAATTGATAGTTTGATCTAAGAAAGTAAATAACAGAACATGAAAGGAAACTAAATAATTGTGAGCTCTATTTCCTCAAACTTAATCCAATTGGAAAATAGATAAATCTATCATTTTGAAATGTTTTAAGAAAATGAAAGATTACGCAGTCATTCTAAAACTAATACTAAGAAATAAAATAAACTTTAATCTATAAAAGCAAGTAAATCTCACACATTTTAGGTAGCTGATCTAAAAGCATGAGAGATGGTAAATCAAGATGCTCCATATGTAAGAAAAACCAAGTCAACATGAAGGAACATTCATGAGTAAGGTGCCACAATCTAATTCTGTATTCAAAGCTTGAGCATAACTCCAATTTTACACATGATTTGATAGGAGAAAGCTTCACCTATTTATACAAAAGATGAAAAGTTATCTCATTAATGAGAGTCCATGAATCTTTCCCTATATCTCTAGAGTTACAATCCAAATAAGAATTGATAAGGCACATGTCTTCTTAGAGTTACAATAAAAATAGGAAATGAGACACATATCCTTATGATCCCATGATCTTCTCCATCCAAATTCGAATTTGGCCTTAGAAGGCCACATAAGAGTCTTTTGGAAGCTTCTTTTTGACCTACACATGGCAAAAAACTCATTCCACTTGTTAGGTATAAGTATGTGCATATTATTTTCTAATTTTAAAAATACTAGGAATGAATAAAGTTTGGAAAAACATAAATGTAACCCAATAGTGGTAATGGTAAGATAAATGTAATGAAATGGAGGTGGAGTGAAGGTGATAATATGGAAATATAAGTGAAAATGTAATGGAAGTAAATGACAATTTCAAGGCCCAACAAGTACGATACCACATTGTCTCAAGCCTCCATGGGAAAGACACGCCATATCCAATGTGGAAGGCTTTGATGTATCTATTTCATAGTAGCAGCATCCATAGGAAATTGGCACTCAAAGATAAACTCAGGAACATCAAGATGGAGAAAGGTGACTCCATGCCAAAATATTTAACAAAGTTTATCTAATGTTGGGATGAACTAGGGAGCATTGGCATAACTGTCGCTAATGATGATTTGGTGAGCTTGGCTCTCCTAGGACTTCCCAAGAGTTGGCATGTTTATCAAGACTCTGTCAATTGAAGGGAAATTTTTCCAAATTGGGAACGGCTGTGGTCGGATTTGGTGCAGGAGGAGTTCAGACGGAACACCAAAGATGGATCTTCATCTAAGAATGAAGATGAAGAATTTTGTGCTTTGTCTACCAAGGCGAAGAAGGGGAAGGGGAAGAAATTCCATTCCAAATCAAATTCCAAAGATGGCAAGAATTGGGACATTTCTAGGGAGAAGTGTTTTCATTGTCACGAGTATGGGCATTATTCTACTAACTGTTCACAAAAGAAGAAGAACAAGAAGGATGGAGGATCTGCAGCTTGTGAGGCTTTGGCCTTGAAATTTGAGCTTGAATTCTCATTGATCGCATGCATGGTCTAGTGTGCATTGGGATCTATGTGGTATTTGGATAGTGGCGCTTCCTTTCACATGACGGGAGACAAGGAAATTTTCAGTAGCTTAGAGGAGAAGGATCTCCAGATGCATATTGAAATGGGTGATGACGGGCGGTACAGTGCTACCGAGATTGGTACCATTAATTTCCAGAGATATTCATGTAGAACATTTCAATTAAAATATGTAATGCATGTACCAAATTTGAAGAAAAATTTAGTCTCGGTTCCAATGTTGGAGGATAGAGGCTATGATGTTGTTTTTAGTGAAGGAAAAGCTTTCCTACGACCCAAATCAAAAGGAAAAACCAAAAATATAGGGATTCAATTTAAGAATCTCTACAAGTTGGATGTTGACGTTTGTGCAACATTGATGGGCAAGCAGAAAAAGTGGTGAGCCCGGATGAGGGAGAATTATGGCACAGGAGATTGGGTCATCTTCACCATGGAGCCTTGAAAGTCATGCAGAAGATTTCTACTGGTCTTCCCAGGGGTACACTTGCGCAGTCAGACACATGCAAGGGATGTACTATGGGAAAATATTTAAATGCCACCTTTCATGAGAAGGAGAACCGAGCTTCGGGGATCCTTGAGAAAGTTCACAAATACGTGTGTGGAACATTCTCTATTGCTTCGACACCAAAACATAAGTACTATGTGATATGTGTTGATGAATTTTCTCATAAGTGATGGATCTTCTTCATGCAGAAGAAAGATCAGGCATTCTCAAAGTTTCTTGAGTTTAAGGCACTGGTGGAGAAAGATTCGGGGAAGAAAATGAAGGCTATTAGGAGTGATAATGGTGGAGAGTACATCTCTAACGATTTCAAGAACTTCTGCAGCAAAGAAGGAATTCGAAGAGAATTGATAGTGCCTCATAACCCATAGCAGAATGGGGTCACTAAAAGAAAGAAGAGGATGATTGTGGGTGCAGCAAAAGCGATGTTGCATGATCAAGGCCTGCTGATGCATCTATGGGTGGAAGCATGCAACACTGCGGTATTTGTGCAGAACCGTTGTCCTCATAGGATACTTGGAATGAGTACAACTGAAGAGGCTTTCACTGGTAAGAAACATTATGTTTCACACTTTAAGATTTTTGGCTCATCTGTTTATGTGCATGTGACCAAAGACGTCAGGAAGAAGCTGGAACCGACAGCTGAGATCAAGATTTTTGTGGGGTACACTAAAACACCCCACAACTATCGAGTGTATCTGCCAAACAACAGAATGAATATTATGCGACGGGATATAAAATTTGATGAGTAGAAAGCATGGCGGAAAACACTCATGCATAGCCATCCATCAGAAATGGCAGAAGGCACACCATGGAAGTTGATAGATTGAGACTTGATGATGCAGAGAATGTAGGAGCCCCTACTTCACATCGTAGTCAGAGATAGTCTCCAGACAGTTTTACTGGATACATGGCTCTTATGAGAAAATGTATTGTGACTGAACCATCTTCCTTTCAAGAGGCATTGCAGCAACCAACTTGGGTTGATGCAATGATGGAAGAGTATGACTCCATTTTCAAGAACAGTGCATAAGAGATTGTCCCAAGACCGGTCGACAAATCAGTGGTTGGATCTAGATGGATCTACAAGGTAAATCAAGTTATTGATGGGAAAGTGGAGAAATACAAGGCCGGATTTGTGGCCCAAGGATTCTCACATATCAAGGGGATCCATTATGATGAGAATTTTGCACCTGTTGCAAGGTACTATTCCATTAGATCCATCCTTGCACTCTCAACGCAGATGGGCTGACGCATTCTTAAGATGGATGTGAAAATTGTGTTTCTCAATGGAGTGATTGAGGAAGAAGTATACATAGAGTATCCTGAAGGTTTTAAGATCTTCAAAAGTGAGTCGCATGTGTGGCGACTCAAGAGAGCACTATTTGGGCTGAAGCAATCACCTCGTGTTTGGTACACTAGGATCGACAACTATTTAACTGGACTGGGCTTCACCAAAAGTGAAGTTGATGCAAACTTGTACCAGATTGTGGTTAAGGGTAAGCTATTGATTATTGTTCTTTATGTTGATGATCTAATTTTGACTAGTGATGAGCAGCTGATACACTCATGCAAGGAGGATCTTCCAAGGGAGTTCGAAATCAAGGACATGGGACTCCATTATTTCCTTGGTCTGGAAATATCGCAGCGAGATGGTGAAATTTTTGTGTCTCAAGGAAAGTACGCCAAAGAGATACTAAATAAGTTTCACATGGAGAGCTATAAACCCATGGATATGTTGGCAATATGATGCAGAGTGTTGTCCTTGATGGAAACCCATTGAATGGAGATGCAGACATATGACTGTTGACATGTGTCGTCCTTGATGGCAATCCACCTAATGAAGTTATTCTTAACATAATGGACTTGTGTGTACAGAAGGCAATGAAGAAAGGATTTCAGCATGTGCTAAATCTTGATGAAAAGAGTATGTCTCTAGGTATACGCGGATTGGCCTAGGGGAAGTAGCGTATGCACGCGGGAAACAACGTTCCAAGTCGCGTATGGGCAAAAGCGCTCAAAAAGTGAAAAACCAGGGGTAACCACCATGGTATTGACCCATTGTATTGGGTAAGGATCCACCTAATTGACCCCGTCCAAGAATACCATCAGAAGTGATGAAGTTTTGGGCTCATGGTATTGTTTTGGCTCATGGTATTGAAAAAGGTTAAACCTATATAAAGAGATGAAATTCATTATGCAAGTACAGGTGCGTGGGTGCAAGATGTCTGAGCTTGAATGAATACTTCTCTCTGAAGTAGATCTGAATGGAAAGGGTTACACTTGAAGATAAATCTGAATGTATGATGCACCAATGATGAAGAAGGGGATCTAGATCTGAAATGCACTTGTATCTACTAGATCTGCTTATGGAAGGCCTAGATCTGTGATGAGGCAAACATCTAGGCGAACATCTGTCTGAAGTAAAAGGGTAAATCTAAACTGAATATCAGATCTAAAGAAGTATGCTGCTCTGTAATGATTGAAGATCTATATTCTACTTAGCAGCGGAGGAAGCGCGTATATACGCGGGTTCTCTGAAATGAAAGCGCGTATGCGCAATGAAATACATACAGAGGTATACGCTTGTTTGTGTGGACAGAAGCGCATGTATACGCGACATCAGTGAAGGGAAAGCGCGTATGCAAACTAGGGTTTGCTGAAGCAAGGGGTATGAAATATCTGATCTGTTCTACTGTGTTTCTGCTATCTGATCTGTGTTGATAAGTATCTGTTGGTGATGTATGTTTATGCTTAAAAGTTTGGAAAGGGTTCATTCTGAAAATATGATGAAATGTGGTTTGCAAGTTGTGTTCTATTGAAGTTGTTGGATCCAGTGTAAAAATTGATGAAACGTGGTCCTTAGAGGTACTGAGGGTTGTAGCCTTCAGTCAGGGGGTCGTAGCTCCCTTCCAGGTGAGGCTGGTAAACGAGGTCAGGGGGTCGTAGCTCCCTTCCAGGTGAGGCTGGTAAACGAGATCAGGGGGTCATAGCTCCCTTCCAGGAGAGGCTGGTAAACGAGCGCAGGTGGGTGCCTGCATGCTGGTAGAAGTCTGCACCAGCACATATGTTGTAAAATGTTTTCTCTATAATAAAAGATTGAAGGCTAAGCAATGGCAGTGGTGGTTTTCTCCCGACTTCGGTTTCCACCTAAAAATCCTGGTGTTCGTGTGTGATGCTTTGTGTGATGGTTTACTCTGCTCTTACTGTTCATGTTTACTGTTTATTAAACATCTGATGAATGAATGATGGAATGATTTAAGTGAAGATCTAATAACATATTTAGATATCTGTGTATACGCGAGTTTAATAAAGGGTACCCGCGTATATACGCGATTCTGGTTCAGGAAAGTAGCGTATGGGTTTTAGAAGCAAGAAAAAGTAAAAGTTTTGAATATGCAGTAAATATTGATTCACCGCATTTTTCCCAACAATTGGTATCGTAGCAGTTCTTCTCGCGTGTTTCGACGCTCAAGGAGATCCGTCGCAATGGGAAGTCAAGAAGGAGTAATGTCTATAAAGCCACCTCTATTCAATGGAAGCAATCTAATATTCGGGAAGTACGAACAAAGCATATCTGCAAAGTCTTGGTGCAGAAGTATGGGCAATCGTGGAAGGAGGTTATCAGTATCCAGCAAGTATTCCTACTGATGCAGCAGAAAGGAAGAAGTATGAAGTCAATGCCAAAGCCGTCAATGTCTTATTAGGAAGCATGTCTGAACCAGAATTTTCTAAATTAATGCAGCTAAATTCAGCAAAAGAAATATGGGACAAAATCATTCTGAGCTATGAAGGAGATACAAAGGTAAAAAGTGAAAAACTCCAAACTCTCATAATTGAATATGAAAATTTAAGGATGCATAGTGATGAGAGTGTTGCCAGTTTCTTCTTACGTCTAGATGATATTGTAAATCGAATGAGAAATTTGGGTGAAACCATAACCGATGCTACTCTGGTGGAAAAGGTCTTAAGATCTTTGACTTCAAAATTTGAATCTAAAGTATCAGCTATTGAAGAAAGGCAAGATCTGCAAACTCTTACTATTGTTCAATTACATGGTATCCTGACTGCTTTTGAAATGAGGCAAGGAGGCCCTTCTCAAATCAAAGACGCTGCTTTTAAGGCATCATCAAAAGGAAAAGAAAAGGAAGTTGTGAAATAATCCATCTATATATCTGAAGAAGGAGAAGAAGCAAATTTTGTGAGAAGACTTCAACTAGGTACTGGAGAGTTCAAAGGTAAGCTTCCTTTCAAATGTTTCAATTGTGGAAGAGTTGGTCATTATGCTGCAAAGTGTCCTTATAAAGAAACTTCGGCTAAAGTAAAAGAAGTAGCAAGAAGGAATAAGAATCGATCTAGCACAAGAAAAAGTTATTATACTAATGAAGACAATGATGGATCATCTAATAGTGAGGAATAATGTGAAGAAGACTTTAGACTTCTCATGGATTTTGAACAAAGAGAAGAAAATGATACTTTTGTGGATGCTCTAGAGGACAATGATTTTCTTCAAGAAAACAATCAACTCAAAGTAAGCCTAGAAGAAAAGAACATAATCATAGAGACTCTTGAAAATCAGCTTGAAGCCAAGGAAAAACACATTGAGGAATTGGAGTGTGAAGTAGTAAGTCTAAGGAAAGATAATGAGAAAGTTAAGACTCTCAATCTTAGATTTTCTAAAGGTTCAGACACCTTAGATGAGATTATCAAGACACAACGATCTCCTCTTATAAAAACAGGTCTTGGATATACTGGGTAATCTTCCCAGACTTCAGCACCAAATTATCTGAAAGCAGTGTCAACTGGTTCTCTTCACTCAGCCACTCAGCAGGGGAACAAAGGTTCTTTGCAGGTAAAACATGATCATCTCAAATCAAGGATCACTAACAGGGAGATTCCTCAAAGAAGCAACAATCAACAGGTAAATCCAAATAGAAGATTTCATGATCGCAGTAATTTCTACTTCAATGGACAATGTTTCTCATGTTACAATTTTGGTCATAAAGGTGTTCAATGTGTTGCATATAAAACCATCATGACAAGAGAATCAAGAAAGAAAAGGATGGATATTGAACCAAAGAAGAATACCTATAACAACTTTTCTCCTCTTCAAAATGAAGTTGAATGTGCTTATTGCAATAACTTTGTCCATGAAGAATCTGAATGCAGGAGCAAGGTCCAGCCAAATGAACGTGTTTCCTCAAGCTCTAAAGTATGGAAAAAGAAAGAATTACAGGTTGAAAATTGTGGGATAGCATTATTTGCAGAAGGTGAAGAAAATCAATGGTACATTGATAGTGGGTGCTCAAGACACATGAGAGGTGACAAAAGCAAACTTCATACTTATAATGCTCTAGAAAAGGAAAAGAAAGTTACATTTGGAAATGATACTCCTGCTGTAATTAAAGGAAAAGGGTCAGTATTTCTAAAAGAAAAAGTGAAGGCTAAAGATGTCATGTATATGGATGGATTAAGGCATAACCTGTTAAGTGTTAGTCAAATGTGTGATCAAGGAATAGAAGTGGTCTTTAGTTCAAAAGAATGTGTAGTTCGTGATCTTGATACAGGTAAAATCATTATAAAAGGAAAAAGAAATCCAAGCAACCTGTATGTACTAAATGGGATAGATCAATGTTACTTGAGCAAGTCTTCAGAAAATTGGCTATGGCATAGAAGGCTGGGGCATCTGAGTTTCTCTCAAATCAACAAAGAAAGCAGACTTCAAGCTGTTCGTGATCTTCCCAAAATCAATCTTCCAGAAAGTATCATATGCAAATCTTGTCAATTTGGTAAGCAGACCAAAGTACGTTTTAATGCCAAAGAAGGATCATCAAGTAAGCCTCTTGAACTCATTCACACTGACATCTGTGGACCTATGAGGAAGAAGTCATTACATGGGGAAGAATACTATATCTTATTTATTGATGACTACTCTAGAATGTGTTGGATCGGGTTCATTAAACACAAAGATCAAGCATTTGAAAAATTTCAGAGCTTCAAAGCATTGGCAGAAAATGAATTAGATCTAAAAAATCAAGTGTCTTAGATCTGATCGAGGAGGAGAATATTCATCAAATGAATTCTTTGAATTTTGTGAACAACATGGCATAAAAATACAATTTCCTTCAGGAAAGGTGTACTCCACAACAAAATGGCGTAGTAGAAATAATGAATAGAACAGTTCAACAAATGGCTAGAGCTATGCTCGATGATTCTAGAACACCTGACACATTTTGGGGAGAAGCAGCACATACAGCGGTAAACATTCTCAACAAGACACATGTTCGTGTAAATAGTGACAAAACTCCATATGAACTCTGGTATGGTAATTCTCCATCCGTGAAGCATTTTAGAGTTTTTGGAAGTAAAATGCTTTATCAAAAATAATGATGAAAAACTTGGCAAGTTTGAACCTAGATCAGATGAAGGAATACTTCTTGGTTACTCCTCTATAAGTAGAGCATATGAATGTTACAATAAAAGGCTTTGGAAGATTGTTGAATGTATTGATGTTGTTATTGATGAGTCTCCTGCAGCTCCAAAGGAAGAAAAACAAACAACAAATGAAGATGATGGTGACTTATGTCCTTCTACTTCAAATAGCAATGATATAGACAGTGAACCCAATGAAGAACCTGAAGATAATTTATCTGAAACGGCTCCATCCAGATATGTTGAAAAGAATCATCCAGAATCTCAAATTTTGGGAGATAAGGGAATCGTGTACGAACAAGGAGAACTCTTTGTAGGATCTTCTAATTATCCTGCACTTCTATCCACACTTGAACCACACAATGTCAATCAAGCTAGCAAAGATGAATGTTGGAAATGAAGAACTTGATCAAATTGAAAAAAATGACACTTGGGATTTGGTACCAAGACCACATGATAAAAATGTCATTGGAACCAAATGGATCTTCAAGAACAAGCTAAATGAGAATGGGGATGTTGTAAGAAACAAAGCTATATTGGTCTGCAAAGGGTATACTCAACAAGAAGGTATAGACTTTGAAGAAACTTTTTCTCCTGTAGCTAGACTTGAAGCCATAAGAATGTTTCTTGCCTTTTCAAGTTATCAACAAATCAAAGTCTATCAAATGGATGTTAAATCTGCTTTTCTTAATGGTGACCTAGAAGAAGAAGTATATGTAGAACAACCGGAAGGATTCATTTTGGGAAATGATGCAAATCTTGTTTGTAGACTTAAAAAGGCTCTATATGGTCTCAAACAAGCTCCAAGGGCTTGGTATTATCGTCTTTACAAATATCTTCATCAACAAGGATTTTCAAAGGGGTCTGCTGATAGCAACTTATACACAAAAGTTGAAAATGATAAACTATTGATTGTGGTTGTATATGTTGATGATATCATATTTGGGAGTAATGAAGAATCTTTGAGTCAAAAATTTGCTTCTGTCATGCAGCAAGAATTTGAAATGTCCTTACTTGGAGAACTAACATTCTTTCTTAGCTTACAAGTGCATCAAACTGTAGACGGTATATTCCTATCACAAGAAAAATATCTTAAGCAAATTCTGAAGAAGTATGGCATGGAAGAATGCAAACCTGTAAGTACACCAATGATAACCGGATGCAATCTCAGTTCTCATGATGATTCTCCCACGGTGAATCAACCATAATACAGATCAATGATAGGAAGTCTACTTTATCTCACTGGGACTAGACCAGACATTATGCATGCAGTTGGGATTGTTGGACGATTCCAAGCTAATCCAAAAGAGTCTCACCTTCAGGCTATTAAAAGAATATTCAAATATCTACAAGGAACTCAAGACCTTGGTCTATGGTATCCAAAGAATGCCGATCTTACTCTTCATTCTTACACTGATGCAGATTGGGCTGGAAGTGTTGATGATCGGAAAAGCACTAGTGGTGGTGCATTCTATATGGGACCCCGGTTAGTATCTTGGTTCAGCAAGAAGCAAAATTCCATTGCCTTATCTACAGCAGAAGCAGAATATGTGGCTGCCGCATCTTGTTGCACTCAACTCCTTTGGATGATGCAAACCTTGCAAGATTTTCAAATCAAATGTACATCTCCTGTCCCCATTAAGTGTGACAATACAAGTGCCATCAGTATTTCAAAGAATCATGTTATGCATTCGAAGACCAAGCACATTCCCATCAAGTATCACTTCTTACGTGAACAAGTGCTTGAGAAAAAGGTGAAGTTGGAGTATGTTCCCTCCAAAGAAAAAGTTGCTGATATCTTTACCAAACCTCTGCCCAAGGAAGCATTCGAGTATCTAAGATAGAAGCTGGGAGTGTTCTCTGCCAGTCAAAAGAACAATTCTACTTAAATTTAGAAGATGGCATTGGATACGTAGGTTTCCTGAATCATAGTCGCATATATACGCGAGTTCATGCACAGAAAACCACGTATGTCTGATTGCTGACATTTTTATGATTGGAGTCAACTCTCTTCAGCACATCTGCAGTGTTGTTTGGTGTATCTGATACTGTTTAGTATCTCTGGTGGTGTTCCAGTTCTCATAATTCTAATTCGTGCCTTGATGATTTGTTGCTGAAATTGTTCAGGATGCACTAACTAAGGGGGAGCCTTAGTCATATGGAAAGGTTGCTTGGATGCACAGATTCAGGGGGAGCATTAGCTTTGCTGAGTATAATGCATTGTTGGCATTATGATGGTTCTGAAATATGTTCTCCTTCTTGCGGACTTTCTGATGTTGGTTATGAAAAGTCATTTTTGTATATTGATGAAAAGGTCATGTTGAGACCCATGATGTAAATTTGTAATATTCAGTCATGTAAGGACTAGTCAAAGTTACAAACCCACTTGGTTGGGTAGCTGAGTCATTTTTTTTGTAAACCCACTTGGTTGGGTACTTGAGTCTCATGTGTAGATCCACTTGGTTGGACATTTGATGTAAGTATGAGTCTTTGGTGATAAGAAGTTCATAGAGTCATGTACTTCATTGGAAAATATGTTTGAAGATTCAGCATGAACTCAGGGGGAGCTTGATCACTTCTATGTATATCAGATCTGCTTCTTACACATGAGGAGAGTATGTTGGTTTTTGATCAGCCCTTTGCCCTTGATGACAAAGGGGGAGAGTGACATGGTGTTTGAATGATGTCATTATATTCTTAATGTACCTATATGTTGTGGTAACCAAACACCATCGTGGTTGCCATCAAGTCCAAAGGGGGAGATTGTTGGCAATATGATGCAGAGTGTTGTCCTTGATGGCAACCCATTGAATGGAGATGCAGACATATGACTGTTGACATGTGTTGTCCTTGATGGAAATCCACCTAATGAAGTTATTCTTGACATAATGGACTTGTGTGTACAGAAGGCAATGAAGAAAGGATTTCAGCATGTGCTAAATCTTGATGAAAAGAGTATGTCTCTAGGTATACGCGGATTTTCCTAGGGGGAGTTGCGTATGCACGCGGGAAACAACGTTCCAAGTCGCGTATGGGCAAAAGCGCTCAAAAAGTGCAAAACCAGGGGTATCCACCATGGTATTGACCCATTGTATTGGGTAATGATCCGCCTAATTGACCCCGTCCAAGAATACCATCGGAAGTGATGAAGTTTTGGGCTCATGGTATTGTTTTGGCTCATGGTATTGAAAAAGGTTAAACCTAATAAAGAGATGAAATTCATTATGCAAGGTGAGGTGCGTGCGTGCAAGATGTCTAAGCTTGAATGAATACTTCTCTCTGAAGTAGATCTGAATGGAAAGGGTTACACTTGAAGATAAATCTGAATGTATGATGCACCAATGATGAAGAAGGGGATCTAGATCTGAAATGCACTTGTATCTACTAGATCTGATTATGGAAGGCTTAGATCTGAATTGAGGCGAACATCTGTCTGAAGTAAAAGGGTAAATCTAAACTGAACATCTGATCTGAAGAAGTATGCTGCTCTATAATGATTGAAGATCTATACGCTACTTAGCCGCGGAGGAAGCGCGTATATACGCGGCTTCAGCGAAGAGAAAGCGCGTATGCGCAATAAAATATACACTGAGGCATACGCTGGTTTGTGTGGACGGAAGCGCGTATATACGCGACATCAGTGAAGTGAAAGCGCGTATGCAAACTAGGGTTTGCTGAAGCAAAGGGTATGAAATATCTGATCTGTTCTCCTGTGTTTCTGCTATCTGATCTGTGTTGTTAAGTATCTGTTGGTGATGTATGTTTATGCTTAAAAGTATGGAAAGGGTTCATTCAAAATATGGGCTGTGAAATGTGGTCCCCAGGTTGTGTTCTATTGAAGTTGTTGGATCCAGGAAAATTGATGAAACTGTCCTGAGACCGAGGGTCAGAGCCTTCTACCAGGCCGTAGCTCCCTTCCAGGTGAGGCTGCAACGAGGCCGGGGTCGAGCTCCTCTGTGAGTATCAACCAGGATCAAATGTATTCCCTTCCAGGAGAGGCTGGTAAACGAGCGCAGGTGGGTGCCTGCATGCTGGTAGAAGTCTGCACCAGCACATATGTTGTAAAATGTTTTCTCTATAATAAAAGATTGAACGCTGAGCAATGGCAGCGGTGGTTTTCTCCCGACTTGGGTTTCCACCTAAAAATCCTGGTGTTCGTGTGTGATGCTTTGTGTGATGGTTTACTCTGCTCTTACTGTTCATGTTTACTATTTATTAAACATCTGATGAATGAATGAAGGAATGATTTTAATGAAGATCTAATAACTCAATTAGATATCTGTGTATACGCGAGTTTCATAAAGGGTATCCGCGTATATACGCGAGTATACTTCAGGAAAGTAGCGTATGGGTTTTGGAAGCAAGAAAAATTAAAAGTTTTGAATATGCAGTAAATATTGATTCACCCCCCCCCCCCCCCCTCTCAGTATTTTTCCCAACAGGATACTCCAGGAAATTGGAGGAAAGAGGATGCTACTTCTGGAGAGGTAGTGGATGCTACTGTCTACAGGCAGTTAGTTGGTTCACTGATGTATCTGGTGAACACCAAACCAGACATTTGCTATGTAGTTAACCAGCTAAGTCAAGCTATGGTTAAGCCTACCAAGCTCTTTTGGAAGGTGGGGAAGCATGACTTGAGATACCTGAGGGGCACAATATAGTATGTTCTATGGTACATATGAATAGAAGGAGTGAAGCTTTAAGGCTTCAAGGTTGCAGATTGGGCAGTCAGTCCATCAGACAGAAAGAGCACATCGGGAGGGATCTTCAGCATAGGATCGGCATCAGTTTCTTGGTACAACAAGAAGCAATGACCTGTGACACTCAGTTCAGCGGAAGCAGAGTACATGGTAGCAATTCAAGCTGCATGTGAGGCTATCTGGATGAGAAATATCTTGGTTGGATTGTTTGGTTCTCATATAGATCCGACACTGATACATTGCGATAATCAGAGTTGCATTAAACTCTCGATTAATTATGTGTTTCATGATAGGTCTAAGCACATAGATATCTGGTAACATCATCTGAGAGATTGTGTGCAAAGAAGAATAATTTTTCTTTAATACATTCCCATGGAAGATTGGGATGCAGATATTCTGACGAAGGCGCTCACTAGGAGAAAATTCTAATACCATAGAGGCAAGATCGGGGTGAATGATAATCTCTTTCTTGTTGAGAGGGATTGTTGAGATTCAACAAGAAATTTCAGCACCCACGCCTAGTGTGGGACTATGAGGTCCAAGAAGCACCTAAACTAGGGTGGGACCATAGGGCTAAATTTGGTGCATGTCTATTTTAGTTATCCTTTAATTAAGATGTACAATAAAATGTAATATAATCTCAAAATAACTTGTAATAGTTAACTAAGTGTGATAAACTCAGTTAGCTCATGAATTTTGAGTTAGAGGTAGTTGGTGAGGCATGCAGAGTAATTCTAGTTGTAACAGAGTTCGAAGTGTAGCGGTGCATTAGTTAATGCAAGTTGTAATCAGTTTAACTCAGTTAAGTGAGTTAAACTCAGTTGTGCTAGTTGTAAGTGTTAGATACACTAGTGAGAGATCAATTGAATTAAATATTAATTAATTCACAATCAGTGATCTCACATGCAACTGAGGATTTACTATTATTAGCTGCATGCATGTCAAATCTAGTGGAGACCCAGTTGAGATCTAGGTGAAAGGGAATTTGACTATCAGTTTTAAGATTATTGGGTTGCACCCATGAAACCAAACACCCATTGGAGTTCCCATGATACTTGCGGAGTCAACGAAGACAAAAATTCCTAAATAATAGGGATTGCGCAAGCAAGGCAGCCTGTCCGGAGGCAGTAAATTGGCTACGTATTGGTCAATTTTATCCGAGACAGTGTGAAACAATTAGCTGAATACAAGAGGGATCTTGTGAGAAGAGTTTTATGTAATTGTTTCATGATTTCATGTTGAATATACAATAGAGGATAGTGGGGTTTTGAGCAGCAAGCTTTCCCAGGGAAATTATCTGTGTTCTCACTTGATTGATTCTTCTTTGCTTTATGTGATTGGAAATTGTGTTTTTAATTCCGCGATTGATTTGTAGAAATGATTCAGGGTGAAATCCCGAAGTTGGGAAACAATTTTTGGTGGAGGGTTAGAATTTGGAAGAAATTTTTAATTTCTCGTCCGAGAAAATAGTCAACTCTATTTCTCAACTGAGAGTTTTAAAAACTCTCGTCCAAGAGATTTTAAATATTTCTCCCGAGAGTTTGATTGGGTTTAACCAGAGTTAAAATTCTCTCGGACGAGAGTTATGCATTTTCTTGTCTGAGAGTTGTATTCATATAAACTCTCGGGAAGACTCTCAGACAAGAGTTAAAAAAACTCTTGGACAAGAGTTGTTTAATTCTCGTCTGAGAGTTTTTTTAACTCACGTCCGAGAGTTTGATTGTTATAATAAAATCCCAAAATTTTTATTTCTCGTGGCATTCTGCATTATCGTTATCATTTTCGTGTTTTGGACTGGAGTTGTTGTTGTTTTGGACTGGAGCTGTTGTTGTTTTGGATTGGAGCTGTCGCCGCGCATTCGAGGATCCAGGTAAGCCTTCTAGCCATAGAAAATTTATAATTTTTACGGATCTAGCGCAGGTTTATATTTTTTTACATACCTTTGACCCTAAAACAGGCCATTGGGTCTTATATCTACACCTACCTCTTGGCTGTCGTCCTTCCTAGCAGCATCGAAACCAGGCATAAGCTCTTGGCTTTCCTATCAATCCTAGCCCCGACAAGTGAATAAAAACCAGTAATTGAGTGCTCAAAAGCTGGCTTTAAAGGGCCAATTGTGTTCGTTACACTTTCAGTCCAGAACAAAGTGTAACGAACACAATTGGCCCTTTAAAGTCTCACGGCTCCGTTGTTGGTTCAACCATTTCGTGGAGAAGCGGGGTGAATCAAAACCATCGTGTGTAGACTTAATTTTTCTTCTGCAGGGGCGAGGGTTTTGCATTGTAGTGACCCAAACCAGGTATTCATTTCCCTTGTAGACAACGAGACACATTGAAACAAATAATTTTGAAGTCCATCATTTATATCTCCATAAGAAGCCTCAATTACATTGAATTCTATCTATGCAATGTTTGCGGTTTTCCTACATTCCTTATGCCATGGAATTCAATCAATTTCTCATCGACACAATCAACACAGAATTTGAGGTAATTTATCCTACAAATCTTCATGTTTAGGGTTTAGGGTGTGTGGAAGTCATTTAGTCTCCTAATCTAGGGTTTCTTGACAATACCAATAATAATCATTTCAGTCTTGTTTAGTTGAATAACAATTTGTGTGTATTTATGCTTCATGTTGAATTGAATTTCAATTTTGGTATATTTATGATTGTGTAGCATTTGTATAATGCAAATGCAAGAAAGCTTATGTACACGGGATTAAGTCCTCTAGGATTTACACCACATTTCTTGTGGGAGTATAATAGCACCAAATGGGAATGAGTGAAGGAAATAAATAAAATGGTGATGGAATATAATTTCACTCTCAGATAGAAGTTGGATCAGCTCAACAATAAACTTTTGCAATTGGGTCGTCATAGACTAATAATGTAGATAAGACTATTTTGCGTCACTTTGAACTATCACAAGTAGCTATTCCAAATTGTATGCATGTAGTGTCACTCTATGCTAGTTTATTGTGCAAATTGACAATTTTATTTCCATCTCTACTTCATGCTAGTGCAAGTACAAGGCCTCCAAGAACATATCACTCACAAGAATAAAACTACTCCACATTGACTTCCTTGTCACTAGATTCAACCAAAATGCTTCTTATGCCTTTCCACTTGTGACCATGTATGCATTCAGTAGTTTTGTGGCTAAAGGATGTTGTTTTCATCTTAGTAGAAAAACCAAATGTTTATTTATGAAACACGTTCATCAGATGGATGCCTATAATAGCCTTATGAAGTAACCCTTAAGCTTTGTTTTCAAATGCAAGAGGTAAGCAGAGAATTAGGCAAGTATTCTTTATCAGTTTTGCAAGAGGGAAAATTATTCTTCATCAAATAATTGAAATTAGAGATGGGCCCAATGCTTTTCTTAGTAACTAAACAACTATTCTTTGTCAATTTTGTAAGAGGGAAAAATAATCCTCATCAAATAGTTGAAATTAGAGACAAGTACAATTTTTTCTTGGGTACTAACCTCGAAGAAATTTATAATAAATGCAAGGTAGCAAATATTGCACATGATGTGTACAAAAAAGTGTAAGAGGTGTCGCATCATGGAATTCCATGTTTTCCAGGAATGCATTGAATGGTTTCCCCAATATGGCCTTCGATGTATTAAAACATTCTAGTGCATTTTATGAACGCCCCTCACACCAATTATCTATTTGCTATTGTGCTTAAATTTATATAGCAATCAAACAATGATATGAAGCCACATCCATCTCAGATAGTGTTACGTTACCTCTGTAAATTTATGTTCAAATACAAGAGTTTCCCATGTCACATGCCAACTACACCCAAAATCTCATAAAAGAGGATATAAGCCTATGTGCAACATAAATCCCATGATCACTATCAAAGAGTTTGAGAGAAACCTCATTAATGCTAGCTAGAGTACTTGAGAAGATTGTAGATTCTACATTAACAACTTGGAGCTTCCCTTGATTTACTAATCTTTCTGCAATAGTTACATCTAGATCAACAATACAAATTATATTGGAATCCAACCACAATGACACTAATAAGAGACTCACTCTTTAAAAAAAAGATTGTTCCAAGGCTATAAAGGATTTTATTTTAGCCTTAAAAGACAAAAATCTAATGTGGGGAATGCCGAGGAGTCCTTTATCACAAGATGTGATCAACTTTGTCCCCTTACATAGGTTTTCCAAAGTAGTGAAAAATTAGTAGTGCCTTGTTTATTTATTTATTTTGGTTGTATCAAAATTGAGTCAATTTAACTAGGTAGAAGCTCTCTTACTGAGTTCTTTGGAAGGGTGGATGCATCAACTCCAAAACCAATGAACTCTCTTGCAGCAGATGAAGGAGATTCTTCTAGTGCTCTCTCTTCCACTTGGGAAATCATAGAGTCAGTCGTCTCTGTGAATTGTAACTCCTTCACAAGGTACTCACCATCTACATTGGAAGGAGAAGCACTGTAACTTTCATCTTCGACAATCACATTCTCAGGTGTTTGGCTTTCCATGTCTAGTGCATCAAATTCTTACTTGACTTCTATATTGCTATGTGAAACCAAACATATATTTTGTCACTTAGAGGTGACAAACCCGTTTAGTCTCTCAATAAAAATCTTGGCACACCTATAATATCTTCATGATGGAATGGGCTTGGTGTCTTTGTGACTATAGTGAATGTAACTCTTGGGACAGGATCTTGACCTTCTCTCAAACTGTCTTATAATGGCAGTATTATAATGTGTATGAAGGAAAAAACTCAGATTCATGTGATGACTATCTCGACACCCATGAGATAAGAATACTATTACCGATGAAATAAGTAACCTCATTGTTACCTACTTTTTGAAGTATCAAGAAAAACACCTGATTTTGAAAAAGTGGCGATGCAGAATCAAGAAAAAAAAAAATTGAGCATGTTTTTGGAATTAATGTGATGTTTTTTGTGTTGATTTTGAATAGTGGTGGTGTATCATCACCAACGTTTTTTTATAGGATTGATTTTGACACTATAGATTTTCTAATGTCTTCTTCTTCCGTGAGATGTTTATTTTTAAGTGCATTTATGTACTTGTGTTTAAAAAAAAAAAATTAAATAAAAACTTGTAATGATATCTTCACTTTTTCACATAGATAAAAAATGGAAAAAGGGTCAACATTCTGAAGTTTATATTTTCTACATGTTTATGTATTGTTAAATAACTTTTCAATGCACATCAAATAATTGTCGCTAAAAAACCAATATTTTGAACCATATGGCAAAAAAATACAATTTTTCAATATAAATGCAATGCAAAAAATACACTTTTATAGACATTTTGTTAGAAAAAACATGTTAAATAAACTAATTTTTGGGAAAATCTTAACAAAAAAACTTAAGAAAATAACATTTTTATTGAATTTTATGTCAAAAAATAATAGCAATCACATGTTTTTTGCAAAAAATAAGGGTTGTTCTCATAAAATATCAATGTCTAAACATTACAAGTAAAACTGATTAATAGTTCTCAAAAATAAGCTTTGTTTGCAAGCATAACTTAAACATCATCAACATTATCAACTAATACATCTTCAACATCATCTAGAACAGCATTGATGGCTTCTTCCGCAACATTTTCTTCTTCATTTTGATCATTGTCGTCTTCTAATGGATCTTTCATGTCAGCAAATCTTCCAAAGTGTCCCTTTCCAATCATTCCATATAATGGTGGTTGAGGTTCCTTTGCTTTTTTTTCCACACGTGATTCATTAAAATCTCCTTTCCTCAAACCAACTTCTTGCTTCACATCTAGAAGGAATTTAAGAGCGTTAATTCTTTGTTGAATAAATTTGCATTGAACTGGGTCTTTCTCAATGGCAATGCAATTTCTTCCTTTTATTAGGCAACATGCTAGTGTTGTACCTAAACATCAAGCACAAAAAAAATAAGTAAGAAAATTAGTATGGACACATAAAAAGTAAACAAGACAATATTTAAATTTAAATTTATATAATAAAACTTACCTGAACCTGAGAATAAATCCAAAACCCATTCTCCTTCATTTGAACATAGATCTATAAGATAGTTAATCAATGCTTGTGGTTTTTTATAAATGTTAACTATATCTCCTTTTGCATCTTTATCCTCATATGTTAGTTTTCTTACAACTGCATCATAAACCAATACTTTACTATGACTCTTCCCATCTACTCGATTCATAATAATATGCTTATAGCTATCGTCTTTTGTCCAACATTCAACATGGATGAACTCACAATCATTTATAATAGGCTGATCTTCGGAAGAAACAATATTTGACTTTTGCCTGTAACATAACATAGCAAAAGTTAAATTAAATTTTACATGAATAAAAAAATTTAGGAGGAATCAAACATACAATTTCAAAGTCTTACCATGTAAGTTGCATCCTTGAGTTTTCTTTACCCTTGAAGCTTGTTAATAACATTGGAAACTATGTGTCTGAATGAAATGTCACAAATCGCCAAAGTGGTGATGTTGTCACTTCTTGAAAACCCGTAACCACTTTACTAAAAGCTTGATAAGTATATGGTTCTCTATCATATTCAATGTCTGGGAAATTGAAACCATGAGGAATATCTGCAATAACTAGGCCATATTCCCTTTTAGGTATTAGTGATACAATGTCTTCACAGTCACCTTGTATTATTTGATATTGGAGACTGTTGAGCCCATTCCAAATGTAATGATTAAGAGTATGATCAAGTTCAACATTCATACGACGCTTCCTTCTCATGTTCTCCATCTTAATTTTTTCAATAAAGCTTTTTAAAGTATCTGGTACTCCATTTCCATCCTTCTTCAACATCTTTAATGACATATATATATATATATATATATATATATATATATAATAAAAATAGTTTAAATATGAATAAAATGAATTTATAAATCAACATACCTTATTGAATGCAATATAAAACTCTTTTAGTGTTGATGTAGAACTTGCTTCTAGGTAGTTGCGTACAACATCATCCCAACTATCTTCATTCAACATTTTAACCACGTATTCTTGTATTTTCATAAAAAAATTCTCACTGAATAAATCAAGTTAAAAGCGTTAATATACTGACATGTATAACAAATTCTATCGACATCATTATGTTTTATTTAAAAGAAAATTATAATGAAAGAAAAATAAGAAATAATTCAAGAAACTTACTTTTGAAATTCCGCACACATTTCTTCCATTGATAATTCACCCGACTTCACACGGGCTAATACTGATTTGACTAATTTATCATCCTTCACACCATGCATTGTTCTCCAAGGTGTGATAGTCATATCCTCTGGAAGCTGCTTCATTTCAGGACCCGCCTTACTGTTGGTACATATTATGGGTTTACTCTTTCTAACCTTCTGATTTTTTATGGAAATATTCTCCCACCAATCAAAAATCTCATCAATCAAATCCCATACCTCCCCAGTTCTAAATGCCAACTAAAAAATGTTATCTATACCTCTGAAGAAATTTGTATTCAATTTTCCATCTTTTGCTTTTTTTCATCAATTTGATAACATGTTTCCGTTAAACATTCCTTTCGAAATGCTACACTAAATTGTGTCTTATCTCCACCACATTTTTCTATGAATTCATTATGAATAAATCTGACCCTTTGGATGAAAGTCATTTTCATTCTGTACTCATTATCTGCATTATGATCCCATGCCAATAACTTCGATTCTATTTCTGTTAAGCCAGCATAAATGATGCATTTCACTGTTTGAAAAAGATAGTTATTGGGATATTCTGCAATCAATTGTCTCTTAGCCTCTATCGAATGGTTCCCTCCAATTACATAATATTTATAATCAAAACATTTTGTCTTGTCAAATGCTTTTTTGTTGGGAACCTGACGTGGATCGACAAGAACCACATAATCCACCACATGCACATATGGATTGAACCTAAACAATTTTTTCAGATTATGTACATGTAGGTGATGGGTCTTTCTAATTTGATATTGAGATTGTCCTTCATCTGGGCTATAAAATTGGTTAATATTAAGCTCAAATGTTTGGCCACCAAGAATTAATTTATTCTTCCTCAACTCTTGTCGAATAGCATTTTGTTTTGTTTTAATAATGCCATCCTCTAACTCAGCACCTGGTGTTATGATTTCTCTGCTTCCGTGACAGCTTTCATTTTGTTCTTCACTGCTGCTCACGACCTTTATAGGTTCACCAATATTTGATTTCTTAGTCTTATTGGATAACATATCAGTTTTTTTATAAACAAGCTCTCCTTCATGAGGTAAAAGAGAGACATCTTTGGCGATTTTTCTTTTTGGTGTTTGATCTGTTTTCTCCTTTTGCACAACAGTTCTAATCTCCTCCTCACTAATTCTATCATAATTTTCTGTTTCATGTTCGACACCTTCAAAAGAAACATGTTTAAGTTTACTAGATTGACCCACCTTAGTGACTCTTGGTTGATCCCCTCTTTGTACTATTGCAATGTCACGAACTATTGCTCTTTGCTTCAATATCCTTTTCTCTGCTTTGTCTTTGTGGAAATTCTTAATCACATCCATAAAATTTGGCACCAACATATAAATACCTTCAAACATGTTTGAAAGACTCAGAACAAAATCCTATGAAACAAAATAAAACATCAATGATCAATAATTTATAAAAAATTGAATCATCCTTACAATAATGCATAAAGGAAATAAAAATAAGCATACTTACAATGTTATTTGCAATGTTGCTTGATATTTCTTTAGAAAATTTTGAAGATATTTCATCCGTGTCATACTTGACGATTGATAGACGATATCTAACCTTCTCACGTTTCTGAGCCTTCCTTGCAAGAACATAAATAGTGTTTGTATTTGGGACCATACATATGTCTCATACTCTGCCCATCACATCATATGGCTCATTTAAGTCAATCATACCACAAATCAGATAGATGTGTATATCAGCCTCCATTTCATTGTCTTCAAGATACCATGAGAAATCGGTTTTATCTATTTCCTCGGCGTTCTTCCAATAAAAAATAAGCTTTAATGAACCTGGTGCCCCACTTGCTTGACTTTTATTAGTGTGTGCAACAATATCCTTATTGCGTCCAACAGTGTCCATAGTGCGCCCAGCTGCAACTTTAGATTTGGGAGTTGTATCCATAGTGCGTCGAGCTGCAGCTGTAGATTTGGGAGCTGCTGCCCTAGGTGCAGAAACATTCACAGAAATCTTTTTTGATGCCATTTTCCTGATAAAATATATATATATATTAGTTAATGGAAAAATAATGCGGATAAAATAAATTTAATAAACAAAATTTATTTCTAAAACTAAATAGCTTGAAATTAAAGCAGTAAAATTAACTATAAAAATTTTCATTTAAAAACAAAATATTATAAATCATATGTATATATATCTATATAATATGTTTTGAATACATTTTATAAAAAAATTAAAAACGTGTTTAAATTGTATAAAACATTTTTTTAAAAATAAACTATTATTTTCAAACTTCAGTTTTTGTTTAATATTTAAAAAAAAAATACTAACTATTTATAACAAATGTTAAAATTAAATTTTTTTTTTTTAAGGCAATGATTTTATTAAAAAAACTTATAATCTTTTAATATATTTTAAAATTTTAAAATTTAATTTTACATTACATAGCAATTGAATAAAAATAAACAAAATAAAATAAAATAAAAATTTATTTTACTTTACATAGTAATTAAATAAAAAATTATAAACTTAAAATTATAAAAAATTAATATAAAAGTTTATAAATTTATATAATATTTTAATATATTTGAAAATTACAAATTTCTATTTCACATTACATAGTAATTAAATAAAAATAAACAAAATAAAATAAAAGCAATTAAACAAAATAAAAGAAAAAATTAAATTTTTTATAATGTTGTTTTAATACTTAAATTTAAAAAAAAAAAAAATTTAAAAAGAAATTTAAATATTTAAATGTTAAAAACAAATGTTATAATATTATATATATATATATATATATATATATATATATATATATATATATATATATATATAATTGTATTGTTATATAGGTTTTTTTTCTTTTTCTTTTTCTTTTTCTTTTTTTTTAACAAATGTTTTTTTTTTTATTTATTTATTATATTTTATTGTTTTTTTCTTTAATTATATAATGTTCAAAAACAAAACATAATTGTTATTTTTAATATATATATATATATATATATATATATATATATATATATTTTGGTTATATTTTGATATTTTTAACAATTATTATATAACAATGTTTTTATTATATTATATAACGATTTTTTTTATTATTTTTATATATAACAATGCTTTTGATTAATTTTTAATTGTTTTATTAAAAAAAAAGCCAAAAAAAAAATTATTAAAACAAATTAAAAAAAAAATTTAAAAAACAAAAAAAAATGCATGAGCTACTTAGTAGACCACGCCGCGGAGGGAATCGGCCTCCGCTCGGCGAGTGCCCAGAGGCGGGCAGGCGACCCAGAGTGGCGCGCGCCGACCTCACGGCGCCCGCGAGCACGATCTGCCCTTGATCGACCTCACTTGGGTGGGAGACCTGAGGCGTGAGCCCAGCCCGCGATGTCATTGCCGTGGCCTCCGCGCTCCCCAGCCGGACGCGGTCTACGGCAAAAGCATTTTTAATATAATATAATTAATAAATAATTATTAAAACATTATTTAATAAGTCAATTTTGATATGTTGGAGGACTGATGGCTCTGCTAGGGTTTCTGCGCAAACCCTGACCCCTTCCCCTTCGCGCCCTCTGGCTCGTCGCCTGGAGCCCCTACCTCTATGCTGAAGTGATCCCCATGCATCCGGCCTCCGGAGGGGCGGGCACGACCCCCCCTCCTCTCCACACCTTATCTTCTAACAATTATGCAGACGCAAACAAAAACGCCAGCTCTGGTCCAACCACGCAGGCTTCCGCTGCTCACTATTCCGCCACGGAGATCTCTGGTGCTGCCGCCTCAGGCCCTGCAGACATTATCGACAAAAATGCTGAGAAGATCACCTCTATGGCTCGGCCTAAAGCATCCTCTGCCACCTGCATTCCTAAAGCTGCAGAGCGAATCAAAATAGATCTCCCCAGCCACCGTATCAATGGGCATATTCAATTTATGAAGGATCATGCCCTCATTGGAAAGTTCATTGGCCTATGGCCAACCGAAAAAGCCTTGCAAGGATGGATTCTCTCCAAGTGGAAGCCGAAAGGATAGGTAACCCTGCAACTTGGCCCCAAAGGCTTCTTTACTGCTATTTTCAATTGTCTGGAAGACAAGAACCGCATCTTTGAGGGAGGCCCGTACTTCTTCAACTCTGCTGGTATTTTTCTCCATGACTGGAAAGAAAGATTCAATCCATACAAAGAGGACTTCAACTGGGCACCTGTCTGGATTCGCATGTACTCCTTACCACATGAATACTGGGATGAAGAGACCTTAAAGGACATTGGAAATGGTTTGGGAGAGTTCATTAAAGTTGCAGAGGAGACCAAACTCAGGCAATATACCTCTTACGCCAGGATCTGTGTGTATATGCATCTGGCCAAAGCTCTCACTGATTCAATCAGCCTCTTTCATGACGACTTCGAGTGGGTCCAAACTATTGACTACGAACATGTTCCCTTCCGCTGTAGGAAATGTCATGAACACAGTCACCTATACTGTGATTGCCCTCTGAATCATTCGCACAAATCCCCCACTCCTGAGCATAGCAAAGATGCTGACGGTTTTACAAAAGTCACCAATCGACGAAGGCATTCCAAGAAAACCCCTATACTCTTAGAGGCACCCATGAAACCCAATCAGAGCAACAGCTTTGAGGCCTTAGCTAAGCATGATGCCTTGGAGGTTCCCCTTTCTCAAGCCCCCACTTCTGACTCACTGCCTTCCCTCTGATCCCCTCACCAACACCATCACCCCTGTTCCAGCCAATACCAACTCTTTCGCCTCTTCCTCAGTAGGCAACACTGAGAACGTGATAGCTCTCAAAGACGCACTCATGGAGATTGAAAATATTACAGCTATCGAAACCCAGCACAGTAAGGACAATGCAGATCAGGATAAGCCGTCACACATGGAAGAAGAACAAGAAAGTATAGATCTGGGAGATCTAGACATCCTGGGCTTGGAACCAGCTTGTCAGCAGCGCGACTACAACACAATACACCCTCGACAAATCGATAGCCTAGAGGTGGTCTTATCCAGAGCGCAGCAATGCACATCCCTTGGCATACAAGCCGGAAGCCCTTGGGACGGAAAAACATAATGAAAGAATCCAAGAAAAGGGGGCGCAAAACAGATCTGCAGAGGACCATCATTATAGGAGAATTGCTAGTGGAATCCGGGTGGTTCCCCAAGCTGACTAAATTCTACAAAAATCTCCCCCACGATTCCTTATGAATCTCATTTCATTGAATGTAAGGGGGCTCAATAGCCTAGCGAAACACAAAATGTTAAAAAATATGATTCAGCAAGATAAGCCCTCCATAGTATTTATGCAAGAAACAAAATGTGATAGCACTGTTTTAGAAAAGATCCTGAACAAATCCTGGTCAGGCTCCCGCTCAGTTTCAGTGGACGCCTCAGGAGCATCTGGAGGTCTCGCCATCATATGGAACCCACAGGTTCTTTCTCTCTATGACTTTCATGCCTCTCATTATTTTATTCAAACCACTTTCCATTTAGTGGGGACCAATACACATGGCCACCTCACCAATGTGTATTTTCCTCAAGACCCACAAAAAAAAATGGATTTGCTAGTTACTCTCACCGAGCTCAATACTGTTAGGAGATTCCCCTTATGGATCTGCAGAGGCGACTTTAACCTGATTACAACACTGGAGGAAAAAACTGGGGGTCGCACCAGATTGGAGGAGGATAGCACCAGCTTCAAAGACTTCATTCGCAGTAACTTGCTTATGGATCTTCAACCTTCCAACGGCACCTACACTTGGACCAACAAGCAGAAAGGCACTCAACACATTGCCTCTCGGCTGGATCGATTCTTAATGACTGATAATGCAATATATCTTGGCGGGGACTTCTAGTCTTCTATTTTGCCTCAAGCTGGGTCCGATCACTGGCCTATCATGTTGCATTGGACACGCCCAACTTCAAAATGCAATCGACCCTTCCGCTTCGAATCGTTCTGGTTCTCACACCAAAACTTCAAAGAAGTGGTTTCTGAAGCATGGCACTCCTTCCATCCACAGGTAGGGGCCAACATGTATCAGTTCCAAGAAAAGCTTAAGCACCTCAAACAAGCACTCAGAGTTTGGAATAGAACACATTTTGGCAACATATTCGCACAAAAAAAAGAACTTGAGCAGAAAATGAGCACCCTGTAGCAATGCATCATTTCTGAGGGAAGATCGGATGAGTACGACCAACAGGAAAAAGTTCTTCTCACCAAACTAGAAGATAGAAGAAAACAAGAGGAAACCTTGTGGCGTCATAAATCCCAGTCCAGATGGCTGAAGGATGGGGAGAAAAATACTAAATTCTTTCACAGGTCCACCATTCAATGATTAATGCACAATAACATCGCTTTTGTCAACAATCGGCAGGGAGATAGACTTGAAGTCCATGAAGAGATTGAGCATGAATTCACAGAATACTTTCAGGACATCCTGAGTGAACCTCAAGGAGACAGGACTCAAGCAATACACATTGTTACGCAACACATACCAAAAATCATCACTGAAGAACACAATAGCATGCTCCTCTAGCCGGTTACTCTCCAGGAAGTGGAGGAAACCATGGCACAACTCAAAGATGGAAAGGTGTCGGGCCCTGATGGGTTCACGGAAAATTTCTTTCATGCTTTCTGGGAGTTGATCAAATCAGAGGTTTGGGAGCTGGTGGAAGAATCTAGGTCAATGCATTGGCTTCTTCCCTCTCTCAACATTACTTTCATCGCTCTCATTCCCAAGGAAGAGGACTCCAGCACTCCGGACAAATATTGACCCATAGCGCTTTGTAATGTCATCTACAAACTTATTTCAAAAGTCATGGCCAACAGGCTCAAGCCTCTTCTCCCTCTTCTCATCTCACCTGAGCAGACGGGCTATGTGGAAGGACGTCAGATCCTGGACAGAATCATCCTCTCACATGAGGTGATACATTCTCTGAAGATCCTGAAGAAACCAGGTATGATTCTCAAGCTAGACCTCTCTAAGGCATTTGACAAACTCAGCTGGAATTACATTAAACAAACCCTCTTGGCCTTTGGTTTTAGTGCTACCTGGACTCGTTGGATCATGAATCTCATCTCTACACCCATTTTTTCCATCCTTCTCAATGGCTCTCCTTCTAAGCCTTTTAGATCCTCTCGAGGCATCCGATAGGGGGACCCTCTATCCCCTTTTCTCTTCGTTCTCATGGCAGAGGGCCTAAGCCGTCTTATCCATCATGCTGTCTCTTCCACTTCTATCAGAGGCATCTCCCTGCATGATCATCCCCCCATTTCTCACCAACAGTTCGTGGATGACAATATGCTATTTGGTCATCCCTCTGTCCAAGAAGCATCAGCCTTTAAGTCCTTGCTGGACCTCTTTTCGGCGGCCTCGGGAACTACCATAAACGCCTCAAAATCACAGCTTTTTTTTCTTCCACACTTCCATTCTCACCCAACGTAATATTGCAATAATTCTAGGTTTCATGATAGCGGTGCTTCCCTCGAAGTATCTTGGAGCTCCCCTTATTGCTTTTGCCATCAAACATTCCTGTTGGAGAATTCTTCTTGACAAACTAGAAGCAAGGCTCTCTTCTTGGACCTATCGCTCGCTCAACATCACCAGCAGGCTCATCCTTATCAAATCTATTCTCCAAGCCATGCCTCTTTATCTTTTCTCAATTTTGGCCACCCCAAAATGGGTTCTCAAAAAGATCCACAACCTGCAAAGGAATTTTTTATGGAGTTCTTCGAGTCTCAATAGAAAATGGGCTCTTTTCAAATGGTCAGAAGTTTGTCTCCCAAAGTCTTCTGGTGGACTTGGCTTGCGTGATCCTTTACAAAGTAACAATACGATGGGAGCACGCATATGGTGGAATTGGCTTTCCAGACCACACTCACCATGGGCCCGTCTCTAGCACTCTAAATATGCTCCTGGCAGACCTCAAGAGGATCTCATTTGTTTGACCACCACTATCCCTGGTTCGTTAAATTGGAATGCGACTAGGCAACATCGTGCTTTCATACAAGAGCACAGTTTTTGGGAAATTCACTCGGGCACTACTGCGAGATTTTGGGAAGATTCCTGGCAGTAGCTCCCCAAGCTGGCAACTCTCTTTCACAAACCGAAATGGCAGGCAACACTTCTGCAAACTGAGCATACGCAGGTCTAGCAGTTCTGGAAGCAACAGCCCTCTCACGGATTTCATCAATGGAAATCTGCAGATCATTGGCAGGAATATTGGCAGGAGGAAACTTATGAGGAGATTGATCAAGAACTCTCCCTCAGGAAAATAAAATTCTCCGATAACAGGGATAAGTTGTGTTGGGGTTACACTCCCAAGGGCAACTTCACTACCAAAGAAGCATTTCAGTTGCTCTACATTCCTAGACAGACACCAAAGGATAACTTGTGGAATCACGTTTGGCAACCGGGAATCTGGCCTAAAGTCTCTACATTCTTATGGCTTCTCAGCAAACAGAGACTCCTCACCTGGGACGATTTACAAAAACGCAGCTTTATCAGGCCTTCCCGTTGTCCCAATTGCACTCTTCACTCTGAAACCATTTAGCGCCTTCTGGATACATGTCCATTAGCTTCACAAATCTGGGATCGCGCAGAAGTCTGTAACAGAAGAACCAGCAGACGCAGGGGAGACATGGTCAACACCATTCGTAATTGGCCAATGCAGCCCTTCCAAAGTAATTTGCTCAACTCTCTCTGGATTCTCCTCCCAGGGTTTGTCTATTGGATCGTTTGGAAGGAGCGCAATAACAGGATATTCAAAAATCAAAGTACCCCTTTTGATCAACTATGGCTACTCCTCCAACAAATCCTCCAAGAAACTCTGGCTCTAAAGCTTTGGCAAGACTCAGATATGCCCTCCACCCTAGCGGAACATCTTATCTTGGAGAGCTGGAATCTCAACCTTTCTCCCTCTGCTTTGAACCAGGCCAACTCCTCCTTCCGCAATGATTCTCCCCTCTCTTGGTCTCCTCCCTCGCCTTTCTCATTCAAATTGAACTTTGATGGAGCGGCCAAGGGTAACCTCGGCCCAGCTGGTTTTGGTGGAATCTTTCGAAGCAATGAAAGTTCAGTAATGCACATCTACTATGGCTTGCTTGGCAGAGATACCAACAACGCAGCCGAGCTTGAAGGATTATGGCATGGAATTTGTCTAGCTGAAAAAGACAACCTCTTCCCCCTGGAGGTGGAAGGGGACTCTCAAATTCTAAAAGAAGCTGCTATTCGAATTCAATCTGGAACTCCCGCGGCCAAAATTGCATCTAGTTGGCACCTCCTCAGCAGGCTTGAACAAATTGAAGAATGGCTCAACATTCCTCGCACCATCACCTTCAAGCACATCAGGCGAACTGCTAACAGAGTGGCTGATTTTCTGGGTAATCATGGTGTCAATCAACAGCTCCCTATCTTCTCGGGTCCCCTGCACAGTTCTGATGATGCCCAACTCATACAAGACTGCACTCAACTGGTGCAACAAGATCTACACCTCCCGGATGCGGGTGTCTGATGGGTTTAGTACGAGGGCGCGTGGGCATAAGTGGGTTGGTGCATGGCCTCACACCACCGCCACCCAGTTCAGCACAAGGCATAGCATTAATCTCACGGCCAACGACTTCAATGTTGCATTAACACAGCTCTTTCTCCGACGCCAGCCTGTTAGCATTTCAACCATGCCGCTCCAGTCCAGATTCATCGAGGTAGCTCCTTTGGGCTCGAGTTGTTCCGTTGTTGCAACTGAGCCCTGCTCTCAGACCAGCACTGGGATGTGGTGCGCTCTAGTCTGCTGCATAGAATTCATGTCGGGATTTCATTACACTCACAGCGCCTTTTGCTATTTTCAGTCCAATTTTCCTTCTGAGCGGGTCTCGGCCCTCCCTCTGGAAGCTCCCCAGATTTTCTTTGATGAATTGGCTCCCAATCTTCGTTCTACCGACCCTCGCTTCTCCTAGTCTGCCCGCAGCATCATGCCTCGCCTTCGACAAAGAATGAGGTGCAGGAGAGGCACCAGTCGTGGGCTTGCTGCTCGTCAACCCTCTACTTCCACCTCTGGCTCTTCCTCCCAGTCCTCTGAGCACTTCTCCGGTCGTTACCCTGCCACCAGGAGTGGCCGTGGTCGAGGGTGTGGTCCATCCTCTCTAGCTCGAGGCTCCCATCAGACTCCGTGCTCTCCTCGCCCCCCTTCCACTCCGTCCCATTTCGCCCAAGTCCGCCTTCCATGTCCTTTATGTCACTCCACCTTCACCGCCAAAATCACTTTTGAATTCCAAGTTGATTCAGAGTCTGAGGGAGGTCGGGTTCCTGAAGCGCCCTTGGAGAAGAATTTCATCGAGCAACATCTTATTCCACCCTCCGACAGCAGGCAGAGTGAGGAGCACTGTCACAGCAAAAACCCAGTTACCAGCATCCTTGCAGGTCTGAGTGATATGCAGTGTGGCGGCTCTATTGGCAAAGACACCCTGCAAGCAATGGATGAAGACCCATATGAATATGGGTGCCGGATTGTGGAAGAAACGTCGTCCAATTCTCATGAATCCTGATCGCGTCTCTAATCACTGGTTTTTGTCACACAAAGGATGGTCGGGTTTTGATATTTGGCGTTTTTGTTTTCACAATTTTCATGTTCAGAAATGTATATCTTTGTTTAACAGCCAGTTTCCCCTGTGTGGGCGGCCTTCTCTTGTTTGTTTAGCTTGGAACAGGGTTGTAGGCTTTGTTTATGACTTTTTTGAACGAAACAGGGTTGTGGGTTTGGATTTTGTGCATTTTGGCAGAGATATTAGTTTTTTTGACAAATTGCAGCATTACTGTGCAAGATCTCATGAGGCTGAGACCTCCTTGTAAAAAAAATTTGTATCAATAATAGGAGTAGACTTATTCAGAAAAAAAAAATAGGAACTTCACAAAAGTTATTGATATTGAGAGACATGCTAAGAATCTCAATCGAGATTATATTGAGAGTTGGACCCTAGCTCTCTTGTAACCATTGGTTTAATTATTAACTGTTGGTTAAGTTATTTGTTAAGGCTTCAAAACATTTCTTGTTATTATTTTGAAAATAATACATTATGAACTGAAATTAAATTTGATAAATTAAATTGGTTATGGAATTCATTCCATAGAGTGAAAGACTGATGCTAAAATATTTATTCCAACTGAGAAGTAGTCGAAGGAAAACAATTTTTGTGAGTTACTCTTTCTCTGTGGATAAACGCAACATCTCTGTGAGGAAGAGGGGTTCTGACTTATGTGTGATGAAGTGAAGAAGGAGAGAGAGTTGTATTTTCCCGAGCTAGTAGAACCAGTGGAAAAAATCTCAACTATCCTGCACTTTATGGAAGATGGATTGGACCGGAGTCCCGATATCTCTTCCGTGCATTGTTTTCTTCCACTGGGCTCAAGATTGGAACACGAGGGGTGAGGACATAATTGCCTCAGCCACGGTAGGGAGGACAACCATAGTCAATCATAGGTAAGTAAGGTTGTACTTTCATTCCAATTCAATAAACTCTGGTTAAATGTTTGTTATGAATAATTAATATTATGTTGTTACTTTGAGAGGTGGACTCTAATTAATTAAATTCATAGTTAAGTAGGATTATACTATTATAACAGTGAAGTAAGTTATGGGTAAATATTATTTTTAGAAGGACTTAAAGGAAATGATCTACCGTTTCGAAAGGAAAGGTTACTGCATAACTGTTATAGTTTCTTTTCATTGATATATGTATATATACAAAGTAAAGAGTTACTGTGTGATAGAGTATGTGGGTTAGTGTGTTGTAGAATGTTCTAATTAATCATAGTCTAAATATTTTTGTAACTATATTGCACCGTAAGTAACTTATTAGACAAAAAAAACTAGAAAACAAAGAAAACTATAAGGAACTCTACTGAATCCTAGAACTCTGGTGTTCTGTAATTTCGGAATGCTTGTTCCAATTCCATTGACTAAATTATGCTATTTGACATTTAACATATATTTAAATCACTTTAAAAGTTGAGATAAATTATGTTATTCCACATTAATATATAAATGTTTTATTTATGGTTAAGAGATAAAAAAAAATTACATCGTCTAGGTTGTAATCTCAACAACAATAGCAATATGATCATTGATAATTTATAATGCTTTTAGTTAAGACTAAGTAAATAGAGATATTCATTTTTGTTTTTAACAAAAAAAAAAAAAAAAAACTGAATGAACATAATGAGAGTAAGATAATTGATATTTAATAAGACTTTTAATTAAAACTAATCCAATAGGTATATTCATTTTTTTGTTTTTAATTGTATTTAACGTTTATTTTTTATATTAGAAAACTATTTCATTTTTATTTTAAAAGGGACACATGTTAATTCAAAGTTGAGAAGGAAAAAAATTTCATATCTTAGTCAAACTAAAGTGGAATTCATCTTCAAAAGTAACAATATATTTTAAAATATTGATTCTTTTTTAAAACATAATATTATCTCTATAAATTAATAATTTTTAAAATATATATATTTTCGTGAAATAATTTTTATTTAAATAATTTCTCTAAAATAATAATGAATAAAAATCACAATATTAATAACAAATATTTTTTTTAAATAATAATAATATTAATGTATATATATATTTTAAATTTAAATTTTCCATTAACCAATACTAATCCTTATTTAATTTTTGAATCAAAATTCCAATTATTAAAAATAAATAAATAAATCCCGAATTCAGTAGCTATCATTGAGCGAAAGAATTTAAATTATAATAAAAGAGGCTACCCACACCTATCAATTTTGGGTTGGTTTCACTGATATGTACAGGAGAAAGGTGATAAGAAATATAATTTATATATTGTGTTTTATGACGACACTTCACGCTTTCCCCTCGGTCATGCTTAATTCCAAGGGCAACCATTATTTCGTTGACTATAAGATATTAAATGTGATTGGGCATAAAAATCTAACTGTGAGAAGTATATACCTAACCAAATTTAATATCCTATAGCCCAAGAAACATATATCACCAATTCGAAGTACATCACCTCTGATCATGAATTTAATTCCATGCCTCAAGCTCCCCTCTAGATGGTGCGTGCAGAATCACTGATGTCAACATAAGACCATATTGCACCGAAAAATATTAAAAAATAGTCACTAAAGCAATAATTGGCTTAGTGTATATCTATGCTTATGTATGGACATCCGAATGGCTTAGTTGAAATGGAAATCCGGCTGCCCTTTTTCAATTCTGAGAGGGTTTTCAGATGTATGCATGAACGGGTCCATTTGGTACTCCTAGATGGCGGTAAGAGCCACTGTACCATGGGATGTATGCATGCATGGGTCGAATTCATACGTCATCCTGGATGGCGGATAATGTTGAAAGACCATGGCCATGTATGTGTATAGCTTCCCATTGAATTCGAATTTTGAATTTTGAATTTTTTAAACCGCCCTGGCTTTGGGCTTCGGTTGCTTGCCAATTTTGAATTTGTTAACCTGCCCTCGCTCTGGGCTCTGGAGGCCTTCCTGTTTTCTATGTGGGGTGTTCCGATGGCTAAATTCACCACTTTCTTCTATCCAAGCTATTCTGATGGCTACATTCACCACTTTCTTCTATCTGGGATATTCTAATGGCTACATTCACGACTAGGAAAACGACCATCTCTCAGGATGAGTATATCTATATCAGACCATGCGTTTTCTCTGAGGGCACCTTTTGTTCGTGGTCTACCTAGCCACTTTTGATGAATGGCTCTTCTGACTCAACGATTACCGTCTAGAAACGAGAGGTTGACGGTAGGGTAATGTGTTGCTTAGCAGTCATGGAGGGGCACCGTGGCTCCATTACATGCATCACTACTTCCTCTCATTTGAATAGAAGCAACTTGTTTATTATTTTATAGTGGGAGCTTCGTCGGAATGCAAAAAGTTGGGTAGGGTTTTATGGACAGCATTGTGGGTTCTCACCTCGCGGCCACGAATCACGACCATGACCATGATGTTTCTAGCACCGATGATTATTTTATGCTATAAAAGGCTGAGGAGGGAGCAGATGGAGCAAAAGGGTAGATTCTATCATTCAACTGAAAATATTGGGATGTTTACTGCCATTGAGTGTTCACAAAACTCTTATTTGCACAAAGTACCGTGGGATTAAAGATGCCTTTACTTTTTAGATTTGAAATTAAGTAATAGTGATAGTAATATTAGGGTTGAATATCATATTTTTTGGAATTATACTCCCAACCACCACCATGAATAAACAGTAGTGCATCCCACAACTTCATCAATTTTCGACAGCAGAGAAGGACAAGCAACAAATCCAAGATCTAGAGGCGTTTTCATGGAACCAATAGCAAACCAAGTACTGAGCCATCCTCTGCATTTATTGCTTCTCAACCACCACATTACTTACCATTTTCCCACACTTCACCGCTCATAACTTTTATTTTTTACCCATAAGCCTTTTATTTCACTAAGTTAAATCCCCGCTGATGTGATATTTGCCGGGACCCACATATAACCCAATCGCATTGAAAAACCTTTGCAACCTTTTGTATTTCCGCAAAACCTTTTTTTTTTCACTTACCGCACTTCCCACCGTTTAAGTGCCAGCAACCTGCACTTCACAAAATTTAGCGTTTACCACTTAAGGCTTCACCGAATGTTAAATCTCTATCGGGGAATTATCGGTGGGACCCACAACCTCATCACACTTCACAAGATTTCCCACTTAACCTTTTAAAGCTGCCCGTAATGTGCACTTCCCAAGTCTTACATCTTACCCTTCAGCCACTTTGCAAGTTATGTTATTTGTTTTGCGATGCAATATCGCTTTCGCATATCGCAATCGCACAAAGTTAAAGTTTCCCATAAGCACCCACAGACTATGTTATTTTGGGTGCGATGCGATATGTGCCACGTCATTATTGCACATCGCAACCCGCAACATCTAATGGACATCGCCAATGTTAAAATTTAATATTGCTAAAATTTGATATGGCGTCGGACGCGATGTGAACTTGGAGCTGGATCGTATAAATTTTGAAATCTGCCAGTATGTGTTTTGATCGCGTTTTACGGGTTTTCATGTATAAATAGGATACAGCCTCAGCATCGATTTAATGTAGAAATGGGTCATTTTAACGGTCAAGGACAAATGTTTGTTGAACGTCAGTTCAAAAATCGAATAACATTAATTAGATTTAGGTTATCAGGCTACAACCATTTGTATAAGAAATGTAATTTCAAATGTTTTCAGTGAGTTGAATAGAAAAAAAAAATCATTCCTCTCCTGTGTTGTATACTACCTGTGTGTGTTTGTTAATTTTCGCATTTGTTGTATTTTCTGTATTAGGGGGAAACACATTTCCTCTGTGATATTGTTTCCTCCCATATTTCCAAAATGGTATGAGAGCAGGTCTAGCCTCTTAGTGAAATAACAAGCACTCGTTACTAAAGAAGATGTAATATTTTTTCGTAGAAGCAGAGGTCTCCAGCAGTGAGAAATGTTTTACAACAGTAAGAAGGTTTCTCTTTTATACAGTCAAGAAGATTGTTTTTTTAATACAGTCACGATGGCAGCAGCAACCACAAGCCTAAAACATACACAATTACCATAGTTCTATGGTAACAATTATGATTATTGGGCCATTACAATGAGGGCCTGTTTGCTTCACAAGATATATGGGAGCTAGTGGAACAAGGTTTCCAAGAACCAGCAGATGCAATAGCGTTGGCTGCTTTGACAACAACATATGGAGAATTGTTGATAGATAATAAGAAGAAGGACTCCAAATCCCTTTTATATCTCTACCAAGCCGTATAGGAGAGTATTTTCCCAAGGATTTCAGTAGCAACAAAGTCCAAGGAGTCATGGGATGTTCTCAAGACAACTTATCAAGGCATGGAGAAAGTGAAGACAACAAAATTACTAATGTTGAGGAGATATTTTGAAACTATTTGTATGAAAGAGTCTGAGAGCATAGACTAGTTCTTCACACATTTGATTTGGT
Organism: Pinus albicaulis; assembly: GCA_034641835.2. Classification (NCBI taxonomy): domain Eukaryota; kingdom Viridiplantae; phylum Streptophyta; class Pinopsida; order Pinales; family Pinaceae; genus Pinus; species Pinus albicaulis. Next base: position 1,418,513,901 of record CM076584.1, on the reverse strand, counting down.
TGGTTACCCAAATAAGGTCTCATGGAGAGACACTCGAGGAAAGAATAATAGTGGAGAAAATCTTAAGAATTATACCTTCAAGATTTGATGCCATAGTAGTGACCATAGAAGAGACAAAGGATCTCTCACAATTTTTAGTGGATGAACTTCATGCATCCATGATGTCTCCTGAACATAGACTAAGAAAAATAGCGAACTCCCCATTGGAGCATGATTTCAAGACACAAATGTCTTTTGGTCGAGTTAGAGGTGAAGGAAGATCAAACTACCAAGGAAAAGGAAGAAGCCCATAGAGAGGTGGAAGAAATAGCCCTGCAACCACAATCAAAAGGGGCAATAATCAGAATCAAAGGAAAGGTTGATGCCAAAGCCAAGCACAAGGAAAAAGGTATGATAAATACCAAGTCCAATGTCATTATTGTAAAAAGTATGGCCATTATGCCAATGAATGTAGAAAGAAACAAAATGAAATGAATAATAGGCAGAATGTAAATTTTGCAAAACAAAGTCAGAACCAGAGTAATGTGCTTTGAACATGTAATGTAGTACAATAAAAACATGAATATGTATGGTTCTTAGACTCAAGTTGTATTAACCACATGACTGGAAACATAGCAATGTTTGACAATCTGGATGAGAATGTGAAGTCTGAAGTGACAACAAGGAATGATGTCAAAGTCTCTGTCATGGGGAAAGGAAGAGTGCAAATACTAACAAGGAAGGGAGAAAAGAAGTTTGTGCCATATGTCTATTATGTGGTTGGCCTAAAATGTAATTGTTTGAGCATTGGACAACTCGTGAACAAGGGGTACAATGTGTATTTAAGAATTATGTGTGTACAATCATGGACATACCTCCAAGTAAAAGATTTATTGCAGAAGTGCAAATGACAAGCAATAGGATGTTTCCTATCAAGCTCAGAATAGACTTGAAGGAA